>CM053026.1:360409022-360937960 GCA_028564925.1 Lithobates sylvaticus | reverse complement strand
CATTTGTATTTCTTGCTTAAATTTACTAGGAGGTTGTTTGTTGTTGTTGCCCCTTGTTAATTCTACTTTAGGATTAGTGAAATGTACCAGCCTACTCAAAGAAAAACTGTCATTGTAGCAAAGTAAAACACAATAGTCAATGATTATTTCAAATCAAAAAAACCTTTATTTAGGTCACACCAACAAACCAAAGAGGAACGCAGCCATGGTGAAACTTGGGGAATTTGCAAAGTCTTGGCCCCCCACGGCAACCATCATTGTCCAAGCGTAGAAAATCGGGGTCCGTCATCCTGAGAAAGTTCCTGAAATCATCAGGATTATTCTCCCGGATCTCACGAAGCAAAGGCATGTGCGAGAACTGGTCACGCTGAAGCAACCAATTCTTGGTCCACATACTCCTCGTCACTCTGTTCATGGACGGGTCTTGGGTCAAAGCTAAAAGCCCGACACCAATTCCGCGTACAGCACGAACTCGGCGACGAGTACGCACGGGAAACATCGCTCAGAAGGTCACAAAAGGTCGGCTGGTCAGAACGGACAAACAGAAAGCACCGATAAACAGCAAGGCCTGAAAGAACGAAGTGAATAGCAGCAACGAGCAGACAATAAGCAGTGCAAATCAAAGCGTCCTATATCAAGATATAGGCCGCAATGACCAACAAATGCGAACTGACTACACGCACTAATAAACAGATACGCACGACAAGCACAAACTGAAGAGCAGTAACGATCTGAGTCAGAAAACTGAGAAGCGCGAATCTTAAGTCACCAAACTTCCACTAACTCTCGATAAACACGGGATCAGCAGAAGGAGCCCAACGGGTGCCTGACGTGGTGCTGAACTTCCCTTTTGTAATCTCGTGGACGACGACTTACGTCACGACGTTCTTCCGGACCGGATATTCCGACAACGTAGTCCGACCGTGTGTACGCAACGCCAACATCGGACAAAGTACGTCGGACAAAGTCCGACTGACCTGGTCCGCGGATTGTCCGAGCGTGTGTATGGGGCTTAAGATGTTTAGGGGCAAAGAATTTGATGCCCTTATGGGCCAATACAGGGAACATGGGCAGAAGGAATCCAAGGATTCAGAAATGAATTCGCTCTTTCTCCAATTAAAAATACTGGTTGAAAATAGGGTATCTCTTTTCTGGCAAGTAGAGAATTTCGAACACTATATACAAGAGGATATTGATCCTCTTGGTCTAAGGATACAGATCTTTCCCACTTTGGAAAACTTAGACATAATGTTCAAAAAAAGATGGGAGAATAATCTCCAACAATGTACAAAGATCATGATGCGTTTACTTATTGAAGAGTATCAAAAAAGAATACTATCTCTAGAAAAAGAAATTGAAACAGTCTATGTAAAACTAGACCCCTTTAAAGAAACATCGGCTTTTGCCGATAATGAAGAGCGAATCAAAGAGCATATTGATCATACAGTTAAAGAGTCTATTTCCCTCAAAGAAAGAAAATTTTGGAGGGATAAAATGGCCTTTAGTGAGGGTAAGGCCTATCGTTGGCAAACGTGGAACCCGCAAGGACGTCCACAAAACACCAAAAAAGGTGCCAATAAGAAGACCCGCAACACACAGAAAGACAATATGAGAGGCTCTGATTCTTCCCTTAATTCCCTTTCCTCCACTGGCTCACAGGCATCAAAAAAAGCGCCCAGGAAGCAAAAATGGCGCTCACCTGAAACAACTAATTCTACCAGGAAACAATTAGCGGAAACAAACACAGCATCACAGACAGCTACCGCAATGACTAATAGTGAACGTACACTGAGGTCAGGCAATTCCCGTAATGTACCAACCCAAGGACGGTCCACATCAGACCCTCCCAATGCAGGGTCAAAAAGTGACCCGGTTGAGGGCCAATGACAGAGACAGAAAGCAGTTCCACTTGAGGATGCCTTTAGTGTCATTAACCTATCTGGTTACGTATTATCCTGCGACGAGAAGTCCTTATTAGGTAAGGGTCTATCTTTCTGCCCTTCCTCCAACATTGACACCTTTGACACAATCAAAGACTTACACCTGTTTGCAAGAAAACTTGTATTAAAGAGTCTTTATACTAAAACTACCTCAGCGACAACCCCTCAAAACAGGGAAAAACAAGCTGTGGATGATCTGGTGTCACTGTTGGAGGAACAAGAGCAGAAAGACCTTATTGACAGAATAGATCTAGAATCACTCCTAGCGGAACACATAACTCCAACTAAGGTAGGGATTAAAGGAAATTCTATACTTAAAAAGAAATCCAACAAATTCCCATCATTAACACAGAATGCGAATTTAAAGGCCTTTGTGCTAATGGTGACGGATGACATCAACAAACTCACACAAGCAACCCCCCCTTGTAATCTTACAATCGATGAACAAAAGGCACTCAAAACGCTAACTGAACAACATCAACTGACGATCAAACCGTCAGACAAAGGGGGAAACATTGTCATCATGGATAATTCCTCGTACCTTGCCATGTGTTCCAAAATACTATCCAACAAGGAGTGGTATAAACCTATTTCTCGCTCTGCCATCGATAAAAATTCGATAATGAATTTTTCAAATTAGTTGACCAAGCATATCTTGATAATGTATTAACTCAACAAACATGGGAGTTTATACGGACTAAGTTTGCGAGGATACCCACTTTTTATAGCCTGCCCAAGGTGCACAAAGACATGACGAACCCCCCGGGAAGACCTATTGTCTCCGGGGTGGGGAGCATCTCCGAAAATCTAAGCAGGTTTGTGGACGAACAACTGCGCCCTCTTGTCACAAACCTACCCTCGTATGTTAGGGATACCACCCAACTATTGCAACATCTGGATGGCCTCTGTATCTCTAGTGACTCTTTACTGGTCACTATAGATGTAGAGGCATTGTACTGTTCGATCCCCCATAATAGGGGCCTACAAGTTATTAATCATTACTTGTCTCAATCATCTAAGGATGATAAACCATTACACCACTTTCTTACACAGGCCTTGGAATACATTTTGTTGCACAATGCCTTTTCCTTCCACGGCTCCCATTTCCTCCAGATACAGGGTGTGGCTATGGGGACGTGCTGTGCACCCTCCTATGCCAACCTGTATCTGGGGGAATGGGAGAACACCTTTCTTTCAACAATTTTTTGAAAATGAGCTGAGTTGCTGAAAGCTAGAGATATAGCGCCACATCCCTTGCATAAAGTCAAAATTTAGTTCAATGAACAGAAATGGGACTTTTAGGGCGCAAAAATACAAAAAGAATTAAATTAATAGAAAAAAGATTTATTGAAAATCACAACATAACTTGATATTGCACTTTTGACATCAAATGTCTATGAAAACGTTTTTAAAACCAATACATCGCTAAACAGAGATGAACTTTTCATTGATTGCTCTTTTTCTCAACATGTTTCACCCAAACTTGGGCTTCCTCAGGAGAGTTAGATAATGTCAATTAATATTTACTGGAATAGAAAAAATACAATCAAGACATTGAATACACAACAATTTACACTGCTTTGGTAAGGTAATGTAGAAATGAACATCACAAAATTGGAAAGTGGGTGGAGCTAATAAGCTCAGATGCTGACCTGAAAGTCCCGGGAGGGGGCTCCGCAGTCCACACAAATGCTGAATGCATGGGGTTGTATTGAGTGCGTCATAGAGAGGGAAATAATGTCCAAAACTATATCAGTTTGGCAATCCATCTATGGGGTACATTAATATAGATACTAAATTTGTTAAGATATTGAAGAGAGTGAAGATATAAATACATATTGTCCCAAAAATGGGGAACCCACCTGGATAATGATTCCTTGAAAAGATAATAGAGGCATATAAAGGAGCATACAAACAGGGTGCTCATAACTGCCAAAGGGGAAATCCAAGTTTGAATCTATAAGATATTTTAAAGGGGAAAATTCCTTAATCCATCTGGGAAATGTTATACAGATATAGTTACCATCAGCAAGCCAAAAACAGATCACCATGTCCAAGGTATATATTTACCTATGTTGAGGGTCTGCATCCACTCAGGGTGCCAGCCAGGACAGAAAACTATCCAGAGAATAGGGAGGCCAGAGTGAGGTACTCAAAACCCCTTAAATAGAGTAAAGAGAGGGGGCATTTTAGTGATCAGTTCCCGGTAAAGACAGATGGCAAACAATCTGTTAAATCTCTTACCTTAAACAAGAGTGGTTTAGGGAGTAAACCTCCGCTGGGCTGCACAATTGAAGAGCCCAAACACTTCCCCTTAAATAACCCTCTCCACCGCCGTTTTGGCGCCAAAATTTCGGCGCCAAACGGTCAGGTGAGGACAAATGATGTCACTGCAGGAGCGCCAGACGCACAGGAAGTGACGGCCGTGAGACAGGAAGTGCCATCCTCAACAGGAAGTCAGAGTGACTGACCTCAGTGCTGATAGCAAATTGAATCACAGGATGTAAGGCCACATCTGAAAGACTGTCAGCAAAGGGAGTAATAGGGAGATGGACTGACAATGGTTGCCAGTACAAATCAGTGAAGGGATATTTTAATGTATCCCTAGACTAAAAGTGATCAGTGTATAAGATTGATTTTGGGTCACAAAACAAGTCCATATGAACTACCTCTGTTCCCTTGGGACATATATATGTAACCAAGACAACGGCTGCAGTTTGCGCAAGCGTTTAACCCCGAAGTGACTGAAGCGGCGCAAATTAAGAGAAAATAGACGGGTGAGGTCTAGAGACTCCAAAAATAACGCCTCACGTGTCCATATGAGGCACTCAAACCCCATTTCAAAACATTTTGCTACACATGTATATAAGGCTGCAAATATTGCTCCTTAAGGGGACCATAACCAAAACTGGCTAATACTGGTGAAATATCAAAATATGGAGTACAGTGGAGCAGTGGATCTTGCCATAAGCCCTCTACCGCGATCCACAGGCCAGCAAACACAGCACCAACCAAAACACGCGATGAACATCTAAATAATCATGAAATACAAAAAATAATATAAATGAACAAAATACACATAATAATATACAAATTTAAATGAGAACAAATAATATCCTCAAAGAAGAGTGACACTGGCGACCTAGCCCTATAAGAAGGGTTTGAAGCTCAGAGATTCATTCAAGCCAGGATGCACAGTGGCTCTAAGGTTATGAATCCATTTTGATTCTCTTTGTAATAGAGTTTTATCAATATCACCTCCGCGGTCAAAGTCTGGTACAAATTCTAGCGCAAAAAAACACCAAGTATTCTGGGATCAAATCCCAAGATAACAAACAAGATAGTTTCCAAATAATCAATCTATCCTCCTGTCCCCTGTCAGATGAGCAGACACAGGTCTTGAGCCTTGGTCTGACCTTCTGTCCGGAACAGGAGGTGGACTCTTTTGAAATTATTAAAGATGTCAACCTCTTTGCTCGTAGGTTGATGTTTAAGGCAATTTATGATAAACAACAAATAGCACCTGAGATTGATCAATTCTCGGCTGAGATTTGGAGAATAGGGATGAGCCGAACACCCCCGGGTTCGGTTCGCACCAGAACCTTCGAACGGACCGAAAGTTCGCGCGGATTTTCGAACCCTATACGTTATAATGGACGCGAACGTTCGAAATCAAAAGTGCTAATTACAACGGCCAATATGCATGTTAATGTCATAAAACAGGTTTGGGGACCCGGGTCCTGCCCCAGGGGACATATATCAATGCAAAAAGAACTTTTAAAAACTAACGTTTTTTCGGGAGCAGTCATTTTAATGATGCATAAAGTGAAAAAAAAAAAGTGAAATTTTCCTTTAAATATGGTACCTGGGGGGTGTCTAAAGTATGCCTGTGAAGTGGCATGTGTTCCCCGTGTTTAGAACTGTCCTTGCACAAAATGACATTTGTAAAGGAAAAAAAGAAGCCATTTAAAACCACTTGCGGCTTTAGGTTTGTTCTTAAGTAGAATCTGAACAGGTACATTATGAAGTGTAGCTCCATCCCAAAAAAATCTATTTTTAAGCTTTTTGGAGAACATAGGGAGGGGTTATCACCCCTGTAACATTTGCTGTCTTTGCACATATGTTCAGAACATGTCACCTCACTTTCCGTCCCAATGACAAATGTTTTTGGAAAAGTGGGGTTTTAATTGAAACAAGGATTGGTGATAAAGTATCAGTAGAGAGGAGATACCTTTTTCCCAAATTAAATCTAACAGGATAGAATTTCCCTTCCTTGGGGTAGATTTCCTCTCACTTACTGTTTTCTCTTTCCATTTGCAAGTAGGAGTCGTTTTGTAAGTTGGATGTTTGAAAGTAGGGGCCTGGCGTATATACTCTGCAGAAATTTGCCCTATTAGATGTTGGTGTAGCCACAAGACTGGTGGGCACAGGAATGGGCCCTGCTGTGAGTTAATAGATAAAGATTTGTAATTGCATGCACCTGTTGAACAGGGCCTGTTGAACAGGGCAGAAAAATTTGGGGTGGTGGTGGTGGTGGTGGACGGTGTTGCCACAAGACTGTAAGCTCTCACAGTTACTCTTGGTGGGCGCAGGAATGGGCCCTGCTGTGAGTTATTAGATCAAGATTTGTAATTGCAAGCACCTGATGAACAGGGCAGAAAAATTGGGCCTTTGGCGGTGGTGGTGGACGGTGTTGCCACAAGACTGTAAGCTCTCACAGTTACTCTTGGTGGGTGCAGGAATGGGCCCTGCTGTGAGTTATTAGATCAAGATTTGTAATTGCAAGCACCTGATGAACAGGGCAGAAAAATTGGGCCTTTGGCGGTGGTGGTGGACGGTGTTGCCACAAGACTGTAGGCCCTCATAGTTACTCTTGGTGGGCGCAGGAATGGGCCCTGCTGTGAACTATTAGATCAAGATTTGTAATTACCCGCCCCTGTTAAACAGGGGCTGAAAAATTGTGCCTTAGGCACTGGTGCTGGTGCCACAACACTGCAACCCCTCACAGATACTGTACTTGGAGCACAGCAGTCACACGTGTTGCGAAGCATTTTTTTTTTTAAAAAATTGTAAGTACACGCCCCTGTTAAACAGGGGCTGAAAAATTGTGCCTTAGGCACTGGTGCCACAACACTGCAACCCCTCACAGATACTGTACTTGGAGCACAGCAGTCACACGTGTTGCGAAGCATTTTTTTAAAAAAATTGTAAGTACACGCCCCTGTTAAACAGGGGCTGAAAAATTGTGCCTTAGGCACTGGTGCCACAACACTGCAACCCCTCACAGATACTGTACTTGGAGCACAGCAGTCACACGTGTTGCGAAGCATTTTTTTAAAAAAATTGTAAGTACACGCCCCTGTTAAACAGGGGCTGAAAAATTGTGCCTTAGGCACTGGTGCTGGTGCCACAACACTGCAACCCCTCACAGATACTGTACTTGGAGCACAGCAGTCACACGTGTTGCGAAGCATTTTTTTTAAAAAATTGTAAGTACACGCCCCTGTTTAAACAGGGGCTGAAAAATTGTGCCTTAGGCACTGGTGCTGGTGCCACAATACTGAAAACCCCTCACAGATACTGTACTTGGAGCACAGCAGTCACACGTGTTGCGAAGCTTTTTTTTTATAAAAATTGTATGTACACGCCCCTGTTAAACAGGGGCTGAAAAATTGTGCCTTAGGCACTGGTGTGGTGGCATGGATCATTGAGGAGGAGGAAGAGGATAGTCAGTGAACATAAGAGGACAGTCACTCAGCATCAGCATAGGCAGTCTTGAAGGGATGTGACATTATAAATTATTCCGTTATATCCGCTTCAGGTGCCTGGTAGCTGGTGGTGATCCAAGACTGATTCATTTTGATGAAGGTCAGTCGATCAACCCAGGCGGTGGACAGGCGCACCCTATGATCGGTGACAAATCCTCCAGCAGCACTGAATGTGCGTTCGGAAAGAACGCTGGAGGCAGGACAGGCCAGTAGCTCAATTGCATACTGTGCAAGCTCTGGCCAGTGATCCATCCTCAGGACCCAGTAAGCCAGAGGATTTTCGGTGGGAAAGGTGTCCAAGTCTGACCTTGCCCCAAGGTATTCCTGCACCATGTATATCAGACGCTGGCGATGGTTGCTGGAACCGATCATACCTTGGGGCTGCGGACTAAAAAATTGTCTGAACGCATCGGTCAGACGTCCACCTTCCCCACCGCTCCTTCTGCTACTGACCGAAGCCTCAGCAACTCGTCGCCCAGGACCAGGAGTTTGTAACCTCCCAGTTTCTGGGAACGCGTTGCACAGACCTTTCTGCAAGGCCTCCCTGAGATGTCTCATCCTCTGCTCCCTCTGCGACGGCAAGATAAGGTCCGCAACCTTACCCTTGTACCGTGGATCAAGGAGAGTGGCCAGCCAGTAATGGTCCCTCTCCTTGATCCGAAGAACACGAGGATCCTTCCGCAGGCTTTGCAGGATCAGGGAGGCCATGCAGCGTAGGTTAGCTGAGGCATTCGGTCCGGAGTCTTCTGGGTCACTGAGGATGACATGATCGCCAGCCACCTCCTCCCAGCCACGTACAAGTCCACTGGTTTGTTGGGACTGTACATCATCCCTAAAAGACTGCTGCTGCTGATGCTGAGTGCCAGGCTCCACCTCCATGCTCACACAATCCTCCTCCTCCTCCTCCTCCTCCTCCTCCTCATCCTCTTCCTGTGTGATGGGTGGGACAGAAGGAACACTGTCCGGATAAAGGGGGCCTTGAGAGGCAAGGAAGTCCTCCTCTTCCTGCCTCTGTTCTGCCTCAAGTGCCCTGTCCATTATCCCACGCAGCGTATGCTCCAACAGGTGGACAAGAGGGACAGTGTCACTGATGCATGCACTGTCACTGCTCACCATCCTCGTGGCCTCCTCAAATGGTGAGAGGACAGTGCATGCATCCCTGATCATGCTCCACTGACGTGGGGAAAAAAAACCAAGCTCCCCTGACCCTGTCCTGGTGCCGTAGTCGCAAAGGTACTCATTGATGGCCCTCTGCTGCGTGTGCAGTCGCTGCAGCATGGCCAACATTGAGTTCCACCTGGTGGGCATGTCACATATTAGGCGGTTCTTGGGCAGGTTCAGCTCCTTTTGCAGCTCAGTCAGCCGAGCACTGGCATTATAAGATCGGCGGAAATGCACACAGACTTTCCTGGCCTGCCTCAGGACATCCTGTAAGCCTGGGAACCTGCCCAAGAACCGCTGCACCACCAGGTTGAGGACGTGAGCCATGCAGGTCACATGGGTGAGCTGCCCCTGTCGCAGGGCGGAGAGGAGGTTGGTGCCATTGTCAGAAACGACCATTCCTGGCTTAAGCTGACGTGGCGTCAACCACCTCTCGGCCTGCCCCTGCAGAGCTGCCAAAACCTCTGGCCCAGTGTGGCTCCTGTCCCCCAAACACACCAGCGCAAGCACGGCATGGCATCTTTTTGCCTGCGTACTTGCGTAGCCCCTTGTACGCCTACGGAGCACCGCTGGTTCCAAGGACAGAGCACTGGAGGAAGAAGAAGAGGAGGGGGTGGAGGAGAGAGGTGTGTCACAACCAGTAGCAGTAGTAGCGTTTTGGAGGCGTGGTGGCGGAACAACCTCCAACACTACTGCACCTTGTCCTGCATCCCTCCCAGCTGCCAATAGAGTGACCCAATGGGCCGTGAAAGAAAGGTACCGTCCCTGTCCATGCCTGCTGGACCATGAGTCAGCGGTAAAATGCACCTTACCGCTGACCGCCCTGTCCAGCGAGGCATGGACATTGCCTTCCACATGCCGGTAGAGAGACGGAATCGCCTTCCGTGAGAAAAAGTGGCGTTTGGGAACCTGCCACTGAGGAACCGCACATTGAACAAACTCACGGAAGGGGGCCGAGTCTACCAACTGAAAAGGCAGCAGTTGAAGTGCTAGCAATTTAGCCAAGCTAGCATTCAACCGCTGGGCATGTGGATGGCTGGGAGTGTACTTCTTTCTACGGTCCAGCAGCTGGGGCAGGGAAATTTGCCTGCTGCAATCGGACGTCGGTGTACTGCAAGTACTTGGTTGTGACACACCTAATTCTACACCTTCAGTCCTCTCAGAGCAGCTTTCAGAGAGGACTGAAGGTGTAGTGGGGATGGAGATCCCAGCTGATGAGGAGCAAGGAGAGGTCCGCTTAGTTCTTTGGTGTGGGTCTTTTATGTGTGCCTGCCAACGAGCTGCATGGCAGGTCGACATATGTCTGGTCATGCTTGTGGTGCCCAAGCGGCTGATGTTTTGGCCACGCGAGATACGCTTGAGACAAATATTGCAAATAGCAGTGGTGCGATCTGATGCACTCGTCTCAAAAAAGGCCCACACCAAAGAACTTTTCTGATAACGTGCAGAGGCAGCGCCCTGCACAGGCGGAGCTCTGCGGTGTTGTACAGTTGCTGTGCTGGCCTCTACCTGGCCTCCAGGGGGCATCCTGCCTCGTTGGACATGTGACGCCGCATCCTCCTCCTCATCCTCTCTCCCTTCAGGCACCCACGTGGAGTCAGTGACCTCATCATCCCCTCCCTCTTCACCACTAGAGCAAACCTGGCAGTAAGCTGCAGCTGGTGGAACAGTACTGCCAGATTCCTCAAGCTGGGTATCATCATCCGAGCCTTCGAATCGTTGGGCATCCTCCTGGAGCATGTACCCAACACTGTGCTCAAAGAGTTCGGGGGACTCCTCAGGAGGACATGGTGGGTCTAGGGAAGGGGTGGCTGATGATGCCATTGAGTACGCGTTGGCAGCTGCTCTGCCAGTACCCTGAGCCTGGGTGAGAGAGGATGAGGAGGATGAGGAGGGCTTGGTCATCCATTCTACCAAGCCTTCAGCATGATGCGGCTCCACATGTCCAGCTGCCGAAAACAAAGACGCGCGTGTCCCATGGCCACGTGCTGATGACGATGCACGACCACGTCCACGGCCACGGCCACGTCCACTAGAAACAGAGCCTGCCTGCCCTGTGTTCTTGGCTCTGCACGCTCTGCCTCCCCTTGGCGGTCTTCCAGCCATTGTAGTCGGTAGTCCTGTGGGTGCTGCTGAGAAGAATATATAGGAGCTCTGTGTGATGCCACTAACACACTAGAAGTCCTATGGGTGCTTCTGCAAAGAAAATATAGGAGCTCTGTGTGATGCCACTAACACACTAGAAGTCCTGTGGGTGCTGCTGAGAAGAAAATATAGGAGCTCTGTGTGATGCCACTAACACACTAGAAGTCCTATGGGTGCTTCTGCAAAGAAAATAGAGGATCTCTGTGTGATGGGACTAACACACTTCAAGTCCTATAGGTGCTTCTGGGAACAAAATATAGGATCTCTGTGTGATGGGACTAACACACTTCAAGTCCTATAGGTGCTTCTGGGAACAAAATATAGCTCTGTGTGATGGGACTAACACACTTCAAGTCCTATAGGTGCTTCTGGGAACAAAATATAGGATCTCTGTGTGATGGGACTAACACACTTCAAGTCCTATAGGTGCTTCTGGGAACAAAATATAGCTCTGTGTGATGGGACTAACACACTTCAAGTCCTATAGGTGCTTCTGGGAACAAAATATATGATCTCTGTGTGATGGGACTAACACACTTCAAGTCCTATAGGTGCTTCTGGGAACAAAATATAGGATCTCTGTGTGATGGGACTAACACACTTCAAGTCCTATAGGTGCTTCTGGGAACAAAATATAGCTCTCTGTGATGGGACTAACACACTTCAAGTCCTATAGGTGCTTCTGGGAACAAAATATAGCTCTGTGTGATGGGACTAACACACTTCAAGTCCTATAGGTGCTTCTGGGAACAAAATATATGATCTCTGTGTGATGGGACTAACACACTTCAAGTCCTATAGGTGCTTCTGGGAACAAAATATAGCTCTGTGTGATGGGACTAACACACTTCAAGTCCTATAGGTGCTTCTGGGAACAAAATATAGGATCTCTGTGTGATGGGACTAACACACTTCAAGTCCTATAGGTGCTTCTGGGAACAAAATATAGGATCTCTGTGTGATGGGACTAACACACTTCAAGTCCTATAGGTGCTTCTGGGAACAAAATATAGCTCTGTGTGATGGGACTAACACACTTCAAGTCCTATAGGTGCTTCTGGGAACAAAAATATAGCTCTGTGTGATGGGACTAACACACTTCAAGTCCTATAGGTGCTTCTGGGAACAAAATATATGATCTCTGTGTGATGGGACTAACACACTTCAAGTCCTATAGGTGCTTCTGGGAACAAAATATAGCTCTGTGTGATGGGACTAACACACTTCAAGTCCTATAGGTGCTTCTGGGAACAAAATATAGCTCTGTGTGATGGGACTAACACACTTCAAGTCCTATAGGTGCTTCTGGGAACAAAATATATGATCTCTGTGTGATGGGACTAACACACTTCAAGTCCTATAGGTGCTTCTGGGAAGAAAATATAGCTCTGTGTGATGGGACTAACACACTTCAAGTCCTATAGGTGCTTCTGGGAACAAAATATAGGATCTCTGTGTGATGGGACTAACACACTTCAAGTCCTATAGGTGCTTCTGGGAACAAAATATAGCTCTGTGTGATGGGACTAACACACTTCAAGTCCTATAGGTGCTTCTGGGAACAAAATATATGATCTCTGTGTGATGGGACTAACACACTTCAAGTCCTATAGGTGCTTCTGGGAACAAAATATAGGATCTCTGTGTGATGGGACTAACACACTTCAAGTCCTATAGGTGCTTCTGGGAACAAAATATAGCTCTGTGTGATGGGACTAACACACTTCAAGTCCTATAGGTGCTTCTGGGAACAAAATATATGATCTCTGTGTGATGGGACTAACACACTTCAAGTCCTATAGGTGCTTCTGGGAACAAAATATAGCTCTGTGTGATGGGACTAACACACTTCAAGTCCTATAGGTGCTTCTGGGAACAAAATATATGATCTCTGTGTGATGGGACTAACACACTTCAAGTCCTATAGGTGCTTCTGGGAACAAAATATAGCTCTGTGTGATGGGACTAACACACTTCAAGTCCTATAGGTGCTTCTGGGAACAAAATATAGCTCTGTGTGATGGGACTAACACACTTCAAGTCCTATAGGTGCTTCTGGGAACAAAAAATATGAGCTCTGTGTGATGGGACTAACACACTTCAAGTCCTATAGGTGCTTCTGGGAACAAAATATAGCTCTGTGTGATGGGACTAACACACTTCAAGTCCTATAGGTGCTTCTGGGAACAAAATATAGCTCTGTGTGATGGGACTAACACACTTCAAGTCCTATAGGTGCTTCTGGGAACAAAATATATGATCTCTCTGTGATGGGACTAACACACTTCAAGTCCTATAGGTGCTTCTGGGAACAAAATATAGCTCTGTGTGATGGGACTAACACACTTCAAGTCCTATAGGTGCTTCTGGGAACAAAATATAGGAGCTCTGTTTGCTGCCAGTGCCTGCCTGCCACGAACACACTACAAGTCCTATAGATGCTTCTGGGAACAAAATATAGGAGCTCTGTTTGCTGCCACTGCCTGCCTGCCACGAACACACTACAAGTCCTATAGGTGCTTCTGGGAACAAAATAGAGGAGCTCTGTTTGCTGCCACTGCCTGCCAGTGCCTGCCTGCCACGAACACACTACAAGCCCCTCTTTCTAAATGAATCTTTCTAAATGAATCTATCTAACTAAATCTCTCTAACTAAATCTTTCTAACTGAATCTAGCAGAGTGACACAGAATGATCCTGCTCTCTCTAACGCCGGAACGCATGTGACCGGCGCCGACGGCGTGGCGGCCTTTTATAAGAGGGGGCGTGTACTAAAGCCCCTGAGCTGTAATTGGCTACAGGCGTCCTGCCTGTAGCCAATTATGGCTCTTCGAGTTTCCGGCGCTGTGATTGGCCAAGCATGCGGGGTCACAGTGCATGCTTGGCCAATCATCAGCCAGCAATGCACTGCGCCGGCCGCGCCGGCCGCAATGCATTGCGGGGCCGGCCGCTCGCATCACACGAACGTGATGCGAGCGGCCAAAATAGTTCTGGGCTCGCCGAGCGAGCGAACACCCGGTGCTCGATGCGAACGTGGGTTCGCATCGAGCACCGGGCCCATCCCTATTACTCAGGCTTTTTTGAATAATTTAATTGATAAAAAAACTTGTGAATTTCTACTTGTTGAAAATCCTAGACTACCTACTATGTATGCATTACCTAAAATACACAAGAATGCCTCCTTCCCTCCTGGGCGTCCGATTATATCAGGAAATGGATGCCTGACAGAATCAGCTAGTAAACTCATAGATGATTATCTGAGACCACATGTCAAGTCATTAAGCTCATACATCCAGGACACAGCTGATTTGCTGAGGTCCCTGGATGGACTATGCTTACCTGATGAGGCCTGGTTGGTGGCCATAGATGTGGAGGCCCTTTACAACTCGATCCCCCACAAATTGGGGGCTCGAGTTGTGGACGGCTTCCTCTCTGAACGGGGGCCATCAGCCAGGCCTTATAACAATTTCGTTTTGGAACTGTTGCTCTTTATTTTGAGCAATAACATTTTTATCTTCGATTGCTCCCACTACCTCCAGGTACAGGGGGTGGCGATGGGGACCAAATGTGCCCCATCGTACGCCAACCTGTATCTGGGGGGGTGGGAGAGGGAGATATTCTCGGCTGTTCAGTTCAGTCGTTTCTTTGAAAATATCTTAATCTGGAAAAGATTTATTGATGATATCTTTATTGTCTGGACTGGAACTCGGGATGAGCTGTCGCAATTTCTATTATGCCTTGAAACCAATTCCTATAATCTTAAGTTTACGATGACTTGTGATCAGGTCACTGTGAATTTTCTTGATATCAAGATTTACGTTAATGAGGACAAAACTATTGGCTCCTCCCTCTACAGAAAGCCCTCTGCAGGCAACACTATTCTTCACGCTGACAGCTCGCATCCCGCGTCCCTTGTCCAGAGTATACCATTTAGTCAGTATCTAAGATTAAAAAGAAATTGCAGTAAAGAGGCTGATTTTGAATTAGAAGCCAAAGCGTTACAGGCCCGTCTGCTAGAACGAGGCTATAGCAAAAATTGCCTTAAACGTTCATACAATAGAGCAAAACAGAAGGATAGACATCAATTAATCCACCAAGTGAAGCCATATAAATCTGAATCCAAAGTCCGCGTTATCACCACTTTTGTTGGTAAACACAAAAAAGTACGCCACATTTTTGAGAAATACTGGCATCTTCTTTCTACAGATGATGTTCTTTCAAAATATGTGGGTGCTCACCCACAAATTACCTACCGCAAATCTACCTCTTTAAAAGATCGACTAGTTCATAGCCATCTCACTTCAAGAACAAAGACACATAGAAAAGGTACTTCTCCTTGTGGAAAATGTGAATTTTGTGATTTACTGATTAACTCCACTGAAATAATGCTGCCCTCTGGTCAAACCTTTAAGCCAAACTTCTATGCAACATGCAAGACTATTGGAGTTGTTTACCTCATGACATATACCTGTCAGGCTTTTTATGTAGGGAAAACTAAACGACCCTTTTTTCATAGAATTAGAGATCATGTATCCCTTATTAAAAAGAAAAAGATGGAGACCCCCATTAGTCGACATATGGGGCTCTATCATTCATTTGATGTTTCACAAATGAGTTTTTTTGCGCTAGAATTTGTACCAGACTTTGACCGCGGAGGTGATATTGATAAAACTCTATTACAAAGAGAATCAAAATGGATTCATAACCTTAGAGCCACTGTGCATCCTGGCTTGAATGAATCTCTGAGCTTCAAACCCTTCTTATAGGGCTAGGTCGCCAGTGTCACTCTTCTTTGAGGATATTATTTGTTCTCATTTAAATTTGTATATTATTATGTGTATTTTGTTCATTTATATTATTTTTTGTATTTCATGATTATTTAGATGTTCATCGCGTGTTTTGGTTGGTGCTGTGTTTGCTGGCCTGTGGATCGCGGTAGAGGGCTTATGGCAAGATCCACTGCTCCACTGTACTCCATATTTTGATATTTCACCAGTATTAGCCAGTTTTGGTTATGGTCCCCTTAAGGAGCAATATTTGCAGCCTTATATACATGTGTAGCAAAATGTTTTGAAATGGGGTTTGAGTGCCTCATATGGACACGTGAGGCGTTATTTTTGGAGTCTCTAGACCTCACCCGTCTATTTTCTCTTAATTTGCGCCGCTTCAGTCACTTCGGGGTTAAACGCTTGCGCAAACTGCAGCCGTTGTCTTGGTTACATATATATGTCCCAAGGGAACAGAGGTAGTTCATATGGACTTGTTTTGTGACCCAAAATCAATCTTATACACTGATCACTTTTAGTCTAGGGATACATTAAAATATCCCTTCACTGATTTGTACTGGCAACCATTGTCAGTCCATCTCCCTATTACTCCCTTTGCTGACAGTCTTTCAGATGTGGCCTTACATCCTGTGATTCAATTTGCTATCAGCACTGAGGTCAGTCACTCTGACTTCCTGTTGAGGATGGCACTTCCTGTCTCACGGCCGTCACTTCCTGTGCGTCTGGCGCTCCTGCAGTGACATCATTTGTCCTCACCTGACCGTTTGGCGCCGAAATTTTGGCGCCAAAACGGCGGTGGAGAGGGTTATTTAAGGGGAAGTGTTTGGGCTCTTCAATTGTGCAGCCCAGCGGAGGTTTACTCCCTAAACCACTCTTGTTTAAGGTAAGAGATTTAACAGATTGTTTGCCATCTGTCTTTACCGGGAACTGATCACTAAAATGCCCCCTCTCTTTACTCTATTTAAGGGGTTTTGAGTACCTCACTCTGGCCTCCCTATTCTCTGGATAGTTTTCTGTCCTGGCTGGCACCCTGAGTGGATGCAGACCCTCAACATAGGTAAATATATACCTTGGACATGGTGATCTGTTTTTGGCTTGCTGATGGTAACTATATCTGTATAACATTTCCCAGATGGATTAAGGAATTTTCCCCTTTAAAATATCTTATAGATTCAAACTTGGATTTCCCCTTTGGCAGTTATGAGCACCCTGTTTGTACGCTCCTTTATATGCCTCTATTATCTTTTCAAGGAATCATTATCCAGGTGGGTTCCCCATTTTTGGGACAATATGTATTTATATCTTCACTCTCTTCAATATCTTAACAAATTTAGTATCTATATTAATGTACCCCATAGATGGATTGCCAAACTGATATAGTTTTGGACATTATTTCCCTCTCTATGACGCACTCAATACAACCCCATGCATTTAGCATTTTTGTGGACTGCGGAGCCCCCTCCCGGGACTTTCAGGTCAGCATCTGAGCTTATTAGCTCCACCCACTTTCCAATTTTGTGATGTTCATTTCTACATTACCTTACCAAAGCAGTGTAAATTGTTGTGTATTCAATGTCTTGATTGTATTTTTTCTATTCCAGTAAATATTAATTGACATTATCTAACTCTCCTGAGGAAGCCCAAGTTTGGGTGAAACATGTTGAGAAAAAGAGCAATCAATGAAAAGTTCATCTCTGTTTAGCGATGTATTGGTTTTAAAAACGTTTTCATAGACATTTGATGTCAAAAGTGCAATATCAAGTTATGTTGTGATTTTCAATAAATCTTTTTTCTATTAATTTAATTCTTTTTGTATTTTTGCGCCCTAAAAGTCCTATTTCTGTTCATTGAACTAAATTTTGACCTTTCTTTCAACATACCCTCAATTTTCGGACCAGATTACACTCTGGTACCGTTATATTGATGACATTATTCTAGTGTGGCAGGGAGACAAGGAGGGCCTAGATCAGTGCATGACAGCCATGGGTAGGAATGATTTCAACTTAAAATTCACCATGACCTGCGACACGAATAAAATCAACTTTTTGGATATTACCATAATGAAAAGTAAGGATGGCCATCTCTCTAGTACTCTTTACCGAAAAGAAACATCAGGAAATACTATCTTACATGCCTCGAGCTTCCATCCCACCCCTCTGGTTAAATCGATTCCGTATTCCCAGTATTTGCGGATACGCAGAAACTGCACCAAGGATTCTGATTTCCTATTAGAAGCAAAAAATCTACAGGCCCGCTTACTCCGACGGGGATACTCTCCAACTAGTCTAAAGAAAGCTTTTAGGAGAGTCTACAAACAAACAAGACTAAGCCTTATGTTCAAAACCACTAAAAAAACTAATGCAACGGTAGATCAAACCCGAATAGTGATGACATATAATAAGCAACATCAACAGGTCAGAAATATACTCAAAAAATATTGGCATATATTGAATATTGACCCCACACTGAATTCGTTCATATCCAAAGAGCCCCTGGTTACATACAGACGCACGAAATCTCTGCGTGATATATTAGTTAAAAGCGAATATACAGGGGAATTCAGGGGAGATCCATGCAAACGCTGCGGTACCTTCAAATGTGGAGGCTGCACACAATGTCAGTATATGAACACAGACACCAATATAGTACTTCCCAATGGAAAGAGTTTCAGACCTAACCATCACGCAAATTGTCGCACGTATGGGGTGGTGTATTTGCTCACTTGTTCCTGTGGCTCATTTTATGTGGGTAAAACCAAGCAGGAGTTCCACAAGAGAACAAGTAAGCATATACATAGTATTCGTGTATGTGATCCGGATCTACCATTGGGGAGACACTCCCAAGATGTTCACATGGGAAATTTCCCACGAATAAGGTTTCTAGTCTTGGATCGGATACATCCTAATAAGAGAGGGGGGGATTGGGACAAAATCCTGTTGCAACATGAGACTAGATGGATTGTGGCCTTAAAGGCCACTTATCCACCAGGCCTAAATGACTGCATTAGCTACAAACCCTTCTTGGAAGGTTTTACATCCGGAACCTGGGAGGGACATGGTTAATGCATGCCTGCTGTTATCACATATATACAATTTAATATCATGGGGGATATACATCTGATGCCATTATATATTTGTATTGTGATACAAATTTTCTTTTATTCCTATATGCCGCAGTTGCTACAGCCCTCCTAGTAGGTATGGGAACCCCCTTGGGTGGTGTACACAGTCTTGCCATCTTTTTGGAATGATTTTAGAAACTACAATCTACACTACGTAGGCTCTACTCTGGGTGATTGGTGTGTTTCCCTTTCCCTGGTTAAATGACTGTATGTTATAAAATAATCTTTTTGAATGACTACCATTTATGCGATATTCTCTCTGGTTAACACACACGTATCAGGAGTGCATACATAAAACATCCCATACACGCTTCCCTGGATATTATAGGGGTTAACAGTGTTGATATGGTGGTTTATTTTATCTCCACATTCCACACTACTCCGAGTGCATACTTGCAATTTTTGCACATTTATTGGAGGGAGATATGCCCTCCCCTTGCACTGTACAGCTAACTATAATTTTTGACGGTGTTTGCCCCGGGATTACCTAGGGGTTAACAGTGTGGATATGATGACTACCCCATCCCTCTACTTTATTTATAGTCCGGGCACATATTTTCTGTATACCGGCATACTTTCTGGAGGGAGGTGTGTCCTTCCTACGTGATGCACAGCCAATTATATAAGTATAAGGTTTCCTGCTTTTAACTACATGTAAAGGGGTTGAAGTCACCCTTCTGTGGTTCCAAGTTGGGAATCGTTTCCTTTTTCAACATCACAACCATATATATTCTTTCCCCCTAGCTGAATCCAGCTGCAATGTGCGCATGCGCATATTTCGTCCTATGGGAGCCTATTGGGATACGTCAGTCCATACCAAGCCTTCGCATATGCGCAATGGAACACAGGGCCACGCCACGCACCCACATTGAAGGTGCTTTGTGCGCAGGCTCTCACTCTGCATTGCGGAACGTCACATCACGCTGAGTGGACGCCTGGCGATGACGTCACTCAGAGTGCGCCTCAATTACAGCAGCTGTTTGTATAAATACATACCCACGCCACTTTCCAATGGGCAGCAGAGGACTATACGGCGGATAGCACATAGCGGTCGTACACCCCTCCATAGAGAATACTCCACAGAGGAAAGGGTAAGCCACATACCCACTACTATTACACGAGGCTCTCCCTATATGTTATTGATATTTTCCATCTCCCCTAGGTTTTAGTAACCCCTTTTTGGGATCCTACCTCGTCCATCTGGGACATTGTTTCTCGGGGACGAGCCCTGTCTCAAGGGTACACCTTGAACAGCTGCGAATAGCCTGTATGCGCTATTCCTCTCCTGTGGGGTGAGACTTTATTATGTGCTATTTGTGCATGGACACTATCCAACACTCCAGCTCTATGGACACATCTTAGAACAATGTACTTGACACCGCGGTGACCCCCTTTTCCTCTCCTTCTCTGGGATGCTTTACATATAGGTATATCATTCTATCCTATGGGTACTTGTCCAATATGGGTACTTGTCCAATATCTCACAGGTATCACTACTTTGGGTATTCTGTTTGTTGTTACCTAGTGCATCCACTCATTTTCAGAGCAAATATTACTCTATATCCTTCTTCACTTTAATACATTATACATGTGGGGATATATGATTAATTTTCTTTCTCTTAATATGCATCAGGCCTGGCTGTTTGGACACATAAGTCCCTGTAAAGTAATCTGTAACTATGATTCATTTCCGCTCCCTTTTGAAACACAATTTATTCGATCTACAAACATCGATTTTATGAGGTACGTGGTAGTGTATGCATTCTTGACACGCTGTAATGTTTACCCAGACAGTTTGACTCTATGAGCATACTAGTAAAAATCTCTTTTAGGTTTTCTCATGAATTGGCTGTATTAACATTTTTGTATAGAAATTATCATTTTTTACAACTCCAGGTTTTTTTTGTGATATCCTGATGTGTGTATAACGAAAAAAGTACAAAACAAATCCCCTGTTGATTGTTCCTTTCTCCTTTGCATTTCCTAGAGCGATAGGTACTTGCTACATATAACCACTCTCTGCTCCTGATGAAGGTTCCCTTATTCGGGCAACTGGAAACGCGTCGAGCATCTGGGGGTCACACACCTCTTTGAGAGCATCAGTATTGTACCTCTGTATATATATTTTTTTGTATAGTGTTGTCACATTATTTATTTTTATTTGTATTTTTTTGTGTTATTCGTTGTATAACTGCTATGCATATTATGAACTGTGCATCCTGCTATCGGACATCTAGATGATCCTGTTATACATCATTTTATTGATTAATAAAATTTGAAGATATTTTCATAAAATCTTTGGTGAGAGTGGTGATCTACATTAAAGTCCCAACCATAGGGGTTCTTTTCTTATCTACTCAAAGGGATGGGATCACCACGTGACGATTTGGCCTCACCGGGGGAGAATGCCTTAATCTTTTTCTGTTAAATCACAGGGTAGCAAATACCCATTCCCCGTCTAAGGCTTCCTCTTTTGCTCCCCCTTCCATACTCACCTCCCCCCTCTTTTTGCATATTTAGCAAAACGGGAGTGGTTGATTCTCGTCCACATATTCCGATAGCAGGACACACCGATCATTTTAGGTATATTCTAGATACCTTTTTGCTATTATTTTTGGTATATGCATAGATAGTATTGATTGTTATTATTATAATTTTCTTCTCGATTTAGAAAACGTTCTGTGGCTACCCGTATGCAATCGAGATAGACAGGGTCTATTCACACACTGGGTATATTGCACTATTAATCACCTATTCCATCTAAGATGTTTAGGGGCAAAGAATTTGATGCCCTTATGGGCCAATACAGGGAACATGGGCAGAAGGAATCCAAGGATTCAGAAATGAATTCGCTCTTTCTCCAATTAAAAATACTGGTTGAAAATAGGGTACTGTATTTGCTGGCGTATAAGACTACCTTTTACACCAAGATTACACAGCCAAAAAGCGGGGGTCGTCTTATACGCTGAAGAAGCCACCAGATGGATATCAGTCCGCCGGCCACTCTGTAAAATTGTAATATGTATACAGTATGCGCCGCTCAGCCAATCCCGGCGGGCGATGCACTCTGATGAATACAGAGCCTGCTAAGCCTGCTTGGATTGGGTAACAACCTCTGCCAATCCGAGCAGGCTACATGAGTCAGAGCGGCGCGGGCTGATGTCACAGCCTCTGCCAATCCGAGCAGGCTTTGTATCCATCAACAGATTAGTAAAATATAATGCCTGCTGTGATTGGATCAGCGGTGCACACTGTCTGCACACTGTGTTCTGAAGTGTACCTGGCGCTACTGTACTAACACAGCATCATATACTGTGTGTACTTGGTGCTCTACATATTAACAAAGCATCCTGTACTGCACATCCAGCTCCATATCTCCCCTAAAATACAGGTATGATTTATGGTGCTTTGGAGGAGAGGATTCATTGTTGCTGCCTACCAATTGTGGGATCTCTGGGACTTGTAGTTCACCAGTTTCCTTTTTCTGATGTTAAGTCTGATGTTTTTTGTTTCTGATGTTTTTTTGTAAATGGTGTTGCCTCGGAAAGGGGGGTAGTCTTATATGGCAAGTATAGCCCCAAACCTAAGTTTTTACTGGAAAAATAGGGGGTCGTCTTATACACCCAGTCGTCTTATACGCCGGCAAATACGGTATCTCTTTTCTGGCAAGTAGAGAATTTCGAACACTATATACAAGAGGATATTAATCCTCTTGGTCTAAGGATACAGATCTTTCCCACTTTGGAAAACTTAGACATAATGTTCAAAAAAAGATGGGAGAATAATCTCCAACAATGTACAAAGATCATGATGCGTTTACTTATTAAAGAGTATCAAAAAAGAATACTATCTCTAGAAAAAGAAATTGAAACAGTCTATGTAAAACTAGACCCCTTTAAAGAAACATCGGCTTTTGCCGATAATGAAGAGCGAATCAAAGAGCATATTGATCATACAGTTAAAGAGTCTATTTCCCTCAAAGAAAGAAAATTTTGGAGGGATAAAATGGCCTTTAGTGAGGGTAAGGCCTATCGTTGGCAAACGTGGAACCCGCAAGGACGTCCACAAAACACCAAAAAAGGTGCCAATAAGAAGACCCGCAACACACAGAAAGACAATATGAGAGGCTCTGATTCTTCCCTTAATTCCCTTTCCTCCACTGGCTCACAGGCATCAAAAAAAGCGACCAGGAAGCAAAAATGGCGCTCACCTGAAACAACTAATTCTACCAGGAAACAATTAGCGGAAACAAACACAGCATCACAGACAGCTACCGCAATGACTAATAGTGAACGTACACTGAGGTCAGGCAATTCCCGTAATGTACCAACCCAAGGACGGTCCACATCAGACCCTCCCAATGCAGGGTCAAAAAGTGACCCGGTTGAGGGCCAATGACAGAGACAGAAAGCAGTTCCACTTGAGGATGCCTTTAGTGTCATTAACCTATCTGGTTACGTATTATCCTGCGACGAGAAGTCCTTATTAGGTAAGGGTCTATCTTTCTGCCCTTCCTCCAACATTGACACCTTTGACACAATCAAAGACTTACACCTGTTTGCAAGAAAACTTGTATTAAAGAGTCTTTATACTAAAACTACCTCAGCGACAACCCCTCAAAACAGGGAAAAACAAGCTGTGGATGATCTGGTGTCACTGTTGGAGGAACAAGAGCAGAAAGACCTTATTGACAGAATAGATCTAGAATCACTCCTAGCGGAACACTTAACTCCAACTAAGGTAGGGATTAAAGGAAATTCTATACTTAAAAAGAAATCCAACAAATTCCCATCATTAACACAGAACGCAAATTTAAAGGCCTTTGTGCTAATGGTGACGGATGACATCAACAAACTCACACAAGCAACCCCCCCTTGTAATCTTACAATCGATGAACAAAAGGCACTCAAAACGCTAACTGAACAACATCAACTGACGATCAAACCGTCAGACAAAGGGGGAAACATTGTCATCATGGATAATTCCTTGTACCTTGCCATGTGTTCCAAAATACTATCCAACAAGGAGTGGTATAAACCTATTTCTCGCTCTGCCATCGAAAAATTCGATAACGTCACATCACGCTGAGTGGACGCCTGGCGATGACGTCACTCAGAGTGCGCCTCAATTACAGCAGCTGTTTGTATAAATACATACCCACGCCACTTTCCAATGGGCAGCAGAGGACTATACGGCGGATAGCACATAGCGGTCGTACACCCCTCCATAGGGAATACTCCACAGAGGAAAGGGTAAGCCACATACCCACTACTATTACACGAGGCTCTCCCTATATGTTATTGATATTTTCCATCTCCCCTAGGTTTTAGTAACCCCTTTTTGGGATCCTACCTCGTCCATCTGGGACATTGTTTCTCGGGGACGAGCCCTGTCTCAAGGGTACACCTTGAACAGCTGTGAATAGCCTGTATGCGCTATTCCTCTCCTGTGGGGTGAGACTTTATTATGTGCTATTTGTGCATGGACACTATCCAACACTCCAGCTCTATGGACACATCTTAGAACAATGTACTTGACACCGCGGTGACCCCCTTTTCCTCTCCTTCTCTGGGATGCTTTACATATAGGTATATCATTCTATCCTATGGGTACTTGTCCAATATGGGTACTTGTCCAATATCTCACAGGTATCACTACTTTGGGTATTCTGTTTGTTGTTACCTAGTGCATCCACTCATTTTCAGAGCAAATATTACTCTATATCCTTCTTCACTTTAATACATTATACATGTGGGGATATATGATTAATTTTCTTTCTCTTAATATGCATCAGGCCTGGCTGTTTGGACACATAAGTCCCTGTAAAGTAATCTGTAACTAGGATTCATTTCCGCTGTGCTGCCACACTTAGGGGACACACCCCCCTCCCTTTTGAAACACAATTTATTCGATCTACAAACATCGATTTTATGGGGTACGTGGTAGTGTATGCATTCTTGACACGCTGTAATGTTTACCCAGACAGTTTGACTCTATGAGCATACTAGTAAAAATCTCTTTTAGGTTTTCTCATGAATTGGCTGTATTAACATTTTTGTATAGAAATGATCATTTTTTACAACTCCTGTTTTTTTTTGTGATATCCTGATGTGTGTATAACGAAAAAAGTACAAAACAAATCCCCTGTTGATTGTTCCTTTCTCCTTTGCATTTCCTAGAGTGATAGGTACTTGCTACATATAACCACTCTCTGCTCCTGATGAAGGTTCCCTTATTCGGGCAACTGGAAACGCGTCGAGCATCTGGGGGTCACACACCTCTTTGAGAGCATCAGTATTGTACCTCTGTATATATATTTTTTTTTGTATAGTGTTGTATTTCATTGGTATCAGACCCCTGACCTGCTCCACTCCATATACCCCTCAGCTGACACCCGGTGTTGGCGATGCTGTAAGGATAGGGGGACGCTATTTCATATTTCATATCTACTGGACCTGGAAACGCGTCGAGCATCTGGGGGTCACACACCTCTTTGAGAGCATCAGTATTGTACCTCTGTATATATATTTTTTTGTATAGTGTTGTATTTCATTGGTATCAGACCCCTGACCTGCTCCACTCCATATACCCCTCAGCTGACACCCGGTGTTGGCGATGCTGTAAGGATAGGGGGACGCTATTTCATATCTACTGGACCTGCCCCTTCTTCAATCCATCGTCGAGACTGGGGTGCCCTTCGATCCGAAAAATTTTCTTCTGGGCTTCCCACCTGCCTCCTTCTCTAAACTCTCAAAAAAACTCTTAGCCCACGTGCTAACTGCAGCACAGTGTTTGGTGGCCTTGAGGTGGAAAAAGAGGGAACCCCCCTCACTATTCGAACTGCACTCCAGGATCAGAGATGTTAAAAGAATGGAGTATTTGACGGCCTCACTAAATAACACTCTTGATAAACATAATCGAATATGGGAACCCTGGGTCCTGTTGGAGACTCCTACGATCTAATGCTCCGTAAATCCCGAATTCGCAGAGATCAGTAGCACCTAGGGCTGATGCCTCCCAGGTGGCGCAGAGCTCTTGGGGCGGGTGGTTGCCCTCTCTTCTTTTCTCTCCTTAACTACTTTCTACCCTGTTTTCCACTTCATCCTTCCCACTACACTTCCCTCCTCTTTCATTTGTTTATGCACCTTTATACAGGTGAAATTTTGTTATGTTATTTAATTAATTAGACAACTCTACAAACTCCTAAAGGTTGTAGGCAGTTTTTTCCTGCACCGAACTATGTCATTGACCAACATGTCTGTTAAATCTAAGCCAGAAACACTTGTATTACAGCAAAATGTATTTCCCTGTATCTTATGTTGGACTTTCTGCCAAGATTTTAACAACATTGTAACTCTTCCGTATTAGATCAAAGGGATAAAACTGTGTGAATATGCAGGAAGTTTAACCACTTAAAGTCTAAACCTTTTTCTGACACTTGTTTCTTACAGTTAAAATCAGATTTTTTTGCTAGAAAATTACTTGGAACCCCCAAACATTATATATATTTTTTTATCAGAGACCGTAGGGAATAAAATGGCGATTGTTGCAATATTTTATGTCACACTGTATTTGCACAGTGGTCTTTCAAACGCAATTTGTTTGGAAAAATACACTTCAATGAATAAAAAAAAACTAAACAGTAAAGTTAGCCCAATTATTTTGTTTAATGTGAAAGATAATGTTACGCCGTGAGAATAGTGAGAGAAAAATCAGAATTTGTCATGATTACAGTAAACTAAAACCAGATTGTGTGCTATGACTTACTGCACTATGAATACTTGTTTCTGCTTTCCATTTGATTTTCCAGCAGCTGCAATGTTTTTTCTGTCACAGCACAACTGTTTGCTGAGGCTAAAAAAACTAATATTATTTGCTCTTTAACAGCACAGCAACAGACATGTTGACAACTTAATTATAGCATAACACTAAGATCTTTCCTATGTTGCCTATGCATTCTGAGGACATGTATGCAAATTCGGAATAAACCTGATCACCATTACACAGCAGTTTTCCCTGACACTCTGATGTCATTACCAGAGTCTCATTATTCTCTACAAGGAAGTCTTAAGGCTTGTACACACGATTGTATTTTCTTCCGGGAATTGTGTGATAACAGACTGTTGGCTGAAAATCCGACCGTTTGTACGCTCCATCAGACAATTGTTGTCAGACTTTCTGCCGACAAATGTTGGATGGCAGGATTATAAATTTTCTGCGGACAACGGTCTGTTGTCGGATTTTTTGAGCGCAAGTCCGTCATACAAAAGTCCAAAGTACAAACACACATGCTCGGAAGCAAGGATGAGCCGGAAGCGGTCGGTCTTGTAAACTAGCGCTCGTAATGGAGAATTAACATTCGTGACGCAGCAAATTATGAAATCTCGAAATGCAGCGCACATTTCCTTCTTCTTTAATGGGATAATAATGAAGCTGCTTTGCTGGTTATACTGATGGAGTTCTGTCAACGTATTTTCAAAGGCGTTTTTTTCTAGTGATATCAAGAATAATATTTTTATGCTTGTTTTTTTGTTTTTTTGGGCAAGTTACCACAACACCATTATCCTGTGGTTTTTAAGATCAAATATACAACTATGTTGGTGTCCCTTGTTAATGTTACATTGAACATTTTTCAATGTAACTGCCTACTTCCAAACTGTCATTTGAAGTAAAACACATAGCCAAGTATTATTCTCCACAATTTTTTTTATTGTGCATTAAAAAAAGAAAACAAATAAAATTAGACATGCTGTAGAATTCGATAATAATTGTAGAAAACGATATACTACTACAATCTAGATATTATCTCATCTATGTACTTTGTCTAGTCTCTGTAGATTAGTCAGTCTGTTGAAACTATGAGCGCATGCTACTGTTAGTACTACAATAATACATTTAGTTATGAAACCAAACACACGGCGTAAGAATAATCAAATCTTATTTATTTCCCAAGGAAATAAGAAAGCTAACGTGTATCAAAAGGGGGTTACACAATTACATAACATACAGCAAGGCTACAATACAATGATATACTATACAGTTAAAATACAATATAATGATCTACTTATCACAAGTCCTTCCTGGCTGGTCTCCTGGTGGATTAAGAGAATCGGTTGTGTGTGCAAACCCTTTTTGTCAATCACACCTCAATCACAGCACCTCCCACTGCCCGCCCACCTACTTCCTTGGTATACGCCTCCATTTATTCTGATCGTACTGCCACAAGTGGTCTCCGGGGGGGCAGTGTCTGTCCAGAATTGCACTTAATCCAACTGCTGTTTTTTTTTTTATCTGAAAGACAATAAGTTAATGGGAAAAAACAACACAAACAAAGCATTTGTAACTTCATCACAACATTTGCTACCTCATCTGTAACTCTTTAGTCCATTAATGTCAGATTATTGTTTAAATGTTGTCATTGTTTGCAAACAATTACTAATTAATGAGCTCATGGTACCATGTGATAATCGATTATGCATTTACAATAACCTAACCCCCGTGTTGGTCTCACTTTGACGGACCTGCAAACAAAACACAAATGTTTAGTATCCAAACCTGTTCTCTTCCCTGTTTTCTGGAAAAGGAACACAAAGACAATGATTAACCAGCTGAGATCCGCGCTATAGCCGATTGACGGCTTCAGCGCGGATCTCATATGCCGGGACTACGTCTATTGACGTCGTCCCCTTCCCTGGCTCCCAGCGCGCTCTCGTGAGCGCGCAGCGGGGAAAATCTGTGTTGGCCGTGTCCCCTGGACACAGCCAATCACAGATCGCTGTAAACGGCCAATCACAGCGGCCGTTTACAGCGCGATCGCCTCCTCCAATGAGAGATGATCTCAAATGTAAACATATGAGATCATCTCTCATTGCCGGCTTTCTTTCTCCTCACACCGAGACAGGGAGTGAGGAGAGAGAAGCCATCTCAGTGCCATAACTATCAGTGAGTGAATTCCCTAAATAAAAAAACAAAAAGTGCCCAAAAAGTGCCCAAAAGTGCCCACAGTCCCTATTGGTACACACAGCTAGTGCAATCTGTGCCCAGCTGTGTGCATCTGTGCCTGCCTGTGCCTGCCTGTGCCCGCCTGTGCCCGCCTGTGCCCGCCTGCAGCTTGAGATCAGTGCGCATCTGTGCCACTTCATCTGTGCCACCTCATCAGTGCCCATCGGTGCCACCACATCAGTGCCACCTCATCAGTGCCCATCTGTACCAATCAGTGCCCATCAGTGCCGCCTCATCAGTGCCCATCTGTGCCACATCGATCAGTGCCCATCTGTGCCACATCGATCAGTGCCCATCTGTGCCACCTCAACTGTGCCCATCTGTGCCACCTCAACTGTGCCCATCTGTGCCACCTCAACTGTGCCCATCTGTGCCACCTCAACAGTGTCCATCTGTGCAATCAGTACTCAGTACACATCTGTGCAATCAATCAGTGCACATCTGTGCCGACTCATCAGTGCCTATCAGTGCCCACCTGTGCCACCGCATCAGTGCATATCTGTGCCCACCTGTGCCGCCTCATTAGTACAAATCTGTGCCCACCTGTGCCACCTCATTAGTGCCTATCTGTGCCCACCTGTGCCACCTCATCAGATCACATCTGCGCTGCAAAAATGTCTAAAAGATCTTATTCCGCCGAGGAGGCATACCAAATTCTTTCCACGCCCGACGAGAGCTACGGGGAGCTCTCTATGTCGGATTCCATTTCCAATTCCGGTTCCGAATCTGACCCGAATTATGATCCAGTCCTCAGTAGCGAAACACTGAGTGACTACTCAGAGGATGAAGTTGCTCGGCCCGCCAAACGAAGGCGTTCTAGTGAGGCAGTGGCATCCACCAGCAGTGCAGTGCCATCTACCAGCACCACAGTGCCACCTACCAGCACCGCAGTGCCACCTACCAGCACCGCAGTGCCACCTACCAGCACCGCAGTGCCATCTACCAGCACCGCAGTGCCATCTACCAGCACCGCAGTGCCATCTACCAGCACCGCAGTGCAAAGTCCAAGTACCAGTGGGGTGTCACCTCAGCCCCAAAGGGTTAGGACCCGATCCAGCCTTCCCTATGCCCTTCAGTACCCTTTGTGGCTTCCTCCTAATTCAGGAGAAGCCAACATTCCCCCTTTCACTGCCCAGCCAGGAGTCCAGGTGGACACAGAGAATTTTAGCCCAATCGATTTTTTTCATTTAATTTTTACGGAGGATTTGTTAGGATCAATCGTGGCCCAGTGTAATCTTTATGCCCAACAATTTATTTTGAAAAACCCAACTTCATATTATGCCCGTCCCTATGAATGGAGAGACCTAACGGTGGAGGAGTTCAAGCTTTTTTTAGGCCTCACACTCAATATGGGACTCAACAAAAAAAATCAAGTGCGTACCTATTGGTCAACCAACCCCCTCCACCACATGCCGCTCTACTCCGCTGTAATGTCCAGATCCAGGTATCAAATGATAATGAGGTTCCTACATTTCAGTGACAATTCCCAGTGCCCTCCCCGAAATGACCCAAAATACGACAGACTTTACAAAATTCGGCCACTTATAAATACATTTTCCCAAGCATTCTCCCAGCTTTTTACCCCGGACCAACATATATGTGTGGATGAGTCCCTCATAAAATTTTGCGGCAGGCTTAAAATTAAGCAATATATCCCCAGCAAAAGGGCCCGCTACGGGGTGAAGTTATACAAATTGTGTGAACGAGCCACAGGGTACACATATTCATTTATAGTGTACGAAGGGAAGGACACCCAGCTGCAGCCCCCTAATTGCCCGGATTACTTAGGATGCAGCGGGAAAGTTGTTTGGGACCTTGCCTACCCCCTACTGGATAAAGGATACCACCTGTATGTAGATAACTTCTACACATCCCTGCCCCTGTTCCACAACCTCCACCGGATGAAGACGCCAGCATGTGGCACTGTAAAGAAAAATCGGAAGGGCTTTCCTCAAAGTCTTGTGAACAAGACTTTGAGAAAAGGAGAAGCGGCAAGTTTGCGGAATAAGGAGATTCTGGCAGTGAAGTGGAGGGACAGAAGGGATGTATACATGTTGTCTTCTATCCACAACGATACGTTCGTGGAGATCCCCAGAAGGAGTGGCCCCATAAACAAACCAAAATGCATCTACGACTACAATTTGTTCATGGGGGGAGTCGACTATAACGATCAAATGATGCAACCGTACCTTGCCATAAGAAGGACATGCTACTGGTACAAAAAAGTTGCCATCTATCTTTTTCAATTGGCCTTATACAATACATTTGTACTTTACCGCAAATCCACCCAAAACCCCAAACGCTTCTTTGGCTACCAGGAGGAAGTTTTCACCGCCCTTATATTCCCAAACGGCCCACCAGTAAATATCAGATCAGATGTTGTTAGTCGACTCTCCGAGCGCCACTTTCCTGATAAGATCCCTCCCAAACCAACAGGACAAAGACGTCAAAAAAGATGTAAGGTGTGTACCAGAGCAGGAGTCAGAAGAGACACATGTTACTATTGTGCAGAATGTCCTTCCCAACCAGGCCTCTGCATAGGTGACTGTTTTCGCCGTTACCATTCTTCAGTAAATTTTTAGTTCCTCCCTTTACACACCGTCACACCCCTTATGCCACTGCCTGCTCTGTAAATGACCCTGGCTTGTTATACGACCATGCTTCTGCCTGCCGATTCTGTACCTACCTCTGCCTGATCTGGAACTGACCCTGGCTTGTTATACGACCATGCTTCTACCTAACGATTCTGTACCTACCTCTGCCTGATCTGGAACTGACCCTGGCTTGTTATACGACCATGCTTCTGCCTAACGATTCTGTACCTACCTCTGCCTGATCTGGAACTGACCTTGGACTGTTTGACCATGATATTTGCCTGCCTCTTGGACTGATCTTGTACCCTGCTACTGGACTAGTGGGATTCAACACAGGGGTCTCACATATGTGAGGGGCTCCAGAAATGTTTTTCTGGATGAAGAAAATTTTTTTTTGTTTTCTCAATCCTAGATTAGGGTCTGGAGGCTCGGAGGCTTCAAAGAGATTTGGGTGGGAGAAGCCTCTACCCCTGTCCCCCTTCTGTCCTGAACGAGGCCCTACTTGCACTGCCTGCTGCCTGTAGGACTTACTGCCACCATGCCTCTGTCTGTCGCACTAACCACACCACATGGACCTGCCTACTACCAGGACCAATATTTTTGGCACTGCTGACAATATCTCTGCACTGACCCTGGACTGTATATGAACAGTATCCCTGCCTGCTGCCTGAAAAATTGTGTTCGCTGTTGCTGACCAAGTCCCTGCCTGCTGCCTGGACCAGTGCTATCCTCCTGTGGACAACTGCGCTACTACAACCACAGGTAAGCTTTTGTTTACCCTTTTCTCAGCATAATGTATTTTGGGGTGTAATTCTTGGTATGTGCATGCTATGTGTCCCTTTAACACCTGACAGTGTTCCTTGCATGTTGGGCCTCTGCATGTGGCCAGGCTGTGTGAAAGTCTCACACATGTAGTATCGCCATACTCAGGAGGAGTAGCAGAATGCATTTTGGGGTGTTATTTTTGCTATGTAAATGCTATGTGTTGGAAATATCTTATAAACCGACAACTTTGTGTAAAAAAAAATGCGTTTTTATTTTTTTCCACATTTTCCCAAAACTTCTGGAAAAAAATGAACTGTTCAAAAGACTCATTTTGCCTCATAGATTATACGTTGGGGTGTTAGCTTTCCAAAATGGGGTCATTTTATGGGCGTTTCCATTGTCCTGGTGCTCCAGGGCCTTCAAAAGTGTAATAGGTGGTTGAGAAATGAAATGTGCGATTTATGCTCCTAGAATGCCTGAAGGTGATACTTCAATGTTAAGCCTTTGTATGTGGTCAAGCTGTATAAAAGTCTCACACATGTGGTATCGTTATACTCAGGAGGAGTAGCAGAATGTATTTTGGGGTGTTATTTTTGCTATGTAAATGCTATGTGTTGGAAATATCTTATAAACCGACAACTTTGTGTAAAAAAAAATGCGTTTTTATTTTTTTCCACATTTTCCCAAAACTTCTGGAAAAAAATGAACCGTTCAAAAGACTCATTATGCCTCATAGATTATACGTTGGGGTGTTAGCTTTCCAAAATGGGGTCATTTTATGGGCGTTTCCATTGTCCTGGTGCTCCAGGGCCTTCAAAAGTGTAATAGGTGGTTGAGAAATGAAATGTGCGATTTATGCTCCTAGAATGCCTGAAGGTGATACTTCAATGTTAAGCCTTTGTATGTGGTCAAGCTGTATAAAAGTCTCACACATGTGGTATCGTTATACTCAGGAGGAGTAGCAGAATGTATTTTGGGGTGTTATTTTTGCTATGTAAATTCTATGTGTTGGAAATATCTTATAAACCGACAACTTTGTGTAAAAAAAAAATGCGTTTTTATTTTTTTCCACATTTTCCCAAAACTTCTGGAAAAAAATGAACCGTTCAAAAGACTCATTATGCCTCATAGATTATACGTTGGGGTGTTAGCTTTCCAAAATGGGGTCAATTTATGGGCGTTTCCATTGTCCTGGTGCTCCAGGGCCTTCAAAAGTGTAATAGGTGGTTGAGAAATGAAATGTGCGATTTATGCTCCTAGAATGCCTGAAGGTGATACTTCAATGTTAAGCCTTTGTATGTGGTCAAGCTGTATAAAAGTCTCACACATGTGGTATCGTTATACTCAGGAGGAGTAGCAGAATGTATTTTGGGGTGTTATTTTTGCTATGTAAATGCTATGTGTTGGAAATATCTTATAAACCGACAACTTTGTGTAAAAAAAAATGCGTTTTTATTTTTTTCCACATTTTCCCAAAACTTCTGGAAAAAAATGAACCGTTCAAAAGACTCATTATGCCTCATAGATTATACGTTGGGGTGTTAGCTTTCCAAAATTGGGTCATTTTATGGGCGTTTCCATTGTCCTGGTGCTCCAGGGCCTTCAAAAGTGTAATAGGTGGTTGAGAAATGAAATGTGCGATTTATGCTCCTAGAACACCTGATGGTGCTCCCTTCATGTTGGGCCACTGTATGTGGCCAGGTAGTGAAAAAGTCTCACACATGTGGTATTGTAATACTCAGGAGGAGCGGCAGAATGTATTTTGGGGTGTGATTTGTGGTATGCACATTCCATGTGAGAGAAATAAGCTATTACAATGACAATTTTGTGAAAAAAAATTAAAATTAAATAAAATCTTAATTTTGCAAAGAATTGTGGGAAAAAAATGACAACTTCAAATAACTCACCATGCCCCTTACTAAATACCCTGGAATGTCTACTTTCCAAAAAGGGGTCATTTGGGGGGCATTTATACTCTCCTGGCTTGTTAGGGTCTCAAGAAATGAGATAAGCCTCAGTACATCAGACATAATCTTTTTTTTATGATTTGTACCATAGCTTGTAGACTCTATAACTTTCACACAGACCACATAATATCCACAAATTTGGGTTATTTCTACCAAAGATATGTAGCAGTATAAATTGTGGCCAAAATTTATGAAGAAAAATTTCAAATTTGCGAAATTTTATCACAGAAACAAAGAAAAATTCATTTTTTTTTTCCAAATTTTCGGTCTTTTTTCATTTATAGCGCAAAAAATAAAAAGCCCAGAGGTGATCAAATACCACCAAAAGAAAGCTCTGTTTGTGGGAAAAAAAGGACAAAAAAATCATTTGAGTACAGTGTTGCATGACTGAGTAATTGTCATTCAAAGTATGAGAGCACTGAAAGCTGAAAATTGGTCTGGTCACGAGGGGGGTTTAAGTAATCAGGTGGTTAAACACGATTATCATGACAATTGACTTTAAGTGCCCCAAGCCTCTTCCCATTAATTGTACTGCTAGGGGAACACCTACAAGCCAGAGTTGTAGTATAAACAACTAAACTAAAAAAATAAAAATTACAAACATTAAAACTAAAACAAAAATTTATAAAAAAATTAAAAAATGAAAAATTGAAAAAAAATTCATAAAAAAAACAAAATATGGAAAAAAAAAAATTCATAATAAAAAAAATAAAAAAATAAAAACATGAAAAATTAAAAATTAAAAAAAATTGAAAAAATGAATAAAAAAACTTAAAAAAATTAATAATAAAGAAAATTAAAAAAAATAATAAAAAATTCATAAAAATTAATAAAATATTAACCTTATAAAAAAAAATTACAAAAATACTTAAAACTAAGAGGAAGAAAAAAAAATAATCATAACAGATTTATTCAATTCAGAGGCTCATCCTTAAAAATAATAAAACTATATATCAAGGTCCTCTATCTTATTCCAAATCTGAAACTCACATCAAACCTTATTCATAGGAAGGAAACTTTGATCAGAGTATTTTTAACATACTTGCAGCTGACTAAGTGCTGCTAACATTGCTTCCCCCCAGTGCTATGTTTGAATAACCATGCGGCTACCTCCATTTTGATTTTATGCAACTGTCCTACATATTGCTTTTCAGTTTGTAGACTCCGTAATTGGGTCTTAACGGGGAACTGGGTTTGCTTACTATGGGCTCCATGCTTTGGATTGCTATCCCACCTGGCCGAATAACATTCATAATGCCTTGGGGTCGTTTTCGGGTATGATCTTCTTTTGATATCGTTCTTCTCCCAACAATACTTTGCGATGTGACCTACCCTTTTACACAAACAACATTTTAGCTCTGGTTTCCCTGCATAGGCCCTTTTTCTAACATCTTGTGCTGGAAATTCACATTGCTGGATAATATTACTGTGATTGGAATGAACAGACTTTACACTTTCATCGTCTGAGGAGTCATCAGAAGTTTCCATTTCAACTCCTGAATCAATTTCAAGTGCAGTTATCACGTTTGTATTTATGTCTCCAACATTGATTCCCATCATAGTAATATGATTTGCAGCAACAATAGCATACGGGTTTTGTTTATAATCCACCTCTATTTTTGTACACTGAGCATGTGCGGAGGGTACCTCCACCATTGCACCTTCGGCTATTGTATGTTTGGAGGATAAATCCCTTATGGCTGCCTGTGCATCCTGTAATTCCTCCTTAAGCAGTGTGATAACCTGCAAATTTTCAGCCTCCCTCCTATTCGAAAAAACGATGCAACCTTCTCTTAACTCACATGTTTTATCTAATTCATGTAATCTCTGTTCCAATTCGCCTTTTTCCATCACTAATTGTTCAATCTGATTACGCGCTTGTGTATCTGCATTTTCAACCCGAATTAATATATCTTTTGTTATATTTTGTAGCTGCTGCATGAATTGTTTTCTTTCATCTATCCATTCTAATTCCTTACGTTCAGAAATATCCCTCATTCTGACTAGCATGCTCACCAAATTTGCCAATCTCTGTTTCCTGCCTTTTTTTGAATTTTTTTTAAACGTTATGGCATCATTATAAGCATTGTTTCAACAAGTCATTGAACTGATGTGTTAACGCATTCTGAGGCCCTACACAAACGAATTGAATAAAAGCATTTTTTTTAGGAAATTCTTCAAGGATATCCATTGACATGCTAATCTGCACCTAGCTACACTGAACAATTGCTCAGACAATACACACACAGATGAACAAACAGATAAGCAACCCCCCACAGAGACTCAGATAAAAGCTGTTGAAAGTCTAGTTGTTCACCTGTAGTTCCACACAGAAGACCAACCAACAAAACACAAAAAAAAAAAATATACAAAAATCCGTTTAAACTACGAACTTTTCCAGAAAAGACACTCTTAATGCTGTCCTCTCTTAAATTGCAGGCCACATTGAACTCCTATTGGAACAGAGAGCTATTTCACACTCACATGGGTAAAAAAAAAAATACTTAAAAAAACGAAAAATATAAAAAAAAAAAACTTAAAATTAAAATATATATTCCCACTTTTTCCTCAGTGCTGTGTGGTTTGTCCTGTCAATTTACCGATTATATAATATAATCCCAGGGTGATCATTCCCTTTTACTCGCCAGTTGCAGTGACTGGTTACCGGCCAAACTTACAAACATTTAACATACATACATATATCAGCCACAGCTCTCACCAGGTTCTACGTGTCCGCTTCACCGATGAGATCTTTCACAGAATTTTCATGACCATCCAAGCGTGGTTTCAGAATTCGCGAGCCAGCGCCAATCTTGTCCACACTAGAGACGATTTTCCGTTCTGGATGTTTGAGGATTTGTGTTTGAGACTCAAAACAAAGAAAAATGCCTTAGGTTTGTGAATCCTATGCAGAAAAAAAACGATATTCTGTTTGTCTAAATCTATGGGTGCCAAATGTAGAATTCGATAATAATTGTAGAAAACGATATACTACTACAATCTAGATATTATCTCATCTATGTACTTTGTCTAGTCTCTGTAGATTAGTCAGTCTGTTGAAACTATGAGCGCATGCTACTGTTAGTACTACAATAATACATTTAGTTATGAAACCAAACACACGGCGTAAGAATAATCAAATCTTATTTATTTCCCAAGGAAATAAGAAAGCTAACGTGTATCAAAAGGGTGTTACACAATTACATAACATACAGCAAGGCTACAATACAATGATATACTATACAGTTAAAATACAATATAATGATCTACTTATCACAAGTCCTTCCTGGCTGGTCTCCTGGTGGATTAAGAGAATCAGTTGTGTGTGCAAACCCTTTTTGTCAATCACACCTCAATCACAGCACCTCCCACTGCCCGCCCACCTACTTCCTTGGTATACGCCTCCATTTATTCTGATCGTACTGCCACAAGTGGTCTCTGGGGGGCAGTGTCTGTCCAGAATTGCACTTAATCCGACTGCTGTCTAATCTTGGACTTTTGATCTCTGACTTTATTTAAATTAGCCTTTGTTTCGCACAGACAGATTGGAGCCGCCATTCATCACGTACAATAGCCTTAGACTCATGACAATATGAGGTATAACTGGCTACATTCCACAAGAGGGGGGGTGTATCTTGTAGATGTGTGGATCCCAGATTGAATCCAACACATGCTATCTGCCAATAGAACTTAAGCAAAAAGTGCATTCTATGCATCCAAAAATATAGAAAATATACCAAATCAAATCATTATTCAACCAAAAAAATTTAATAAAAGCCTCATGCATGTGTCCTGCTTCTTAATATAGGGTGTCAGCAATGCCAAGAGTTGGTGAAAGCAGGGGTCCATCATCCGGAGATAATTCCGAAAATCATCTGGATTAGTCTCCTTGAGCTCCCGCAGCAAAGGCATATGACATAATTGGGCACGATTAATAAAGCAACAAATTTTTGGTCCAAGAAATCCTCCTCCTCCTGTTCCTGGACTGGACTTGGGTCAAAGCAACAACTCCAAGGCCACTAATAAATAACACGTTATCTCCACCGATTCCGAAACGGCCGTTCAGAAATTAACTGAAAAGCGCAAACGTAAAAGCATGAAATGAAAAGCGTGAAATGAAAAGCGCGAATCAACACTCAACTGCTACTAACACGAAATTAGCAGAGGAAGCCCAAAGGGTTAGCGCCTGACAATTGAACTTCCTCTTTATAGGCTCGTAGTAAGTCTAGAACATCACTACGTTCATGTTTGTTGACAGACAGTTGTGTACCAATTGTATGCAAGACTAGTTCATGGCACACGCCCTTCGGACAAAAGTCTCACATTTTGGCTGCAGAAAATCCGATCGTGTGTACGAGGCTTAAAGTGGAGTTGCACCCTCGTAGTCAGCCTCCTTTAGTGCCTGGGCCGTTGACATCACTTCTCCTCGGCGCCGGAAGGGCTCATCTCTGCCCCCTCCGTCCTGCCAGTCATCTGGGACACGTGAGAGGTCCCAGATGACTGCGCGGACAATCACGGCGTGCGGCGCCGCTTGCGCATGCGCAGTGGGTGCCCGGCTGTGAAGCCACAGCCGGGTGCCCACAGTTACACTGCCGGCGCCACCGAGCGGAGGGGGGGACGAGCAGGGCTTCGATCCCCCACATCGCTGGACCCTGGAACAGGTAAGTGTCCGATTATTAAAAGTCAGCAGCTGCAGTATTTGTAGCTGCTGACTAGCTACTGGAAACTCCTCTTTAAGGCTACATTTGCATGGGTGTCTACATTTCAGAGTTTATCTGGGTTTAGAAGACTTTTCTAAAAACAGCTAGACTCACACAGTGCAGTAATCATGTTATTCACACATAACAATTAGCAATGTTTAGTTGCAGACAGTTTAGCTGCGATTAGGAGAAGAAGAAAAGTGGTGTGCCCAGGGTTGCCTATCTGAAGCGATCTGTGTTTAGCTGTGATACGTTTAGCAACAGAAAATTATAGTGTTCCCCTTTTCTTCCTGAAATATTGGTATTCCTTCTCATGCTGGTATTCAGTCTTTGCAGACGCGGTCAAACAACAATTAGTAAGCTGCCAAAGGTGGACATTCTGGTAAAGTTGTAAAATGTATCAGGAGGATAGGTTCTGATTTCCTCATATCAGGACAAAATATCCCCTTGTTAGATGCAGAGATGTTAGGGCAGTGTTTCTCAACCGGGGTTTTGCAAGTCCCCAGGGGTTTCACCGCAATTCACCATTGTGGAGGATGTATATCCGTCCAATGGTGAATTCAATGCGCACTGACAGTGAGTACTGTCAGGGTGCATTGATACCCAATGCCTCCCCTGTAGTTCTGGCTGCTGTGACATCACTGCAGAGGGTGGAATGCGACATGACGTGCAGCGTGTCTACCTCCCTTATCAGTGTCTATTGATTTGAGGCGGCGGGGAATGTTGTAGCAAGGTGAACTGTGTACAGCATACCTGTAATCCTACTAATCCTAACTGTACTTCACTGATCCCTGCCCTCCTCAGGCAGTTGTTTGTTACATCACCTGGGATTAAGGTGACCAGATTTTTAAAATGAAATCAGGGGACATATTTTTTTTACTAGTAATGGCAGCAATCAGCGACTCATAGTGGGACTGCGATATTGCGGTGGACAAATCGGACACTAATGCTGTGTCCACACGGCCGGTTTTCCCAACGGAATAAACTCCGAAGGTTTTTCTGACAGAGTTCTGCTGAAACTGTCTTGCCTACACACGATCACACCAAAGTCCAACCGTTTAGAACGCGGTGACGTACAACACGTACAACAGGACTAGAAAAAGGAAGTTCAATAACCAATATGTACTTGCTTCAGAGCATACATCGTTTTTGGTCCGACAGAACAGCATACAGACGAGCGGTTTTCCCGATGGGAATTGGTTCAGTCGGAAATATTTAGAACATGTTCTATTTCTGGGTAGGGATGGGCCCGGTGCTCGATGCGAACCCATGTTCGCATCGAGCACCGGGTGTTCGCTCGCTCGGCGAGCCCAGAACTATTTTGGCCGCTCGCATCACGTTCGTGTGATGCGAGCGGCCCCGCAATGCATTGCGGCCGGCGCGGCCGGCGCAGTGCATTGCTGGCTGATGATTGGCCAAGCATGCACTGTGACCCCGCATGCTTGGCCAATCACAGCGCCGGAAACTCGAAGAGCCATAATTGGCTACAGGCAGGACGCCTGTAGCCAATTACAGCTCAGGGGCTTTAGTACACGCCCCCTCTTATAAAAGGCCGCCACGCCGTCGGCGCCGGTCACATGCTGTTCCGGCGTAGAGAGAGCAGGATCGTTCTGTGTCACTCTGCTAGATTTAGTTAGAGAGATTAAGTTAGAGAGATTTAGTTAGAGAGATTTAATTAGATAGATTCATTTAGAAAGATTCATTGTAGTAGTGTGGGCTTGTAGTGTGTTCGTGGCAGGCAGGCACTGGCAGGCAGTGGCAGCAAACAGAGCTCCTATATTTTGTTCCAGAGGCACCTATAGGACTTGTAGTGTGTTCGTGGCAGGCAGGCAGTGGCAGCAAACAGAGCTCCTATATTTTGTTCCCAGAAGCACCTATAGGACTTGTAGTGTGTTCGTGGCAGGCAGGCACTGGCAGCAAACAGAGCTCCTATATTTTGTTCCCAGAAGCACCTATAGGACTTGAAGTGTGTTAGTCCCATCACACAGAGCTATATTTTCTTCCCAGAAGCACCTATAGGACTTGAAGTGTGTTAGTCCCATCACACAGAGATCATATATTTTGTTCCCAGAAGCACCTATAGGACTTGTAGTGTGTTAGTCCCATCACACAGAGATCATATATTTTGTTCCCAGAAGCACCTATAGGACTTGTAGTGTGTTAGTCCCATCACACAGAGCTATATTTTGTTCCCAGAAGCACCTATAGGACTTGAAGTGTGTTAGTCCCATCACACAGAGCTATATTTTCTTCCCAGAAGCACCTATAGGACTTGTAGTGTGTTAGTCCCATCACACAGAGATCATATATTTTGTTCCCAGAAGCACCTATAGGACTTGAAGTGTGTTAGTCCCATCACACAGAGCTATATTTTCTTCCCAGAAGCACCTATAGGACTTGTAGTGTGTTAGTCCCATCACACAGAGATCATATATTTTGTTCCCAGAAGCACCTATAGGACTTGAAGTGTGTTAGTCCCATCACACAGAGCTATATTTTCTTCCCAGAAGCACCTATAGGACTTGAAGTGTGTTAGTCCCATCACACAGAGATCCTATATTTTGTTCCCAGAAGCACCTATAGGACTTGAAGTGTGTTAGTCCCATCACACAGAGCTATATTTTGTTCCCAGAAGCACCTATAGGACTTGACGTGTGTTAGTCCCATCACACAGAGCTATATTTTCTTCCCAGAAGCACCTATAGGACTTGAAGTGTGTTAGTCCCATCACACAGAGATCCTATATTTTGTTCCCAGAAGCACCTATAGGACTTGAAGTGTGTTAGTCCCATCACACAGAGATCCTATATTTTCTTCCCAGAAGCACCTATAGGACTTGAAGTGTGTTAGTCCCATCACACAGAGATCATAATTTTTGTTCCCAGAAGCACCTATAGGACTTGAAGTGTGTTAGTCCCATCACACAGAGCTATATTTTGTTCCCAGAAGCACCTATAGGACTTGAAGTGTGTTAGTCCCATCACACAGAGATCATATATTTTGTTCCCAGAAGCACCTATAGGACTTGAAGTGTGTTAGTCCCATCACACAGAGCTATATTTTCTTCCCAGAAGCACCCATAGGACTTGTAGTGTGTTAGTCCCATCACACAGAGATCATATATTTTGTTCCCAGAAGCACCTATAGGACTTGAAGTGTGTTAGTCCCATCACACAGAGCTATATTTTGTTCCCAGAAGCACCTATAGGACTTGAAGTGTGTTAGTCCCATCACACAGAGATCATATATTTTGTTCCCAGAAGCACCTATAGGACTTGAAGTGTGTTAGTCCCATCACACAGAGCTATATTTTCTTCCCAGAAGCACCCATAGGACTTGAAGTGTGTTAGTCCCATCACACAGAGATCATATATTTTGTTCCCAGAAGCACCTATAGGACTTGAAGTGTGTTAGTCCCATCACACAGAGCTATATTTTGTTCCCAGAAGCACCTATAGGACTTGAAGTGTGTTAGTCCCATCACACAGAGCTATATTTTCTTCCCAGAAGCACCTATAGGACTTGAAGTGTGTTAGTCCCATCACACAGAGCTATATTTTGTTCCCAGAAGCAACTATAGGACTTGAAGTGTGTTAGTCCCATCACACAGAGCTATATTTTGTTCCCAGAAGCACCTATAGGACTTGAAGTGTGTTAGTCCCATCACACAGAGCTATATTTTGTTCCCAGAAGCACCTATAGGACTTGAAGTGTGTTAGTCCCATCACACAGAGCTATATTTTCTTCCCAGAAGCACCTATAGGACTTGAAGTGTGTTAGTCCCATCACACAGAGATCCTATATTTTGTTCCCAGAAGCACCTATAGGACTTGAAGTGTGTTAGTCCCATCACACAGAGATCCTATATTTTGTTCCCAGAAGCACCTATAGGACTTGAAGTGTGTTAGTCCCATCACACAGAGATCCTATATTTTGTTCCCAGAAGCACCTATAGGACTTGAAGTGTGTTAGTCCCATCACACAGAGCTATATTTTGTTCCCAGAAGCACCTATAGGACTTGAAGTGTGTTAGTCCCCATCACACAGAGCTATATTTTCTTCCCAGAAGCACCTATAGGACTTGAAGTGTGTTAGTCCCATCACACAGAGATCCTATATTTTGTTCCCAGAAGCACCCATAGGACTTCTAGTGTGTTAGTGGCATCACACAGAGCTCCTATATTTACTTCTCAGCAGCACCCACAGGACTTGAAGTGTGTTAGTGGCATCACACAGAGCTCCTATATTTTTTCTTTGCAGAAGCACCCATAGGACTTCTAGTGTGTTAGTGGCATCACACAGAGCTCCTATATTTCTTCTCAGCAGCACCCATAGGACTTCTAGTGTGTTAGTGGCATCACACAGAGCTCCTATATTTTCTTTGCAGAAGCACCCATAGGACTTCTAGTGTGTTAGTGGCATCACACAGAGCTCCTATATTTTCTTTGCAGAAGCACCCATAGGACTTCTAGTGTGTTAGTGGCATCACACAGAGCTCCTATATATTCTTCTCAGCAGCACCCACAGGACTTCTAGTGTGTTAGTGGCATCACACAGAGCTCCTATATTTTCTTTGCAGAAGCACCCATAGGACTTCTAGTGTGTTAGTGGCATCACACAGAGCTCCTATATATTCTTCTCAGCAGCACCCACAGGACTACCGACTACAATGGCTGGAAGACCGCCAAGGGGAGGCAGAGCGTGCAGAGCCAAGAACACAGGGCAGGCAGGCTCTGTTTCTAGTGGACGTGGCCGTGGCCGTGGACGTGGTCGTGCATCGTCATCAGCACGTGGCCATGGGACACGCGCGTCTTTGTTTTCGGCAGCTGGACATGTGGAGCCGCATCATGCTGAAGGCTTGGTAGAATGGATGACCAAGCCCTCCTCATCCTCCTCATCCTCTCTCACCCAGGCTCAGGGTACTGGCAGAGCAGCTGCCAACGCGTACTCAATGGCATCATCAGCCACCCCTTCCCTAGACCCACCATGTCCTCCTGAGGAGTCCCCCGAACTCTTTGAGCACAGTGTTGGGTACATGCTCCAGGAGGATGCCCAACGATTCGAAGGCTCGGATGATGATACCCAGCTTGAGGAATCTGGCAGTACTGTTCCACCAGCTGCAGCTTACTGCCAGGTTTGCTCTAGTGGTGAAGAGGGAGGGGATGATGAGGTCACTGACTCCACGTGGGTGCCTGAAGGGAGAGAGGATGAGGAGGAGGACGAGGAGGAGGAGGATGCGGCATCACATGTCCAACGAGGCAGGATGCCCCCTGGAGGCCAGGTAGAGGCCAGCACAGCAACTGTACAACACCGCAGAGCTCCGCCTGTGCAGGGCGCTGCCTCTGCACGTTATCAGAAAAGTTCTTTGGTGTGGGCCTTTTTTGAGACGAGTGCATCAGATCGCACCACTGCTATTTGCAATATTTGTCTCAAGCGTATCTCGCGTGGCCAAAACATCAGCCGCTTGGGCACCACAAGCATGACCAGACATATGTCGACCTGCCATGCAGCTCGTTGGCAGGCACACATAAAAGACCCACACCAAAGAACTAAGCGGACCTCTCCTTGCTCCTCATCAGCTGGGATCTCCATCCCCACTACACCTTCAGTGCTCTCTGAAAGCTGCTCTGAGAGGACTGAAGGTGTAGAATTAGGTGTGTCACAACCAAGTACTTGCAGTACACCGACGTCCGATTGCAGCAGGCAAATTTCCCTGCCCCAGCTGCTGGACCGTAGAAAGAAGTACACTCCCAGCCATCCACATGCCCAGCGGTTGAATGCTAGCTTGGCTAAATTGCTAGCACTTCAACTTCTGCCTTTTCAGTTGGTAGACTCGGCCCCCTTCCGTGAGTTTGTTCAATGTGCGGTTCCTCAGTGGCAGGTTCCCAAACGCCACTTTTTCTCACGGAAGGCGATTCCGTCTCTCTACCGGCATGTGGAAGGCAATGTCCATGCCTCGCTGGACAGGGCGGTCAGCGGTAAGGTGCATATTACCGCTGACTCATGGTCCAGCAAGCATGGACAGGGACGGTACCTTTCTTTCACGGCCCATTGGGTCACTCTATTGGCAGCTGGGAGGGATGCAGGACAAGGTGCAGTAGTGTTGGAGGTTGTTCCGCCACCACGCCTCCAAAACGCTACTACTGCTACTGGTTGTGACACACCTCTCTCCTCCACCCCCTCCTCTTCTTCTTCCTCCAGTGCTCTGTCCTTGGAACCAGCGGTGCTCCGTAGGCGTACAAGGGGCTGCGCAAGTACGCAGGCAAAAAGATGCCATGCCGTGCTTGCGCTGGTGTGTTTGGGGGACAGGAGCCACACTGGGCCAGAGGTTCTGGCAGCTCTGCAGGGGCAGGCCGAGAGGTGGTTGACGCCACGTCAGCTTAAGCCAGGAATGGTCGTTTCTGACAATGGCACCAACCTCCTCTCCGCCCTGCGACAGGGGCAGCTCACCCATGTGCCCTGCATGGCTCACGTCCTCAACCTGGTGGTGCAGTGGTTCTTGGGCAGGTTCCCAGGCTTACAGGATGTCCTGAGGCAGGCCAGGAAAGTCTGTGTGCATTTCCGCCGATCTTATAATGCCAGTGCTCGGCTGACTGAGCTGCAAAAGGAGCTGAACCTGCCCAAGAACCGCCTAATATGTGACATGCCCACCAGGTGGAACTCAACGTTGGCCATGCTGCAGCGACTGCACACGCAGCAGAGGGCCATCAATGAGTACCTTTGCGACTACGGCACCAGGACAGGGTCAGGGGAGCTTGGTTTTTTTTCCCCACGTCAGTGGAGCATGATCAGGGATGCATGCACTGTCCTCTCACCATTTGAGGAGGCCACGAGGATGGTGAGCAGTGACAGTGCATGCATCAGTGACACTGTCCCTCTTGTCCACCTGTTGGAGCATACGCTGCGTGGGATAATGGACAGGGCACTTGAGGCAGAACAGAGGCAGGAAGAGGAGGACTTCCTTGCCTCTCAAGGCCCCCTTTATCCGGACAGTGTTCCTTCTGTCCCACCCATCACACAGGAAGAGGATGAGGAGGAGGAGGAGGAGGAGGAGGAGGAGGTGTGTGTGAGCATGGAGGTGGAGCCTGGCACTCAGCATCAGCAGCAGCAGTCTTTTAGGGATGATGTACAGTCCCAACAAACCAGTGGACTTGTACGTGGCTGGGAGGAGGTGGCTGGCGATCATGTCATCCTCAGTGACCCAGAAGACTCCGGACCGAATGCCTCAGCTAACCTACGCTGCATGGCCTCCCTGATCCTGCAAAGCCTGCGGAAGGATCCTCGTGTTCTTCGGATCAAGGAGAGGGACCATTACTGGCTGGCCACTCTCCTTGATCCGCGGTACAAGGGTAAGGTTGCGAACCTTATCTTGCCGTCGCAGAGGGAGCAGAGGATGAGACATCTCAGGGAGGCCTTGCAGAAAGGTCTGTGCAACGCGTTCCCAGAAACTGGGAGGTTACAAACTCCTGGTCCTGGGCGACGAGTTGCTGAGGCTTCGGTCAGTAGCAGAAGGAGCGGTGGGGAAGGTGGACGTCTGACCGATGCGTTCAGACAATTTTTTAGTCCGCAGCCCCAAGGTATGATCGGTTCCAGCAACCATCGCCAGCGTCTGATATACATGGTGCAGGAATACCTTGGGGCAAGGTCAGACTTGGACACCTTTCCCACCGAAAATCCTCTGGCTTACTGGGTCCTGAGGATGGATCACTGGCCAGAGCTTGCACAGTATGCAATTGAGCTACTGGCCTGTCCTGCCTCCAGCGTTCTTTCCGAACGCACATTCAGTGCTGCTGGAGGATTTGTCACCGATCATAGGGTGCGCCTGTCCACCGCCTCGGTTGATCGACTGACCTTCATCAAAATGAATCAGTCTTGGATCACCACCAGCTACCAGGCACCTGAAGCGGATATAACCGAATAATTTATAATGTCACATCCCTTCAAGACTGCCTATGCTGATGCTGAGTGACTGTCCTCTTATGTTCACTGACTATCCTCTTCCTCCTCCTCAATGATCCATGCCACCACACCAGTGCCTAAGGCACAATTTTTCAGCCCCTGTTTAACAGGGGCGTGTACATACAATTTTTATAAAAAAATGCTTCGCAACACGTGTGACTGCTGTGCTCCAAGTACAGTATCTGTGAGGGGTTGCAGTGTTGTGGCACCAGCACCAGTGCCTAAGGCACAATTTTTCAGCCCCTGTTTAACAGGGGCGTGTACTTACAATTTTTTAAAAAAATGCTTCGCAACACGTGTGACTGCTGTGCTCCAAGTACAGTATCTGTGAGGGGTTGCAGTGTTGTGGCACCAGCACCAGTGCCTAAGGCACAATTTTTCAGCCCCTGTTTAACAGGGGCGTGTACATACAATTTTTATAAAAAAAAGCTTCGCAACACGTGTGACTGCTGTGCTCCAAGTACAGTATCTGTGAGGGGTTGCAGTGTTGTGGCACCAGCACCAGTGCCTAAGGCACAATTTTTCAGCCCCTGTTTAACAGGGGCGTGTACATACAATTTTTATAAAAAAAAGCTTCGCAACACGTGTGACTGCTGTGCTCCAAGTACAGTATCTGTGAGGGGTTGCAGTGTTGTGGCACCAGCACCAGTGCCTAAGGCACAATTTTTCAGCCCCTGTTTAACAGGGGTGTGTTCTTACAATTTTTAAAAAAAATGCTTCGCAACACGTGTGACTGCTGTGCTCCAAGTACAGTATCTGTGAGGGGTTGCAGTGTTGTGGCACCAGCACCAGTGCCTAAGGCACAATTTTTCAGCCCCTGTTTAACAGGGGAGGGTAATTACAAATCTTGATCTAATAGTTCACAGCAGGGCCCATTCCTGCGCCCACCAAGAGTAACTATGAGGGCCTACAGTCTTGTGGCAACACCGTCCACCACCACCGCCAAAGGCCCAATTTTTCTGCCCTGTTCATCAGGTGCTTGCAATTACAAATCTTGATCTAATAACTCACAGCAGGGCCCATTCCTGCGCCCACCAAGAGTAACTGTGAGAGCTTACAGTCTTGTGGCAACACCGTCCACCACCACCGCCAAAGGCCCAATTTTTCTGCCCTGTTCATCAGGTGCTTGCAATTACAAATCTTGATCTAATAACTCACAGCAGGGCCCATTCCTGCGCCCACCAAGAGTAACTGTGAGACCTTACAGTCTTGTGGCAACACCGTCCACCACCACCGCCAAAGGCCCAATTTTTCTGCCCTGTTCATCAGGTGCTTGCAATTACAAATCTTGATCTAATAACTCACAGCAGGGCCCATTCCTGCGCCCACCAAGAGTAACTGTGAGAGCTTACAGTCTTGTGGCAACACCGTCCACCACCACCGCCAAAGGCCCAATTTTTCTGCACTGTTCATCAGGTGCTTGCAATTACAAATCTTGATCTAATAACTCACAGCAGGGCCCATTCCTGCGCCCACCAAGAGTAACTGTGAGAGCTTACAGTCTTGTGGCAACACCGTCCACCACCACCACCACCCCCAATTTTTCTGCCCTGTTCAACAGGTGCATGCAATTACAAATCTTGATCTATTAACACACAGCAGGGCCCATTCCTGTGCCCACCAGTCTTGTGGCTACACCAACATCTAATAGGGCAAATTTCTGCAGAGTATATACGCCAGGCCCCTACTTTCAAACATCCAACTTACAAACGACTCCTACTTGCAAATGGAAAGAGAAAACAGGAAGTGAGAGGAAATCTACCCCTAGGAAGGGAAATTCTATCCTGTTAGATTTAATTTGGGAAAAAGGTATCTCCTCTCTACTGATACTTTATCACCAATCCTTGTTTCAATTAAAACCCCACTTTTCCAAAAACATTTGTCATTGGGACGGAAAGTGAGGTGACATGTTCTGAACAGATGTGCAAAGACAGCAAATGTTACAGGGGTGATAACCCCTCCCTATGTTCTCCAAAAAGCTTAAAAATAGATTTTTTTGGGATGGAGCTACACTTCATAATGTACCTGTTCAGATTCTACTTAAGAACAAACCTAAAGACGCAAGTGTTTTTAAATGGCTTCTTTTTTTCCTTTACAAATGTCATTTTGTGCAAGGACAGTTCTAAACACGGGAAAACACATGCCACTTCACAGGCATACTTTTGACACCCCCCAGGTACCATATTTAAAGGAAAATTTCACTTTTTTTTTTTCACTTTATGCATCATTAAAATGACTGCTCCCGAAAAAACGTTAGTTTTTAAAAGTTCTTTTTGCATTGATATATGTCCCCTGGGGCAGGACCCGGGTCCCCAAACCTGTTTTATGACATTAACATGCATATTGGCCGTTGTAATTAGCACTTTTGATTTTGAACGTTCGCGTCCATTATAACGTATAGGATTCGAAAATTCGCGCGAACTTTCGGTCCGTTCGAAGGTTCTGGTGCGAACCGAACCCGGGGGTGTTCGGCTCATCCCTAATAAGGGAAGACATATATCCCTACACCTGCTTTGCAGGAACACAGTATCAATGTCTTCTATACTGACAGAATGGTGAACTGCCTTGTTTACATAGGCAGACCACTAGACGAGTCCGCCGGACCCGCTGATTGGCTCTGATACCCAAAAATGCAGGATCACGTACATAAGTGATCCTGCGCAGCGCAACCGCCCTATAGCAGTAAATCTGCTATCAGGCGATCAGCAACTTGTTAAGATCATCAGCATTATGATAACTTACAGGCAGCAGGCACTCTATCATGGCTCTGGCTGGCTCTGTCACAGTGTGTCACATAACATGGCTGCTGGGTCCTGATTTTGTTAACTTATGACCAATAAGTGCCTGCTGACTGTGAGTTCTGATACCATCCATTATGCCAGAGAGACAGATACAGTGAAATGTAGTCTATTTACAGACACCCCCAAAGCACACCTGTGTTGAAGCCTTGAAGGCACTGGCAGCCCCACGATTGGATCTGCTTCACCTCTATTCCTGCTGCTGGACATCGTCAGCTGAGCTCTGCTGCCTCTCTCTGCCCGTTGCCGCCTCCGCCTGCCTCACAGCCTCTCAGGTCTCACTCTCCGGGCCCTGGTTACTACTGGGTGGGGAGTGGAGGAAAACGACTCTACCGGGGAAGGCAAGGAGATAAGAAGACAGGCGGCTGGCCAGGATTTGAGCCAAGGCAGAAGAACATGTGAGCGGAGCCGAATGGGCATGTGCCAGAAACTGAAGAAATAGTCCATCCGCTCTGACCAGCTCATCATCATCAGAAAGGGACACAGATAATGGAAAAAATACACCACCCTAAGCTAGTAGGAGTGGGGGTGTGTAATTCAGATTTTTATTTTTTTTTATTCTGCACTGACTTTCTTTGAAAATTGCCCCAGCTCCTGTTGAAGTCAAATCCAGGGACAAAACCGGGGACAGACTTGGTCCGGGGACAGTGTCCTCAATCCAGGGACTGTCTCCTGAAACCGGGGACATCTGGTCACCCTACCTGGGATGGATAAGAGAGGTGAGCTGGCAGGAATCTGCATGCCAAAACAGACACACGTACCAGAAGCTCTGCATGTGGAGAAAATTAAACAGTAAAACAGATCCCCTGTGCCCTGACATAGTGACTCCCTGTGCCCTGACCTGGTAACCCCCCCTGTTCCCTGACCTGGTGACCCCCCTGTGGCCTGGCCTAGTGACCCCGTGCCCTGACCTGTTGAGCCCCCTGTGCCCTGACCTGGTGACTACCCTGTTCCCTGATGTGGTGACCCCCCTGTTCCCTGACCTAGTGACTTACCTGTTCCCTGACGTGGTGAGCCCCCTGTGCCCTGACCTGGTGACTCCCCTGTGCCCTGACCTGGTGAGCCCTCATGTGCCCTGACCTGGTGACTGCCCTGTTCCCTGATCTGGTGACTACCCTGTTCCCTGATATGGTGAACCCCCTGTGCCCTGGCCTAGTGACTCCCTGTGCCCTGATGTGGTGACCCCCCTGTTTCCTGACCTGGTGACTTCCCTGTGACTTGACCTAGTGACCCCCCTGTGTCCTGACCTGGTGACTCTCCTGTTCCCTGACCTGGTGACCCCCCTGTGCCCTGATTTGATGACTCCCCTGAGCCCTGACCATGTGACCCCCTCTGCCCTGACCTGGTGACTCCCCTGTTCCCTGACCCGGTGACTCCCCTGTGCCTTGATCTGGTGACCCCCTTTTTCTCTGACCTGGTGAACCCCCTGTGCCCTGACCTGGTAACTCCCCTGTGATCTGAACTGGTGACCCCCCCTGTGCCCTGACCTGGTGAGCCACTCTGCCCTGACCTGGTGACCCCTGTGCTCTGCCCTGGTGACCCCCCTGTGCCCTGATCTGGTGACCCCCTGTGCTCTGCTCTGGTGGCACCCCTGTTTAATTTCAGTTGAAGATTAAATTTGTGTGTGCATATCCCAAGTTCGACCCAGAATTGAGCATCTGTGCAGAAAAAAGCCAGTCCAAGTTTCACATTAAAGAGACACCATAGGTGTACGCAGCCTATTGCATTAGGGTGTGCACCCCAAAGCTCAAACACACATGCATGTGTGTAAATATATATATATATAGGGCAGTAGGGCAATGGACAGTGTCAGTAGGGCAGAGGTTGGTGTCAGTAAAGCAGTAGTTTATTATTATTTTTTGTTTACAATTTTTATACAATCGTTTTTTATAATTCTTTACAATTTTTGGAGCCCCATTGGGGGTCTTTAGTGAAATATCAGGGGTCTAAACAAACCCCAATGTCTTACTTTAGTCTTACTTTAGATACTTTAGATACAGAAAAAGGGACTGAGGACAGAGATTCCCCAGTCTCTTTCTCTGCAGCCAAACAGCAGGGAGAATCTGTGTAGCACAGGGTGATTAGGGTGTGCCCAGACACACCTGGCACACCCTGTGCGCACGCCTATGAGGGACACTAAAGGTTTTTTTTTGTTTTTTTTTTAATAACAAGCATCACCTCCCCCACCCCCCACCCCCCTCTGTTATTGGTATATCAACAGATCACTGATCACACCAATGTTCCATGAGCTGTAGATCTGAAAACTATTTCAGGGGTTCCCTGAGATCTCAGACTTTTTGCCAAGGGACGCTCGACAGCAATGAAGTTGAGAAACACTGTGCTGTACCCATCTTTGCTTTATTTACCTCTCTCTCTCTCTACCTCAATCTTCTTCTACTCTCAAGCAGGCATACAATGGTAAGCACCAGCTTTGCTCTATTTTTTGCTCAGAAAATTACCAATAAAGTGGAAGAGAAGGTGCCTGGGGTATTACATCCACCCAAGAACAGGTTATTGGGAAAAAAAACACCTGAAAAGGTTGATGCATAAAAACACAGCGAAATGCACATAATCACATTTACAAACCACAACTATCTGCAGGAAATATTTCATATTTTTTACGTGCAGATTATTGCCGTTTAGCTGCTGTCAGATACAAACATCCATGTGAATGTGGCTTAAAATTAGAACTAAATTCAACACTTTTCTTTTCATTTTGAGTAAGGGAAGGTTATAACCTATGTAAGGTTTATTTTTGCCATCCGGGTCCCATTGGTGAGATTTCCCTTCACTTCCTGTCCCACAGCCAAAACAGGAAGTCAGAGGAAAAATCCTCTAAATTAGGAAATCCCTGGTTGTCACCAGGGTCACCAGAACTAGTGTCCCCATTGGAAGATTTCCCCTCTATTCCTGTTCTATTGACAAAACTACATTTGGGATTTTATTTTACTTAAATTTTAGATTTTTGACACACAGCCATTAATGTCTAAACTGCTGGCAATAAAAGTGGGTCAACTCCTAAGTGAAAATATCCAAATTGGGCCCAAAGTGTCAATATTTTGTGTGGTCACCATTATTTTGCAGCACTTCCTTAACTCACTTGGGCATGGAGTTCACCAGAGCTTCACAGGTTGCCACTGGAGTCCTTTTCCACTCCTCCATAATGACATCACAGAGCTGGTGGATATTAGAGACCTTTGCGCTCCTCCACCTTCCGTTTGCAAATGCCCCACAGAGGCTCAATAGGGTTTAGGTCTGGAGACATGCTTGTGTTCTGTCCATCAGATGGATATATTCTGATTATCTGTATTTGTGTTGTTGTAAATGACATTTAATGTTGTTACCTTTTATAGGAATCATTTGCAGAGCAAAGTATCTAGCGTCCTTTTTTGGTATTGCTTCTGTGTGTATAGTTTATTAATAAAGTTTATAACCTAGGAAGTACTTGGAAAGCAAAGTATTCTGGGTAAAGTCTCACAGGAAGAGACACATTCATCATGCTTTTCAGACTGCAAGAGGTCTTGTTTCAATCTCTTACCATCAATCCCTTATTGAACTTAAAAAAGTAAGTTTTACTGTCTCATATTGTACTGTGTATATTTGTCTTTGAAATGTATGCTAAATTTATGGGATATTGTACTTATCAAGGTTTATTCTTGTTATTTGTAGTTTCACCTAGCTTGTTCCAATAAACTGCGATCGAAGAAATATGGTATCATGTTTATGGGATAAGAATGGTTTAGCTGAATGTCCTTGAGACAGAACAGTGAAATTTTTAAGCTGACCTCTGAAGGGAAGATAAGCTGACTTCGGAAGTCTGTACAGCCCGGGGCTACACAGTACCATACAGTCAGAAGCCTTAAAGAAGCAGGCCTGTGGGAGGCAAAGCAAGCAGCCACGCTACACAGAGACGCGCTCTGTCAAGCAGTACCGACACTAGAACGGTCTCTATACAGCAAGACAGCTTCTTCCCCGCAGCCATGTCTCACAGTAGAACATCTTCTTACAAAACACGATCACAAGCAAGCTCATCTAGGTCATCTGTCGCAAATGCAGCAGCTATCGCCCGTTCGAAAGCTGAAGCAGCAAGAGCCAGGGCCGCATTCGCAGACCAAGAGCTGCAGATGAAAAAAGAAAAGGCCCACCTTGAAGCAGAAAGGGTGAGACAGGAACAAGAGAGAGAGCAAGAAAGGGTGAGACAGGAACAAGAGAGAGAGAGAGAAAGAGCTCAGCAGGAGGCATCTCTGAAACTGCAGCAAGCTATCTTAGAAGCTAACATGGAGAAGCTGGCAGTGGAGCGAGATGCTGCCGCCGCCATTGCAGAAGCAGAAGCTCTAGAAGCAGCCATCTACGATGAGCCAAGAGCAGGTAGCAGCATACCAGGCCTAGAAGAAGAACACCAAGATTCTTCGCAACGCACGTCGGATTATGTCTACCAGCACTGTGACCCAAGCAGCATCCCACAACAAGAAATTATACATGATGTCAGGGAGTCACACCAAATCAAGCAGCAACAAGACGACCTTGGACCCCAGTACCACAGGCAAGAAAAATCTGACAGTGTTCCAGACGTTCCAGTCCCAACCAAACCTTCTACTCCACAAGGTACTCAACCTTCATACAAACATCAAACACCTGTCTTCACTCCAAAGGTGTATGCAACGAGCCGGTACGAACTGCCAACCGCATGCAAGTTTGAGCCCAGAGAGCCTAAAGAAGAGACTTCTATCAGGTATGCCTTTACACCGCACCACAATACACCAGCAGCCTACCCCAATGCCAATCAGGCTACTGTAGACTTTGCCAAGTTCCTGGCCAAACGCGAGTTAGTTACCCAAGGACTTGCCAAATTTAGTGATCGCCCTCAACACTACAGGGCGTGGCGATCCTCTTTCCAGAGTGTTATCCAAGGTCTAGATCTATCTTGCAGACAACAGATAGAACTCCTTGTAAAGTGGCTTGGCAATGATTCTGCTGAACACGCCAAAAGGATCAGAGACATTAATATAAACCACCCTGAGATAGGCCTTACAAACATCTGGAACAGACTGGATAGATGTTATGGCTCACCAGAGGCTATAGAGAGTACACTGTTTAAAAGGATAGAAGACTTTCCAAAAATACCTAGCAGAGGTTATCAAAGACTCAGAGAATTCAGTGACCTATGTATGGAGTTACAAGTTGCCAAAGCGGAAGGTGACTTACCTGGCCTTTCTTATCTTGACTCTGCTAGAGGTATTAACTCCTTAGCTCAAAAACTTCCTTATGAGTTACACGAAAGATGGATTGCTCATGGCTGTAATTACAAACGGAAACACAATGTGCCCTTTCCACCATTTAGTGAGTTTGTGGACTTTGTAGACAGACAAGCAGGGACGAAAGATGACCCCAGCTTCATTTTTCCAGTGTCTTACATCACTTCTGCTGGCCCTAAGCAACTCAGGGCTCCAGTAGCAGTGCACAAAACTAACATTTCTTCTCACAGATTTGCAGAGTTTCAGCCAGAGGATCAAGTCAATGACCCTACGAAGTTCTGCCCTCTACATAAGATGCCACATCCTCTTCTGAAATGCAGAGCCTTCAGGACAAAGACCATCCAGGAACGCAAAGCTTTCCTCAAAGAGAACAACATCTGTTACAAGTGCTGCTCTTCGTCTACACACTTCGCCAAGGACTGTAAGGTCAGTGTCAAATGCACAGAGTGTGACAGCACAGAGCACCACACAGCTTTACACCCAAAGCCTACTCCAATAACCTTCCCACCTGTCCATGGTGACAAGGAGCAAGGCAGGGAGACCAAAGACTCTAGTACAGATACCACAGCAATCACTTCACAGTGCACTGAAGTCTGCAAAGGAAGTACAGGTGGCAGATCTTGCTCTAAAATCTGTCTAGTGAAAGTTTACCCAAAGGGACGCAGAGACAAAGCAGTCAAGCTCTACGTCATTTTGGATGATCAGAGTAATAAGTCACTAGCCAGACCTGTGTTTTTTGACATTCTAAACCTTAAAGGCCCCAGCAGCCCCTACTCCCTTAGGACTTGTGCAGGTACAGTGGAAACGGCGGGGAGAAGAGCTGACGGCCTACAAATTGAATCTATGGATGGTAAGACATGCCTACCCTTACCGACCATAATAGAGTGCAACCAGATGCCAGACAACAGATCGGAGATTCCCACACCAGGCGCAGCAGCTCACCAGACTCACTTGAAGCACATAGCACATCTCATACCAGAACTTGATGATCAGGCTCAGATAATCTTACTCCTAGGGAGGGATATCTTGCAAGTCCACAAAGTAAGGAAACTGATCAACGGTCCTAAAAGTGCGCCATATGCCCAAAAACTGGATCTTGGGTGGGTCATTATAGGTGATGTTTGCCTGGGAGGTGCACACAAACCGGCATCTGTTAATAATCTGCTCACTAGTACCCTCGAGAATGGTCGTCCTTCTCTTTTCCAACCCTGTCCAAATCGCATCCTCATAAAGGAGCTACCTCACAACAACCCTGTACCTCTTCCTTTCCTAAGTCCCCTCTGTGACAGCAATACCTATGACAATGACCAAAGCGACTTAGGACACTCAGTGTTCAGGAGAACAAAGGAAGACAACCAGGTAGCAATGTCCATTGAGGATAGGATCTTCCTAGAGGTTATGGAAAGCAGTATGGAGAAAGACGTGTCTAATAACTGGATAGCACCTCTTCCCTTTAGGCCACAAAGACAACGTTTGCCTAACAACAGGGAACTAGCATATAAACGCCTCACTTCCTTAAGACACAATCTGCAAAGGAAACCAGAGATGAGAGAACATTTCTTTTCCTTCATGGGCAAAATATTCCAAAATGGCCATGCTGAGGTAGCTCCAGACCTCAAAGACTCAGAAGAATGTTGGTACTTACCCATATTTGGCGTCTATCACCCTAAGAAGCCAGGGCAGATTAGAGTGGTGTTTGATTCCAGCGCCAAGCTTGAAGGTGTCTCTCTAAATGATGTCCTTCTTTCTGGCCCTGACCTCAACAACAGACTATTGGGAGTACTTCTCCGCTTCCGCAAGGATTCAGTCGCATTCATGGCAGACATACAACAAATGTTCTATTGCTTTCTTGTTAAGGAAGAACACCGAAACTTTCTGAGGTTTCTCTGGTTCAGGGACAACAACCCCTCTGGAGACATCACAGAATATCGCATGAAGGTGCACATATTTGGCAACAGCCCTTCCCCTGCAGTTGCTATATATGGCCTCAGACACTCTGCTAGAGTGGGAGAGTCAGAGTATGGGTCAGACGTCAGACAATTTGTGGACAAGGATTTCTATGTAGACGATTGCTTGAAATCACTACCCACAAATGAAGCCGCAATCAGTCTCCTCAAAAGAACTCAGGCAATGCTTGCGTGTTCCAACTTAAGGCTCCACAAAATTGCTTCCAACAGTAGAGAAGTTTTAGAAGCCTTTCCTGTCCAAGACCATTCCAACGAGTTAAAGGACTTAGATCTAGGCACAGACTCACTTCCCATGCAACGCAGCCTTGGTTTGCTTTGGGACTTAAGATCTGACACCTTCACTTTCCAAGTAAACACAGAGGAAAAACCCTTTACCCGTAGAGGTGTCCTGTCTACCATAAACAGCCTATACGATCCTTTAGGCTTTGCAGCACCTGTCACCATCCAGGGTAAGGCACTACTCAGAGACTTAACCTGTGAGTCGCTAGATTGGGACCACCCCCTCCCCACCGACAGGAAGAACCTATGGCTAGAGTGGAAGGACTCACTAACAGCGCTATCTAATCTTAAAATTCCACGCCCATATGCTCCTCTGTCATCTGCAGATGTTCAGATGCAAAGACTTTGTGTGTTTGCGGATGCTTCTGTTAAAGCAATTGCTGCTGTAGCTTACCTGAAAACCATAGACACTAAAGGACAATGCCACATAGGGTTTGTAATGAGAAAAGCAAAACTTGCACCACTGCCTGAACACACCATACCCAGGCTGGACACTTCAAGTTTCATTAATTCTCTTAGACGTTTCATTGCAATCCGAGGCCCAGTGAAACTCATTCGCTCTGACAGAGGATCTAACTTTGTAGGAGCAGTGAAAGAACTGCAAATTCCTTCCAACTTGGACATCCCCAGTGTAAAAAGGTATTTGAGTAAGCAAGACTGCACGTGGATCTTCAATCCACCTCACTCTTCTCACATGGGAGGTGTGTGGGAGAGGATGATAGGCATAGCCCGCAGAATTCTTGACTCTATCTTCCTACAAGTAGGAACTGCAAGGCTTACTCACGAGTGTTTAGTGACATTTATGGCAGAGGTTACAGCCATCATTAACGCCAGACCCTTAACTTCAATTTCAAGTGACTCTGAAGATCCAATGGTTCTCACACCTACCATGTTGCTCACGCAAAAGACTGGTCCTGTAGGTACTCCAGCTGGAGAGTTTTGTGAGAAGGACCTTTACAAACGTCAATGGAGACAAGTTCAAACTCTTGCCAATACCTTCTGGAGTCGGTGGAGGGAGCAATACACATCTACTCTTCAACTAAGGAGGAAGTGGCACTCAGAAAAACCTAACCTTAAACTTGGTGATGTTGTGCTCATGAGAGATTGCCAGACACTAAGGAACATGTGGCCTTTAGGTCTAGTCACCAAAGTACTGCCAAGCAAAGATAATCTTGTCCGTAAGGTCGAGGTCAAGACCTTTCAACAGAATGAGGCCAAAGTGTTCTTGAGACCAGTGACTGAACTTGTTCTGTTACTTTCTACGGAGGACTCTGTTAGTGACGTCACTTGACGTCAGGCGGGGAGTGTTCTGTCCATCAGATGGATATATTCTGATTATCTGTATTTGTGTTGTTGTAAATGACATTTAATGTTGTTACCTTTTATAGGAATCATTTGCAGAGCGTAGGCGCCATCTAGCGTCCTTTTTTGGTATTGCTTCTGTGTGTATAGTTTATTAATAAAGTTTATAACCTAGGAAGTACTTGGAAAGCAAAGTATTCTGGGTAAAGTCTCACAGGAAGAGACACATTCATCATGCTTTTCAGACTGCAAGAGGTCTTGTTTCAATCTCTTACCATCAATCCCTTATTGAACTTAAAAAAGTAAGTTTTACTGTCTCATATTGTACTGTGTATATTTGTCTTTGAAATGTATGCTAAATTTATGGGATATTGTACTTATCAAGGTTTATTCTTGTTATTTGTAGTTTCACCTAGCTTGTTCCAATAAACTGCGATCGAAGAAATATGGTATCATGTTTATGGGATAAGAATGGTTTAGCTGAATGTCCTTGAGACAGAACAGCTTGGCCATTCCATCACCTTTACCCTCAGCTTCTTTAGCAAGGCAGTGGTCGTCTTGGAGGTGTGTTTGGGGTCATTATCATGTTGGAATACTGCCCTGCAGCCCAGTCTCTGCAGGGAGCAGATCATGCTCTGCTTCAGTATGTCACGGTACATGTTGGCATTCATAGTTCCCTCAATGAACTGTAGCTTTCCAGTGCCGGCAGCACTCATGCCGCACCAAACCATGACACTCCCACCACCATGCTTGACTGTAGGCAAGACACACTTGTCTTTGTACTCCTCACCTGGTTGCCCCCACACACGCTTGACACCATCTGAATTAAATAAGTTAATCTTGGTCTCATCAGACCACAGGACATGGTTCCAGTAATCCATTCCTTAGTCTGCTTGTCTTCAGCAAACTGTTTGCAGGCTTTCTTGTGCATCATCTTTAGAAGACGCTTCCTTCTGGGACGACAGCCATGCAGACCAATTTGATGTAGTGTGCGTCGTATGGTCTAAGCACTGACAGGCTGACCCCCCACCCCTTCAACCTTTGCAGCAATGCTGGCAGCACTCATACGTCTATTTCCCAAAGACAACCTCTGGATATGACGATGAGCATGTGCACTCAACTTCTTTGGTCGACCATGGCAAGACCTGTTCTGAGTGGAACCCTTCCTGCTGTGTGGTCTTGGTCACCGTGCTGCAGATCAGTTTCAGGGTCTTGGCAATCTTCTTATAGCCTAGGCCATCTTTATGTAGAGCAACAATATTTTTTTTCAGATCCTCAGAGAGTTCTTTGCCATGAGGTGCCATGTTGAACTTCCAGTGACCAGTATGAGAGAGAAAGAGTGATAACACCAAACTTAACACACCTGCCCCCCATTCACACCTGAGACCTTGTAACACTAACAAGTCACATGATACTGGGGAGGGAAAATGGATAATTGGGCCCAATTTGGACATTTTCACTTAGGGGTGTACTCACTTTTGTTGTCAGTGGTTTAGACATAAATGGTGTGTTGAGTTATTTTGAGGGGACAGCAAATTTACACTGTTATACAAGCTGTACACTCACTACTTTACATTGTAGCAAAGTGTAATTTCTTCAGTGTTGTCACATGAACGATATAATAAAATATTTACAAAAATGTGAGGGGTGTACTTTGTGAGATACTGTACACTTCAGCATACATCCTATGCATTAAGGTGAAATAACTTCTGTCACTGACCGGCCCCCTGTTTTACTCACCTGAGCCCCATAATTCCCACGCCAGAGATGCGCTCTTCCCCTCTGCCCGTTGTCTCGACTCTTGATGAGATAGATTGATAGCAGCGCAGCCATTGGCTCCTGCTGCTGTCAATTAAATCCAATAAACAGGCGCCAGGGGGCGGGGCCGAGACCGTCATTCTATGGACGCAAATGCTGGACTCGGGAGCGTGCTCGCTAGGTAACCCCCCAGGAGAGTGCTTCTCCTAGGGGGTTATACAATGCGGAGAGGAGCTACCAGCGCTGCCGAGGGACCCCAGAAGTCAAGGATCCGGGCCACTCAGTGCAAAGCGAACTGCACATTGGAGGTAAGTATAACATGTTTGTTATTTAAAAAAATGTGTGTGCAATTTTAAAGCGTGACATGTTAAATATCTATTTACTCGGCATAACATCATCTCTCACATTATACAAAAAAATTGGGCTAACTTTAGTATTTTTTTTTTTTTTAATTCATGAAAGTGTTTTTTTTTTCCCCAAAAAATAAATTTTCTAGCAAATAAAATTATGATTTTTACATGTAGGAGAGGAATGCAAGAATTGGATCGGTATGGACGCGGTAAAGTAATCTTCAGGCCTAAAATTCTTTTTTGAACGTGTGTAAATACAAAAAAAAAAAAACACAAAAAGAGGCTCTAAAAGTGAAAGAGATAATGTAGTGAAAACTAGCAAACATTACTCAAAGCAAAAACATTTTGATTAGTTAAAAGGAAAAAAAAAACAAGCCAGACTACTCCGTAGTTGTCATGATTACAGTAAACAAGAATCAGATTGCTGGCTATGGCTTACTGCACTGTAAAGAATTGTTTCTAGATAAGCGAGCATCTGCAATGTTTTTCTATGATAGCACGCAAGTGTTTGCAGAGGCTAAAGGAAAGCAGAAAAAAAAAAAATTCTATTATTTGCTCTTTAACAGCCACTACACACGTTTACACCCTTCATAATAACATAACACTAAGATCTTTCCTATCTTGCCTATGCATTCTGAGAACATGTATGCAAAGTCAGAATAAACCTGATCACCATTACACAGCAGGTTTCCCTGACACTCTGATGTCATTACCAGTGTCTTAAAATTCCCCTCAGGGAAGTCTTAAAATACATTTACTGAATATATTAAGCCTAGTACACACTACTACTTTTTTTTTTCTAATTCAATCCAGCGAAACAAAACCTACACCTCAGCAGGAGCCGCTGCAATAAATCATTTTGAACACACAAATGTAACTTTGCTTTTGTAAGCAGTCTTATTAAATACGCGGATTACAGTATTTGGCAAAGAAAACAAAGTTAGATCACAGAAAACTAAAATTATTAGAACTCATTATTGGTTATAATAATCACTTGTACAGAAATATATTGATATTTCTGGGGTGCAGAAAACAAGCATAGGTAGCATTGTTTGTAAAGCCATTGCTGCAATGACACAAAACAATTCAAAAACATACTTGCATACACATTAATAATTACAATACTGTTGCTCTCCAAGCCTTAGGCCGCATACACACGATCGGATTTTCCAACGGGAAATGTTCGATGACAGGCTGTTGGCGTAAAATCCGACAGTTTGTGCGCTCCATCGGACAGGTGTTGTCGGATTTTCCGCGGACAAATGTTGGATGGCAGGTTTTAAAATTTTCCACGGACAAATGTCTGTTGTCGGATTTTCCCAGTGTGTTTAGACAAGTCCGTCTGACAAAAGTCCAAAGTACACACATGCATGCTCGAAAGCAAGGACGAGCCAGAAGCGGTGGGTCTTGTAAACTAGCGTTCGTAATGGAGAATTAACATTCATGACGTGGCAGTCTGCAAGTTCATTAAAGCCTTGATCCCCTGACATCCCAGACCATCGATTGGAGCTTGACAGGGCGCACAGAGCCTTACAATCCCCATGCTCTGATGGCCTCCCTCGAGATGTTATAGTAAAGCCACATTTCTACGCCGCGAAAGAGGAGGTGATTAAACTGTAAAAACTGCAATTCCGAAGGTCTGGTGATCATGGGGTATCCCGTTCAGATCTTCACAGATCTTTCCCCATTCACAGTTCAAAAACGCTGATCTCTTAAGCCTCTACTACAGGTCCTGGCCCAGAAGGATATTACTTACAGATGGTCCTTCCCACTGCATCTGAACTTCTCACATCGGAATAAAGCCCACTCCTTTTCCTCTTTACCGGAAGGAGAACGTCTGCTCCTGAAGTTGGGTCTGATCTCCCAGGAGTTCCCACTACCACCGTCTGACAGAGGAGCCTCATCCAGTTCCAATTCCAGTTGACAGAAGCAGCAACCAAAGTGGTCGAGGGACTCTCACCCCCATGATACTGATGATGGAACACCAGACCTTGTTTCTACATTCAAGTCTACTTGAAACTGGCCCCATAGGGGGGCTTATCCTCATAACTCACCACTTTCCTAGCACCCTGGGCGACTTAATGAGGGTTCCAGACACCATAAGGAACCACTTCAGTGTGCAGGATCCTATGAGGAAGTGCCATTTGTCATTGTTGACAGGTTACGGCTTTTTTTTTTTTTAATTCTGAGGTTGTTCAGTATTTTTTGTGTTTAGCTAAATTGTCTATAACATTGTTTTCCTTTTTTCTTATCCCCTTCATCTTACCTTAGGGGGAGTTAATATTGTTCCCTAGAGTCTTAGAAGGGGCTTTCACATACAGGTCTGTCTCTATACAACAGAAGGCACACAGGCTGTTTTTGTTTCATTCATGCAAATGTGAGTGGTGCCCTCTTGCGGCTTTCCTTTTGCCCTACTTGGTCGACGACTGGTGACCCCATGTGTTTTTTTTCTATCATGTGGGGTGACTCGTCGCTGGCGGAGAGGGGTATGGGGGTTCCCGCAGAAGACAATATGCGGTTTTAGAATCTTACTTGGGACTCTGACTATTAGTAAGCATACTTACTCTGTTAAAGGTGGGGTGACCGGAGTAATTGCAATGCACCTCCCTCTGACACCGAGAGGCTCATATTTTTCCTCTTGGGGTCAGATTAATTCCCCCTAACCAAGGGAAATACTTCTTGTGTTACGGGTAAGGGGCAGGAAGTGGCTGGTATCTTCTCGGCCCCTATGGGTTTTTTTTTTAATATATTTTGCGCACTAATGTCTACCCTTCATACTTCTCTTCCTCTTCTCCTCTATCTACTGGTCCTTTCTTTGGACACTCAACTTTCTTTATTTATCAGGACTTCCGGGATCTCCACTGCCATCCATACACTGAAACGGGACATCAGAACCTTTTCAGGGACATCGCACTACTGGAGAACATACCCGCATGTGGTTAGATTTTTGCCACTTTTAGAGCTTGCCTCCCCCCTGATCCATGACTGGTACCGATCCCCATTGTCAAAAATTACGGATTGGATCACACAATGTACAAGGACTTAACTCACCTGTTAAGCATAGAAAATTACTCCAACTGTACCACACCTTAAAAGCTGAGGTGGTTCTCTTACAATAGACTCACTTCCCAGCCTCATACACCCCCTAATTCATTCATGAGAGTTTCCCACAATTCTATTTGGCAAATGCCGAAAACAAAACGAAAGGAGTAGCCATTTGCTTCTCCAAACATATCAACTTTACCCCCACTAAGGTTTTTAGAGACCCAGAAGGACACTTTGTTCTGGTAGTTGGCTCGATTGATGGAGGCTTATACACATTTGTATAATACTACACTCCTAATAAGGGCCAAGGAAAATTTTTGGACAGAATAATACACACCTTAACACAATTTTTTACTGGAACAGTAATTCTAGTAGGGGACTCGAATATCCCTTTCGACCTCTCTTTAGATAAATCAAATTCAACCGCCCCAAAACCTTAACGTCCCCCAAAACAAAGCCTTCAAATAGCACAATTGTTGCACGCAAATGGTTTGGTAGATATATGGAGGGAAATGAACCCGCATGCCAAAGATTACACGCACTGCTCCTCATAGCACTCATGCCAGGATAGACCACATCTTCTTACAATTTTCCACAATCCCATTGGTCCTCTCAGTCAAAATCCATGATATCGCCCTTTCAGATCGCTCAATAGTTACGGTATGCCTCAAGTGTCCCTTGGGAGTTAGGGGCACGCTTAAATGGTGCCTAAATGAGGCACTTTTGAGCAACCCTGTGCATTGCACAATCTTTGAAAGCTCTATTAAAGAATATTTCACTGAGAATAACAATGACACAGTCTCTCCAGGAACACTATGGGCTGCTCACAAGGCAGTGATAAGAGGGAAATTTATCCAGATCTCTGCCCAGCTAAAACGTGAACACGGAACTGAAATTAAGACATTGACTTCCTCCAGCCTAGTAAACGACACAAAAGCCATCTGACTCAAGCTAAACTTAACCTAGTACAAATTACCTTGGCTGAAAAGCATTTGAGATGGACCGGCGCAAAATTCTACTCTTAGAACTTAGCCCTAAAGTCTGCACAGTTTCCATACATAAAATCTGCACCTTATCCAGTGATCTGACCCAAAATCCTATTAAGATCATGGAAAGTTTCCACGATTTTTAATCCAAGATCTATACTGATCCCCCCTCCAATTCTAGTAAACTGGAATCCTTCCTTAACGATATACAACTACCCAAAATAACATGCAGGCAGCAGGAACTTCTCGGTGCTCCTATCTTGCCAGAGGAGATCCTAGAAACAATCAAGTCCTCAAAAACATACTCAACGCCCGGGACCTGATGGTTTCTTGGCGGTTTACTGCAAGAAATTTGGGCCCACCTTAGCCCCTTTTATGGCTCGATTTTTTAATTCTCTGCGGGATGAAAAAGTCAGGGTGGTCTGGGTCTCCCCAATCTCCCCAATCTATGGTGGTACTATCAATTCTCTATGGTTTATTCCAGAGGACCCAAACCTGATTGGATCTCTCTGGAAAGGAAAGCAGTTCCACACCACACCATAGATTACATACTTTGGAGACCTCCTAAGCAAAGACCCCCTATTATATCTAGAGGTCGACCGATATCGGCCGATATTTGGCCATTTTGGAGAAATCGTCATCGGCCGATTATTATCCAAATTAGGCCGATATTGAACAATGGCCGTACCTCTGCCAGCAGAGGGAGGAGAAGGGAGGAGGAACGTGGGGTTCCTCCTCCCTTCTCCACACTCTGTTGGCAGAGCAGCGCCGTGGTGTGTGAAACTGTACGGAGAGAGAGAGGAGCTGTCAAAATTGAGGTTGGATGTCGGGGGGGGGGACCCGGGGTGGGCGGGACCCAGCTATCCAACACCAACCAATGAGATCGGATCCGGGTAGGGCCGCTACGTGTATGTGGCCCCGCCCCTTTCTTAAAGAGCCAAATCATTGGCTGGATAGCTGCTGGGTCCTGCCCAACCCGGGTCCCGCCCACCACCAACATCACGCTGAATTTGTCAGCTCTCTCTCCATACAGTTTCACACACTGCGGCACTGCAGAGAGCATGCTGTGAAACCTGCCATTGCCATCCAGTGCCACCTGCCAGTGCCAATTAGTGTCATCTGCCAGTGCCACCTGCGAATCAGTGCCACCTGCCAGTGCCAACTAGTGCCATCCAGTGCCACCTGCAAGTGTCACCTGCCAGTGCCAATTAGTGCCATCTGCCAGTACCACCTGCCAATCAGTGCCACCTGCCAGTGCCAACTAGTGCCATCCAGTGCATCTGCAAGTGCCACCTGCCAGTGCCAATCAGTGCCACCTGCCAGTGCCAATCAGTGCCTGCCAGTGCCACCTGCCAGTGCCAATGCCAATCAGTGCAATCTGCCAGTGCCAACCAGTGCCACCTGCCAGTGCCAATTAGTGGCATCCAGTGCCACCTGCCAGTGCCAACCAGTGCCACCTGCCAATCAGTGTCAACCTGTTCCACTTGCCAGTGTCACCTGCCAGTGCCAACCAGTGCCATATGCCAGTACCAACCAGTGCCACCTGTCAGAGAAAAAACAATATCGGTCAACCTATAATCCTATCGCCCACTCTCTCTCACTCGCATGCTGTGAAACCTGCCATTGCCATCCAGTGCCACCTGCCAGTGCCAATTAGTGTCATCTGCCAGTGCCACCTGCCAATCAGTGCCACCTGCCAGTGCCAACTAGTGCCATCCAGTGCCATCTCCAAGTGCCACCTGCCAGTGCCACTTAGTACCATCTGCCAGTGCCACCTGTCAATCAGTGCCACCTGCCAGTGCCAACTAGTGCCATCCAGTGCATCTGCAAGTGCCACCTGCCAGTGCCACCTGCCAGTGCCAATCGGTGCCACTTGCCAGTGCCAATCCTAATCAGTGCCATCTGCCAGTGCCAACCAGTGCCACCTGCCAGTGCCAATTAGTGACATCCAGTGCCACCTGCCAGTGCCAACCAGTGCCACCTGCCAATCAGTGTCAACCTGTGCCACTTGCCAGTGTCACCTGCCAGTGCCAACCAGTGCCATCTGCCAGTGCCAACCAGTGCCACCTGTCAGAGAAAAAACAATATCGGTCAACCTCTAATCCTCGCCCACTCTCTCTCACTCCCTAGCACTAGGGAATACGTTGCATAAAAATACGTTGCTTACCTCTAGTATAAAGTCTCTAGCACACTTATTCCACAATCCAGAATTTCCCCTGGGTATGAATATTCAGGCTTTCCACTGGTGGCTGAATAAAGGGCTCTTCAGAATAGGACATTTTTTTTACCACAACAGGACCAATGTCTTTAGGATACTGCACTAGTAAACTAATGATGCCCCACTCTGAAAGGTTCAGATTCAATCAGATCTCTCATTACTTACATAAGATCTGGTCAGAAAGTTCAGAAACCCCTTAAATCTACACCATATGAGCAATGGTGTTCCGGTATATTGGATCAGAGGGGAGGCATCTCCCTTATATACTCCACTCTGGCAGACAAAGCAGATACCCCCCTATATGCTTGATCTTGGGAATTGGACCTGGAAATTCACTTAGAGCCAGACCAATGGTTTCAATCTTTTAGACGCTCTTTTAAGGGTATCATGAATACTTCACTTATCAAAGCAAGTATTAAAGTATTCAAAAGGATGGTACTATGTTCCTGCCAGACTGGTCAAGATCTTTCCAAACATGTCTCCTCTATGTTATAGAGGGTGCAATCCTGTAAGGGATATGCTACACATTTTGCGGGCATGCCCACGTATCAGAAACTATTGGAATAAATTCTTCCAAATAGTACAGAAAGTATCGGAGATCTCGGGCCCGCAGGAGCATGTGTACTCTCTTTTGAATCACAGGGTTAAGGATACCCCTAAACACACACAGTCCCTGATCCTGTTCATGTTTCTAGGGGCTAAAATCACCATAGCAGGCGCATGGAAGAAATCTACGGCCTCGATTTCGGCGACCAAACAGAAAATATCATGGATCATGTCCCAGGAGCAAATAGTATCCAAACTACAAGACACAGTCCCACGTTTTGAGAAGGTCTGGGAAACCTGGGAACTATATGTTCAAGTCCCCCTCTATCCAGCACACATACGCCTTTAAAGGGAGGCCCTGGACAGTCCTGATCTCTCCTCCATCCCTCTATTTCTTCTTTACCCGATTCTTTTCTAGCTCTTCTCCTTTTCTCCCCATCTTCTCCCCAAGACAGCTTTGGTGACATTTGTAATTAATTATTAAACCCGCACACTGCAAGATACAAAATGTTTGTTCAAGGTTTATGGAGTTATCCTTTTAGGTTCTCCTTATTTGACTGCACTTAAAAAAGTTGGATCTAAGTTTTAAAACTTCCTAAGACATTGCCCTGAAGCCATGGAAACTAAGATCACGGTGCTTTTCACCCCAGCTCTGTGAGAGGGAAGCAGGGATGATACAGTTTGGATCTTGGTGATACCCGATGAGTTCCTCAGTTCCGCAATATGAACCCAAAGGGGCAGAAAGGGGGCCTTGTCGTGGGCGAACTAGATTCAGATTATGAAAACATGGCTCAGACCAGGTTTAGCGTTCTCAAAATGTCCAAGATGTTATTCTTAGGTCGTTATAAAGTTACTTGTATAAATTATAACAACCTTAGTTAGGAGAGATATGAGTTACCAACTCTCCATGACCCATTAGTACAAAAACTGTTAACGTTAATAATAGGTATCTTGTCATATGGAATATAAAATGCCTTGCAGGCCCAGTTTATTTCTGTTTTTCTGTATTTCTCTGAAATTAATAAAAATATTGAAAAGAAAATACTACAAGTGCTTAACCTTATCTCTCAGAGTATTGTTATTTTCTTATTGATTGTTTGTATCAGTACACTTGCTAATCCTCCCTTCCTTTAGGCTATGCTTGGCATAATAAACTCTTTGAAAATATATCAAGGTGTATCGGTAAGTGCCAGGGAGTGAGGTGTGTCATCCTCAGGTGTACTGGGAAATCACAAGACAATTCAGTGGCTCTTCTAGGGGTATCGCTACAGCAGCAATTTGTCTTATTTATTCTATGTGCTAGGTCATCTATTCTGGCTTAAAGGAGAAGTTTGGGGTATGTAAAAAGACAAACACACATACTCACCTCTATACTTACCCACGTCAGCTCTGAGATCGAGAACTGAGTGATCACATGACCACCGACCGCTCAGTTCTTGGTCTGTCACCACTCTCTGCTCTGTCATGCAAGAGCGCAGGAGAAGGGGTGTGTACAACTTGCTTCAGCAAGTTGAAAAGCAGAACCAGCTGTCAATCAGGCAGCTGGGTGGATCCCCACAATATTGTCGGTATCCTTCTAGAGTCTGGAGCGCCTCTTCCACTTCAACTGATATTGGGAAATATGCCACTATCGTCTGATTCTCAGTCACAGGAGAGCAAAAGTAAGTGCAATCTTGTGACCTACAGGAAAAGTATGGCCAAAAAAAGCTTTGGCCATACTTCTCTTTTAATATTACATCTTTAACCAGATTTGGTGGTATGCCCAATGTTGTAGCCAGTGATGTAACAGGAAGACCTTGGAAATTTTCTTATAATCTCCTGCCAAGTCACCACCTTTTCCCCAGGAAAACCATGGTATTGTGTTCTCCCTCTCTTTTTATTCTGCCAGAAGAGGAGACCTGTCATGGAACTAACGGGAAGTTTAAAGGATTTCTTTAAAAAAAAAAAAAAAAATGTACATTTTTTTTTAGGTAACAAAATGTGCATTTTTTTTTTTTTTGGAGCCTGTAAAGCATTGCACCATGCATTCATATAAATCTACAAGCCGCAAAGGATGTCGGGGCTTGTAGTTCATTCACACACAGCGCTGTGTGAATTAATGACGTGGCCGTGTGGGCAGAGACCCGCGCGCCTGTGCTGATTTCAAAAACTGACAGCTAGTATGGGGAACTTCTCCCTGTACTGCTTGCACAGGGAGGTGGTGATTGGGCAGCGGCTGCAGCATTGGGAACAAGTTACATGTTCCAACCAAAAATGGGAGAAACATGTTCCCAAAAGTGAACTTATCCTTTAAACCAGTGGTCTCCAAACTGCGGCCCCTTGTTTGTTTTTGTCTGGCCTTTTAGGCATTATTCTCCCCACTGTCAGCAACAATGGGGCAAAGTTCCTCTGACTGACACCAATGATGGGGCACTATTTCTCCCACTGCGATGGGGAACTATTCCTCCTCAATAGCAAAGAGGGGACACTGTTTACGTCCACTGACATCAGGACATTTTCCACTTCCGCTGACCACAGTCCGGCCCCCCAAAGTTTAGAGACCCCTGCTTTAAACAATTAAAACAATAATATTGATTATTTAAATAATCTACAGTATATATGACAGTGCCACCAGCATTCGGGCGTGCTAATTAGCATAAAATAAATTTGTAGATTTAAACCTTACTTGCTTGGTGAATTTCCAGAGTTCATTTACTCTGTGTAGAGTAAACAATATGTATGATTTACCATGCAATGATGAGTCAGCTTTATATTAAAAAAAACTTTGCTTTATCAATAGTAAATATAACTATATATATATATATATATATATATATATATATATATATATATATATATATATATATATATATATATATATATATATAAATACATACACACTCAAGGGTGAGTTACACTTGTAATCTGAATCGAATGAGTAGACCACTCCATACTCACTTTGAGCAAATTGAAGGATGTGTAGTCCATAATTAGTTTGAATTGCTCTGTTACTTCTCAAATATACAAATCACATTTTTCTGATAACAGTTTCCAAGAACCAAGTATCCCAGAAACCAGTGTAGCACTGACCCCTGAAGGAGCTGCTGGTTTTATTTGGGCTTACCGTTACCTCACCTGCTCGCTTCTCTGTCTCAGAGGTCCCGTTGGAAAATGGCCCAAAGAATGTTAAATTCAACACTTAGTCCTTTTTTTCACTTATTTATTTGGGATAAGCACAAAGTCTTTCAATAGAGGGTCAAAGGGTTAGGGGAGTTCAGGCACCTGGTAATTTCGGGTTAAAGGTATTGGTCAAATCCAGAAGACAAACAGCTCCACAGACTGGATCCAGCAACCAACGGATAGGCCCTTCTCACTTGACCTAGCAGCCGATGAGATGCTCAACGAAGTCTCTGCCACAGACTTGTCAATTAAACTAAAGCATTCTTGAGAGATCTTGAGGGATTTAAAGAACTGCCATACAATACCAGTTTCTTTCAGCCAACCCGGCAATACTGTATGGGTGTTTATCTGGGTTGCATCCTTTAACTGAGTTTCCAGGCTCCTCCAGAGATACCAGCCTTGCACTTGGTCCTCTCCTAGAAAAGTCCTCCCCTGGATGAGTAGGCCCCAAGACCTTTTCCGGGCTCACCCTCTCAGTTTCAAAGCCTGGGGCCAGCCGGCCCTGAGGTGCAGGATCATGCGATACACACCCCAGGCCAGGAGGGCCATGAGGTGCAGATAGTGGACCCCGAAAAGAAGACGAAAGACCCCCAAAAAATGGCAGCCATACCTTAAATACCCTCCCCCAAAACGCACAGCAGGGAAACCACTCCCACTGGGCTATTTCCGAGCAAGAGGTGGTATTCAATACATCCAGTTGGCTGCATTTCCACACTTACCGGCGGTGACAGCGACACCTACGGTCAAGTGGAAACCAGTGCAACCCAGCTGGACAGGCACAGAAACCAGAACTTTTTAGAATAATTAGCCTGAGCCCAACTGCAGCTTCAGGCAACTAAATTTAAAAAAACAATAGCGTCTGCTCATTAGGAGCAGGGCGCTACACCAGTATATACAAAAAATGTTCCTATAGACCAATTGTCCGTTTGTGTGTGTTCCTACAGTTTCTCCACTGACATAATCCCAACACTGCATGAGCCGAGAGTACTCGTAGTGGATGACAGCTATCCCCATTTATCTAGAAAAGGAAAAAGATGTAACAATAATGAACTACATATGTACAATGAAGCCATGTTTACAAAAACAAATAATGATCATAATCCTTATTCAGACCATTGAGCTGTAGTGTCTCCAGCCTGTTAATCTACCAGACTTCCCGCTTTCTCAAAAAATCCTGTCACCATCTCATATATCTTTTGAGGCCTCCTCTAATATAATGAACTGTTAATTGTTTGAGACCATAAATCGGTATCCTTGTGATCCATTTCAGTAAAATGTCTTGGTACGGGAAGCCCAGGTTGTTTATTCCTGATTGAAATTCTATGTTGAGCTAAACAATCTTTAATTTTTTGGGTGGTTTTACCTATATATAATAAATTACAGGGACACATTAGAACATACTGTATATTATGTATGTAGACTGACAGGTGTAATGCCCTCTAACTTTAAATTCCTGTCCATTACCTGGAAGGACACATTTTTCACCCTTTCTCATCAATTTGCATTAGGTACAATTCAGACAAGATCCACATCCCCTTGAGCTTAAAATGGTTCTCTGCATGGTATTTTTGTTTTTCTGAAAGTCAGCTTTAATTAACATACCACGCAAGTTTCTGTGGAAAGCCCGCAATGGTACAGTTTGGAATTTGTTTATCTCAGAGTAAGCTTTTAGAATCCCCAAATGCCTTTTAATGATCTTATAGATGTTATCACTATAAGTATGGTACTGCAAGGAAAAGGGCATACATTTAACTCTCTCCTGTCTTGCAGCCTGATACTATTACTAGGTCTTAGTGAGTTAGCCATTTCACTGTTAATTATGTAATCTGGGTAGCCAGGATCCCTAAATTTATTGCACATTTCTTTCAATCGGGTCTCCCACTGTGTTTGATCACTCACAATTCTCCCTATCCTAACAGCGTACAATAGACCTGAATGTATGAGGAGGGTGAAAGCTGTGAAATGGTAATAATTGATTTCTGTTGGTGGATAAGATTGATTCAGAATAGTGGGGAATATACTGATGCACAAATAGATCTTTTTGAGAAAGTATTTGATTTTATTCTCAGTAACAATTATTTTCTTTTCCGTGAGGACTTTTACCTGCAGTTACGCAGTGTTGCAATAGGTTCCAATGTGGCTCTGTCTTTTGCAGAGTATTTGGATGATTTTGAAAACCAAATTATTTACATTGATGACTTGTATGTTACAGGCTGCACCCCTGTGATGCTATATTGATGATGTATTTTGCGTTTGGTGGGGCGACATTGGAACTCTAATGCCGCGTACACACGGTCGGAATTCTCGTCGGAAAAAGCTCTGATAGTTTTCCCGTCGGAACTCCGATGGAATTTCGCTCAAACTGTCTTGCCTACACACGATCACACCAAATTCCGACGGTCAGTAACACAGCGGCATAAAACACATTCGACAGCACTATAAAAGGGAAGTTTAATGCTTCCGAGCATGCGTCAAATTGTTTCCGAGCATGCATCGGAATTTTGCATGTCGGAATTGCATACACACGATCGGAAAATCCGATAGAAAGGTTTTCCGTCGGAAAAATTGAGAACAGGTTCTCAATCCAAAGTCCGTTGGAAATTCCGACAGAAAAACACTGATGGGCATACACATGGTCGGAAAATCCGTTGAAAAGCTCCCATCGGACTGTTTCCATCGGAAATTACGACCGTGTGTACGCGGCATAAGAGCATTTAATGAGAGGTTGAATGATTTTTGTCATGAGATCAAATTTAACAGGTGCATTGGTGGTGACAGGGTCCCCTTCTTGGAAAAATCTGTATATATTGATCAGGGATATACTCAATCTGACATCCATTATTCAAAGAGATCTATTTGTGCATCAGTACATTCCCCACTATTCCGTATCAATCTTATCCACTGTCAGGGCTCAGCCCTTCCTTCTCTGAGCTGGCCACTCAGCTGTCGGCTAATTGCCAGCTCCAATCTCTCTCCACAGTTACTCAGCTGTTGATGATCCTGCTCGTCAGTCCTGCCTACTTAAGTCCAGAGGAGCTCTGCCTTCGCTGGTCAACATCACAAGAAACATCTCCTGCGTTCCTGTTTAAAGACTGGATTTGCTGACATCCCTTCTGGCTCCAGATCCTGCTTGCTGTTCCACTACATTGATCCCTTACTTTTGGCTTGGCTGACTATGCGTTCCGGTTACTGAACTTTGACTATGTTTTGACTACGTTTGTTCTTTTTACTTTTATTTTTAACCACCTCAATACAGTGCATTTTCACCCCCTTCCTGCCCAAGCCATTTTTCAGCTTTCAGCGCTGTCACACTTTGAATGACAATTGCGCAGTCATACAACACTGTACCCAGATGAAATTGTTATCATTTTGTCCCCACAAATAGAGCTTTCTTTTGGTGGTATTTGATCACCTCTGTGGTTTTAATTTTTTGCGCTATAAACAAAAGAAGAGGGACAAGTTTGAAAAAAAAAACTATATTTTTTTACTTTTTGCTATACTAAATATCCCCAGAAAATATATAAAAAAACATATTTTTTCCTCAGTTTAGGCTGATATGTATTCTTCTACATATTTTTGGTAAAAAAATCGCAATAAGCGTATATTGATTGGTTTGCACAAAAGTTATAGCGCCTACAAAATAGAGGATAGATTTATAGCAGTTTTATTATTTTTATTTTTTTAACTAGTAATGGCGGTGATCTGCGATTTTTATCGTGACTGTGATATTGCGGTGTACATATCGGACACTTTTGACACATTTTTGGGATATATATATATATGTGTGTGTGTATATATATATATATATATATATATATATATTGTGACCGAAGAACTTGATAAAAATGGTCAAAAGTAGGGTGATCAATCCCTCTTTTGGCCCTGGCCTTTGTACCAATACAATTGCTTCTTTATTGCTTACACATTGGCACTTTCATCTGGACTATACCGTCAACAAAGCCCTGGACTATATACCACGGGTTGCAGGAAAGAAATTTACTTGAATCCCTCCTGCTGGGCCATTGTCTTCTCCCAGCGGAGGGCGGGGGAAGCCGTACCTGCTGGGAGCAGACAGCTATAGCAGCCGCTAGCGATAATTGCAGGTAAAACCTGGTATGCTGATTGTACCCAAGTTGATCAACCGTTCAGCTTGGTACATTCAGCCATACACAGTTCAAATTCCTGCTGAACTGGCTGAGATTCAAACTATTTTTTTTTTTAACTCTTAATTTTTATTTTTATTTTGATTTGTAAAACATTTACAAGCAAACGTTAAAACACGCATGATCCATAAAAAAAAAAAACAGTGGTAAATAATTGATAATAATAATACAGGTTTAATACAAAAAAGTCACTTCGTGTTACCTAATCAAAACCTCCCCTCCCTTGTCCCACCCATGATCCCCCCCCCCCTGTACACACACTACTGGTTCCCAGGTTCGAAAAGTCGGCGGGATGGGCGCGCGCGCCGAGGGAAGGAGGGGGCCCCCGGGCCCGCTCCATGGTCAGGATAGCAATGGTGATCCTTAAGGAATCTATGGGTGTGGGGGCGCCGGGGGGGAAAATCTATCCCCCCCGTCGCCACCCACCCTTGGCATGCAGCCCAGCTCACACAGCCAGGGGCTCCATATACGGGCAAATTTCTCAAGGTTATTCTGCCGAATAAACATTGCCCTCTCGCACCATATCATAGAGTTAATCGCCTCAGTCCAGTTCGCCGAGGAAGGAGGCGTCCTGGCTTGCCAGTTCAACGCGATTAAGCGCCTTGCCTGATACAGGCACCTCAGCAATGCAACTTTGGTGGGGGATGATGCACTGCCATCCTCAAAGATTCCCAGAAGGCAGGTCCTAGCCTCTGGTTCCAGAGTGGTCCCAAAGATTCTATTCAAGCTATCCACTACTTCTACCCAGTACCTGAATAGCTTTGGGCACTTCCATACCATATGTAGAAGATCGCCTGGGGCCTTGCATCTTGGGCATTCGTCTCTGGGCTTTCTACCAAATTTAAACAGTTTTTGGGGGGTATAATAGGCTCGGTAAATTAAAAACAGGTGGGAAACCCTTTGCGAGGGGGATATTGATACCAGGCCACCCTGTATGAGGACCCGATCCCATTGTTCCGAAGTAATTGGTCCCAAGTCTTTTTCCCATCCCTTTCTACTACTATCAGGACCCTTAGTACTCATGGCTCTGCTTCCCAGGGTATCATATATCCTGGAAATCAGGCCCCTCATTAATCTCGGTTTCGTTATTTCCTGAAATAGGGGGGTCTTGACCCAGTTAATAGTCGAGGATCTAAACTGAGCCTGGATACCGTGTCTGACCTGCAGGTATTTGTAAAAAGACCTATTTGGGATATTAAATTGTCGTCTCAGGTCCTCGAATGATTTCAAGTGGTTTCCCTCGTATAGCTGAATTAACCGGCTAATACCCTGCCTTTCCCACTCTGGGGGTCTCTCTATGCCCTTTATTTCCCCTAGATTCTTATTGTACCATAGCGGGGTGTACTCGTTCAACCCATTGTATCCCATTATTGATTTTACTGCCTTCCATACTCTGGCCATCAAATCGCTCGTCGGACACCTATGGGTGAACGAGTCTGCCTCCAATGCCTCAATTAATGAATTATGGGGAGCGCCTAGTATCGCCATTCTATTGCCACCGCACCCACTTGCCAGGAGCCCGCCATTTGCCATTTGCTGGAGTTGAGCCGACAAAAAGTATAGCCGCGGGTGGGGAGTCGCCGTCCCCCCCCCCCTCCCAACAGGGAGCTGCAATGTTTGTAGACCAATCCGGGCTTGACCCTTTTTCCAGATTAAGTCCCTAAACAGGGATTCAATCTTCTTAAACCATTTCTGGCTAATCCAGGCTGGAGAGTTATGGAGAATATAAAGAATTTGCGGGAGCCAGATCATCTTAATTAAGTTGCAACGCCCTGCTATAGATAGGGGGAGGCGACTCCATAGCTCCGCCTTTTGTTTTAGTTTAATCAATAGCGGGGCTAGATTATCACTGATGTAATGGTTTGTGTCGCTAGAAATCCACACCCCCAAGTATTTAAGCTTAGTCACCACGTCCAGGGCAGGGGTTATAATGGGAGTCTGTTCGCCGCACCGAGCCAACGGTAGCAGGGCTGACTTGCTCCAATTGATGGCTAAGCCGGAATGTTGCCGAAATTCCTCCATCATGCGCATCACTACCTCGAGTGAAAGGTTGATATCGCCGATAAAAAATAAAACGTCGTCGGCAAATAATGCGATTCTTTCCTCCCCGGACTGGCGCCGGAATCCCTGGAGATCCGGACGCATTCTCGTCAGGATCGCCAGGGGTTCCATTGCCAGTACAAAAAGGAGGGGAGACAGGGGGCATCCCTGCCTCGTCCCCCTTTCCAACTGGAACACCTCGGAGTAGTCCCCGCCCACTCTAACTTTAGCTCTAGGCTCGTTGTATAAAAGTTTGATCCATTTAATGAAAGTAGGCCCGAAACCAAATCGCTCCAGGACCAGCCATAAATAGTCCCATTCCAGGCTGTCAAATGCTTTAACAGCGTCCAAGGCCAGAATGGCCTTAGGACTTGTATTGTCCGTTGGAGTTTGCATGTTAAGGAAGACTCTTCTAATATTGGTGCTAGTTGACCTGCCTGGAATGAAACCTGACTGGTCCGGGTGGATTAGCTTGTGTATGCATTTGTTTAGTCGAATCGCCAAGACCTTCGCCAGGATCTTAATATCGGAGCATAGCAGCGATATTGGGCGATACGAGGTAACTTCCTGCTGGTCCTTCCCCTCTTTAAGTATCAGAATAATATTGGCCTCGAGCATCGAGGAGGGCAATCTGCCCCCATCCAACGCCCGTCTCAAAGTTTCCAACAATTCAGGCAACAATACCTCGCCATACCGCTTGTAGAGCTCTATTGGCAGCCCGTCGGGACCCGGGGATTTTTGATTGGGCATTGCTGCCACTGCAAATCTCAATTCCTCAATAGTTACTGGCGCCTCCAGTTCCGTTTTGTCATTGTCTGATAGGTTTGGGAATGTTATCTGCTGCAAAAACTCAGATACTGCTATCTCGCTCCCTTTTCTAGAGGATTTATAAAGGGTTTTGTAGTAGTTGCCAATAAGATTCGTTATCTCCGATGGGTCGGTAACCAAATCTCCGTTTGCCCCCCTGATTGCTGGAATTGTTGAGGAGGAACTGTTGGTTTTGACCAGGAGAGAGAGGGTATGGCCTACCCTCTCGCCCTCGCCAAAATAATATTGCCGCTGGAAAATACGCCTATTCTCCATTTTCTTGATAAGTAGCATTTTATAGGTTTGTTGTTTGTTAAGCCATTCCCCCATGCTAATTGGGGTTGGGTTTTCTACATAGCGACGTTCTGCTAGGGTTACCTCACTACTAGCTTCCCTTTCTTGCTCTCTCGACCGCCGCTTAATTGCTGCCATCTTCTGGATTAACAGTCCTCTTATATAGGCTTTTAAGGAGTCCCAAATCACCCCGGGCGACGCTGAACCCGCATTTATTTGTAAGAACTCCCTTATGCTAGTGGTCAGATCGCAGGGATTGTCAATCAATTCAAGCCAACAGGGATTGATCGTCCATTCCCTATGGCTGGCTCTACCCCCAGTACTTATGTTGAGCGTCAGTGGGGAGTGATCGGAGACCCCTCTCAGGCCATACTCTACATCTCTCACCAACAAATTCACCTCGTCGTTCCCCAGGGCCATATCAATTCTAGAGAGGGTACGGTAGGAATCTGAAAAACAGGAGTACTGCCTATTGTATGGGTTCCGCGTACGCCATATATCGCTTAGCCCTGTTTCCCTCAAAAAACGTGACAGGCGGTTCCCCTCTCCCGCCCTGGGTCTGGTGGGTACAGGGAATCTGTCTAGTCCCGTATCCAATACCTCATTGTAATCCCCTAGGGCTATCATTGGAATGCCTGGTTTATCCAAAGCAAACTCAAGTAGTTTATACAGAACCTCAAGCTTAAAAGGGGGAGGTATATAGATATTTGCTATAATGTAGGGCTGACTACCAATCAGACAGGACAGGAATATATAGCGCCCCTGTTCGTCAATGGAGATTGCATTACAAGAAAAAGGTACTCCTCTCCCAACCAAGATGCTCACACCCCTTGAATAAGAGGAGTGAAATGAGTGGTATTGGGCCGAGAACTTGCGACTAGATAGCTGAAAAACTGTATCGGGAGTAAGATGTGTTTCCTGCAACAGCAGTATTCCGGGTCCCTTCCCGTCCAGTGCCGACAGGACTAATGCACGTTTATTTAAGCTACCCAGACCCCGGGTGTTCCACGAGACCAGGTTTACCCTGTCACCCTCCATGATAGATTAAATCGCAGGACGCAGGGGGGGGGGGAGGCAGGGGGGGGGGGGAGGGGGGGGCCAACCATAACCAGGCAAGCCCACCCATCTCCCCCCCACCCCCCCCCCCCAACTCCCCCACCACCCCCGCCCACGCACCGCCCCCCACCGACCTCGCAGGGACCAGCAGTGTGTGTTACCCCAATCCTCCCTAACCCTGCCCACCCTCCCTCCCAATCCCCCCCCCCCCGCCCCCCCCCCCCCACCCCCCATGCCCTACCCCAATCCCCCCCAGACCTACCCGCCCCCCCCCCCCCCCCCACCCCCCCCCCCCCCCCATGCCCAACTGGGCCACTCCCATGAGGCTTGTGTGCAGCCCAACCATACACCTCCCACCCAGCCGCGCAGGTGTCCCGTCCCGACCTTAATATTATATTAATTAAACAATCCTAGTCCGATCCTTCCCCGTAGTATCAACCTTAGATAATGATATACAAGCAGTTAACCTACCCTCCTAGACCGGGTGAGGAGAGGAGAGGAGGGGGAGGTGTGAAACCCCCCCCCCCCCCAACGCCCACCGTGATCCCATCCCATTGTGTCATTAGCAGCGTGCGGACCATTGAGAAAAAAGAGAAGGAGAGGCAGGGGCCTCCGCGGGTACCCCGCCCCCGCCCCTTAATCCCAGTCCAATACCGTTGGAGAGAGAAAGGAAAAAAGGAAAACCACCCCCCCCGTTATTTTAGAACATTTGTGATATAATTGGCCAGTAGCCAGTGTCAAAAAAGGAAAAGAAAACAGAAGAGAGGGAAGGGGGAAGAAAGAAAAAAAAAAAAAAAGAAAAAAAAAATAAAAAAACCCCAATTGCAATTTGTGGCGTCCCAAGCCACCCCCCCCCCTCCCCCCCACCCAGTGTCATTAGTGCAATGGGCAATAGTACAAGGAAAAGAAAGGGAGGTATCCTACCCTCCCAAACAAAGGTTATAGTGACTGTGTATTAACCGTTCAGTGGACAAGGGGAGGAGCGGGGGTGTCTATAGAACCCCCCCACCTCCAGCCCCCGGTCCCGGTCAAATATTAGTGCAATGGTACAAAAAATGGTACAATAGTACAAAAAACATTATTAATGTGTTAATAGTAGTATAATTAGTAACATTCCCCTGAACCCCCATCAGCCCCCCGCCCCCCCACCCCCCAACCCAGTGCCCTTAATGTAGTAGGTAGTGTCATAGTTAAAGGTAAAAAAGGGGGTAATAACCAACAGAAAAATAGAAAAAAAAAAAAAGGGGGGGGGGGGACCAGGGGAGGGGGGGGGGGGGGGGGGGGAAGAGGGGGGGCACAAAGGCCCACAAAAACAGCATATAACAAAAAAAAAATAAAAAAAAAAAAAAAAAAAAAAAAAAAAAGAAAAAAAATATTTTAAGCGACCTAGGCCCTCCATCGACCCCCCCCCCCCCCCCATAACAAATGTCCCTGGTTCACTCAGAGATCTTCTCTATGTTCCTCCATCCATCTCTCAACTTCGGCAGGCGTGTTGAAATACAGGGTCGAACCCATGGTGGTCACCCGCAAGCGGGCAGGGTACAACAGGGCATATGCGATTTTATGTCGCTGGAGAGTACGTTTAACTGGGATAAATTCTGCCCTGAGTTTCTGGAGGTCCGGGGAAAAATCCGGGTAAAAGGAAACCCTAGCCTCCTTGAAGAAAATGTCCCCCAATTCTCTAGCCTTGCGGAGTAAAATCGCACGGTCGTTGTAATTTACAAATTTCAGTAGTAATGGGCGAGCCCGCTCGTTGTTTTGTCGGGGTCTGGTAGGGACTCGGTGGGCTCTCTCGATCGCAAATAATGGCGTAAAAGAGGAATCCCCGAATATTTCTTTAAGCCAGGTTTCCAAGAAGACTACGGGATTGGGGCCCTCGCACCCCTCAGGTAGGCCTATCAGGCGCACGTTGCTTCTGCGACTTCTATTTTCTAATTCATCGAGCTTAGCGGCCTGTTTGGTCATTTGCTTCTGTAGGTCTATGATTTTTTCCTGTAATGGGGGGAGTTCGTCATCGATCGTGCTTAGCCTCGCCTCAAGCGCCGTAGTCCTTTCCACTGTGCTAGTCAGTAACTGACTCATTGAAATTAACCCGGTTTTTATGCAGCTCAATTGGCTATCCAGGCCAGATATAGAGTCCTTGCAGGCATTAACAGCGTCAAGTATGGCCCTAAGTGTGGGTTCATCCTGGCCCCCTATTGTAGGGCATGCCCCTGAACTTGCTGCCGCCTTACCCTCCCCAGAGTCTTTGTTGTTCGTAATTCCTCTAGCAGTTACAGAGGTGGCGTTCAGTGATAATTGGCTAGAGTTTCTTCTATCAGAAGCCACCCCCTGGGTCTTTGCATGTGTCACTGGTAGTTGATGCCCCCCCTTACTTGGTGATTGTGTGGGAGCATGAGCAAAGCGCTCGAGTTTTGCTGCGGCAGCGGCAGCGGATACCTGATTTGCTTTCTCCTTGGCTGAGCGGGTTTTTTGGCCCCCTTCCGGGTGCGCCGTCTCGTCGACGGCCCGTTTGCTAAGCATAGCAAAATTTCCACAAGATGGCGGGTAGCCAAAAAAAAAAAAGGAGAAAACGCCTACCCTCCTGGTAGTGATCCAGTTGTAGACCAATTTAATCAATGATTTGTAGCAGCCTTATAGCCTTCAGACCTGATGTTCGTTTTAGGTAATGTCAATGGGAAGTCAAAGAACAGCAATACACTAGAATAAACAACAACGGTCACACTTGGGGGTCCCCAAGTTCTCAAATGTACCCCAGATTATCAGATTATCACATTGCCACTGCCAGACGGCACACAGTCAGTTCACTCGATCTTAGGCGCTTAGCATAATGCCCCCTTTCCCGGGGTCACCCAATTACCTCGGTCATGTGGACCGTCCATAGCCCATTGCTCAAGTGATGTGGGGATCACACTGTCCTAGGGAGATACTGCAAAGGCTCTATTAAGTCGGGTCTTTACTCACGGCTCCACGCGGGCAGGGATCCAACGCTCAGCAGGGATGAAAGAAGCAGAGCACGTCAGCTCAGTCGGATGCAGGTCCCACACGGGCTACCCTCTGATCCACACAGGTGCACGGGTTTCAATAGTCAGCAGAGGGAGTTGGAGAGGCGGAGAGGGTTGAGGAGACTGTCCGCTTCATGTCTCACCACATCGTCGGGAGGAAAGGCAGAGGGGGGAGCGGGCGGCGCTGCAAGCAAAGCGAGCGCTTGCCTCGCTACAGGTACAGGCACAGCGTGTCAGCAGCGATGATTCGTCCGGCGGGGCAGTCAGAGTGTCAGGAGCATTCGGGCGGCATCTAGCAGACTAGGGGAGCGGCTGGAGGAGCGAAGGTGGGACGGAACACCTGAGCTGCGGCTCACCCACTCACACACTCGCTCACGGACATACAAAAAAGCATTGTTCATCATCAGCTGGATAAACAGGCTTTGTGTTTACCCTGTGATTAACTAGTTGTGTCTGTTTGAATATTCCATCTATACATTATTCCTCAGCTTTGAGTGTCCTTGACTGAAGCTTTCTACTTCTCTCAAACTTCTGTCCTTTAAAGTCTTTTCGTTTTTAAATTTGTAAACACCTGTGAGAGCTCATTTGAGGTCCGGCTTTATCTTTCATTAACAATATATATTGTTTATAATTTCATAACAGTAAAACCCTGACAAGGAAAATTCACAAACGTAGATCTAGGACACTGGTGTTTTAAGCAGGGTTGCTAGTAAATTTAGTTTGCCAGGCGGTAGTTGCCCTGGTTAATTGTTAGTAGATCCACTGATTCCTCTCTAGTTCTGGACTTGCTACACCTTCTCTCTTCTGTCGCTAGGTGGCGTTACGTTGGTGACATTAGATAGACAAGGGCTTAGCAAGGTCTGGTTATGAATGGATTGGGTGTCTCAGCCAATTGGCATTGGTTTCTTTAGCCCCTTGGCCTGCTGGCAGAGCCTATTTATTTGGGTGGAGTCAGGTGATCCAGGTTCTGTACCACCTGGACAGCTGTCTGGGTGGACGTGTGTTCTGCTGCCCAGGGCTGCTAGGCCAGAAGCCTGAAGCCTATTCCGGGTACATCTGGCTGCTAGGCTGTCTGAGGCCTATCCAGAAGCAGGAGAAGCAGCGCAGGGTTGGGATTGCAGGATTGGAGTCCAACCGAGAGTAACGGTTCAGCCAGACGGGGAATCAGTTGTGGTCAGAGGTAGAGGGGAAGCTGTCACCACTAAGGGACCATCCACCTTGTTACCAGGGACCACTATGATTAAGCTAAAGCAAGTACCAGAGCAGTCTTCTCACCAGCCGGGGAAGTGAAGAAGTGTGAAAACTTCCTCAAGTGCCAAGCCAGGGACCTAGCAGGTCAGCAGGGGTGACGCTTGAGGAGCATCTGTGAGTGCCAAGCCAGGGACCCAGCAGGGAAGCGGGGGTGACGCTTGAGGAAGATACTGAGTTATGGAAGTGGAGGAGCTCAGGGGATCCTGTGGCGATTGGGTCTGGGAGTCTAGTGAGAGACTGGGAGCTCGGTGAGTGAAGACCTACAGTGAGAGACTGTAGAGTGTGAGGAGGACTATCTGTGTTACCAATAGTTAAATACAACTACCGTTAGTGACTTTTATAAGATTTGTTGCCATAGGAGACAGCGGTCCTACCTATACAGAAGTGGTGTCCGGTTGAAGGCCTTCCACTGTATAGCTGTCTACCTATAGAAGTCTGGGAGTCTGCCAATTGTCATTGCATCTACTTAAGGGTGTCCTGGCCCTAACCCTCTCTCCCACAGTTCTGTTAAGAAACAATAAATCTCTTTTGCATTCAAAAGGTGTCTGGCGCCCATCACTCCATCTTGCATTACACTCACCATGCCTTGTAACCCACTCTACAAAGACGGATGTCAGCTCTCCCTAACTCTGGAGGTCACCATTAGGCCTTTGGAGGTCTGGGACCTTACTACAAGTTAACCACTTGCCGCCCGCCGGCTGTCATATGATGGCCAGGCAGCACAGCTCTCGTTCTGGGAGGGCGTCATATGATACCCTTGCCTTCCCGGCCCACCAGGGGGAGCGTGCGCGCCGATGTCCGCCGGGCACCCGTGATTGCCCGGTAACACAGCAGGACCGTGGATCTGTGTGTATAAACACACAGATCCAGGTCCTGTCAGAGGAGAGGAGACCGATGGTGTGTTCTCAGTACAGAGGAACACCGATCGGTCCCCTTCCCCGTGTGAATCCCCTCCCCCTACAGTTAGAATCACTCCCTAGGAACATAATTAACTCCTCAATACCCCCCTCGATCACCCCCAGTCACATTTATACAGTAATCAATGCATTTTTATAGCACGGATTGCTGTATAAATGTGAATGGTCCCAAAAATGTGTCAAAAATGTCCGATGTGTCCGCCATAATGTCGCAGTCACAATAAAAATCGCTGATCGCCCCCATTACTAGTAAAAAAAAAAATAATAATAATAAAAATGTTATAAAACTATCCCATGGCTGACAGATCAGGCTCCGGCGGGATGAGGATGTGAGGACGTGACTGGCCTCATGGAGGGAGTGGCCTGCCCCGATTAACAGCAGACGGCCAGAGCAGAGCGAGAGCACGCTGAGTGTGAGGCAGCATGACTCCCGTGCAATGATTCCCCAGCGCAAGGTATGTGCCGCAGCAGACGGCCGGCGTCCCCGGAACTGACAGCACAGCGAGGGCATTGAAGCGCACAGAGAGCCGGAAGACACCGCCGTTTGTCGGCTCCTCGCTCCCCGCCGCCCCCCTCTCTCTCCTCTGGTTCCCCATCTCCCCGCAAGTCCTGGAGCCCGGCAGAGCAATCAGCAGCCGAACCTACACGGCTACATGAACACCGGAGGTAAAAGACACCCCCTAGAAACCTTCCCCCGGATCATCTTTAATTCGGGTAAGTCCCCCTAAAGGGGAAATAATTGCACAAACAGCCGAAGCCTGAGACGGAGATCCTACAGGAGGGGGTGAGTGTTACCTATGATTTGCCTAATCAAATGAGTTCTAGAGGAGGGATGTATATACAAACCACTATTGGAAAACCATTGGAAAATTGAGAGAAAGTTTTGTGATATATAATTTGTATCTGCTTTAAAGACTTAAACAACATCACCGGGTATCTGTCCCTATCTTACAATCTTCACTGCTCTATTTACCCACATTAAAAGAAAAAAGGTAAATAAGCCATAACCATGGAATTTCTTTAAAAACGCAGAACTTTTTTTTAACTGAAATCGCATGCCTGCGAAAAGACACTATAAAAAAAAGGGACTCTTTAAGAGTTGAAGCGCTGTCTCCCCCCCCCCCCCCCCCTTTTAATATATTTGTTCTTTGTTCCCTTTTATTCTATTTTTTTTTTGTATTTTTCTTCTCTCTTTTGGGGTACAAAACAGATTGCTCTCCCACAAATTAAAGGGGCAAACGGGATATAAGATACAAGATACGCAATAAAACTTGATTAACAAAGACCTATATATTTATATTGTATTGATATATCGTTACCAACCCGCATCTCCGGTGCTATACCAACAAGGCCTCCCTAGACTCCTTTTTTTTTTATTATCTTATATTCTCTTCCCTCTATACTTCTTGATCAGGGGGAGGGAGTAGAAGGGGGGAAATTGACTATAAGATTCCTCATATTTCTTACATTCAATAGAACTTTAAAATAATTAAACAATAAATACCCTAGTACCCATGGTATAGCTGTATAACATTGTTTGCATAATCCTATAAGGATCGATGCAGCAATAAGGGATATAGATTCGGGACTATAAGATCTAACGAACCGTTTCCTATTAGTTTAGAACCTTAGAAACTCAGCAAAGGGGGTAGCCTGGGGAGTGGGAAGACCAAGAGAAAAGAAAGGGAAAGAAGAGAAAAGGAGAATATAGTATGAAAGGCAAGACTAATAAAGGAGGTGAACCTAAAACCCCCAAAGATAAAGCAAACACGAGCACAATTAAACATTATATGGTAAAAGGTCTAAGCCCTAAAAGCCCAGGCCCAGGTACAGAAAAACAACAAATGAGCAAACAAACCAAAAAAAAGGATACAAATAAAAAAAAGGAAGAACCTGCTGAAGCCTCAGTAGGAGAGGTAACCTTGGAGACGGTAACAGATAGTAGTACCTCGGAGGAACAAGCTATGAACCCCCAGCTGCCAACGAAAAATGAAATCTCAGAGATGTTATCCCGCATAGAAAATTCAATCAAAGAGGATATTTCAGCACTTCGATCAGATGTAGGCCATCTTCTAAATCGCATTGAGGAAATCGAGAATAAAACAGACAACTATATCCAAGAGATATCAAGGATGCAAGAACAACTCAAAGAGACAAAACTGAACCAGAGGAGATTGAACCATAAATTAGAGGAATATGAGAACCAAAATAGAAGGCGGAACCTAAGGATACGTGCTCTAGCGGAAGAAAACGGGGAAGACCTGAGGGAAACAATAAAGGATATACTCAATAAAAAACAAATGACTGCGCTGCAAACAATGATAAAAATAGTGACTACACCGCATCAGTGTACCAAATAAGTAGTGAAAAAATATATACTAATTACAGTAGAGACAATGTACACCTATACAGGCATAAATGAGAGAAGGTTAACTCAATAACAGTAGTCCATAATAAAACATGAAAAAAATGTTGAAAAATTGAACCAGAGAGTCCTTGAATGATGATCGTTTTTCGATCAGCTGTATGGTTCAGCAATAGCATATACACAAAGGCTCAAAGTTCCACAGTGACATCAATCAAAATAGCACCAAATGGAAGTAGTGGTCTGATAAGAGAAAAGAAAGGCACCTCCACCGTCAAACACACTGACCCTTACCAGAGTGTGAGACCTCCTGTTACAGAGGTCCCACAAGCTTGCGGCTTAATCCCAGCCAAGGGTTCCAATAGGCAGTAGCTGGTTGCTCAGGATACAGGGAACACAGGCTCAGGGGCGGTCAGACGAATGACCTTGTTTACTTTGTACCTACAGGTAAGAGTAAACTAAGACAGGAAATATCTCCTAACCACATCAACCTAGGAAGGATTTACCCACACCGAGGTGTGGGTAAATCCTTCCTAGGTTGATGTGGTTAGGAGATATTTCCTGTCTTAGTTTACTCTTACCTGTAGGTACAAAGTAAACAAGGTCATTCGTCTGACCGCCCCTGAGCCTGTGTTCCCTGTATTCCTGTATCTTTCATCTCCCTTCACTATGAAAAACGGTACAAGACAGGGTTGCCCCCTGTCCCCGCTGTTGTTCGTGCTTTCATTAGAACCCTTATTGGCAACTATTAGATTAAATAAAGACATCAAAGGAATTAGGTCTGGGGAGGTCGAGCACAAGACCGCGGCTTTTGCCGATGACCTTTTGTTCTACATTACCGAACCCGAGAGAACATTGCCATGCTTATTAGATATACTTAAACAGTATGGCGATATCTCAAATTTTAAAATAAACCTGAATAAATCCGAAATCTTAAATATAAATGTGCCACAAAAAGAAGCACTTGAACTACAGAGAGATTTTCCATTTCCATGGAAAAAAACAGGACTAAAATATTTAGGGATAAAACTCGCTAATTCGGTCGATAAACTTTATAGAGAAAACTATATCCCACTACTCGATGAAATCAAAATTGAAATTAAGAAAATTTCTTCAAGACCCCTGTCATGGTTTGGACGTATTAACTCTGTTAAAATGATTATTTTACCGAAGATTACTTATAAATTTCAAATGCTTCCAACCCCTCTCCCAGATTATTATTTTCAAACCTTAAAATTGATGCTAAATAAATCTATATGGCAAAATAAAAAGCCAAGTATTTTGCATACTACCTGAAAACATACTATCAAGCGGTCGTAGTGTCAAGAGCCATCGAGTGGTCACACGAGATAACAGATAAGCAATGGGTAAATATAGAGAGTAACACAAGTGGGGTAAATTTAAGAACGGTAATTTGGAACCCACCGCACTTAAGGGGTTTAGGCACAAACACACAAAAAATTACAAAGCACGTATTCAAAATCTGGGATTCACTGCACAAGCGGTTTGGATGGAAATATAATTCACCTTTAATGATGTTAAGAAATAGTGATTATTTCCCACCTGGGAAAAGACACAAAGGGGGAGGGGACTGGATAGGACAAAATACACAGTTGAAGGATATCACAAAAAGAGGTAATATTAAAACACTGAGAGATATACAGCAAAATATGACACAAATAAAAATAAATGACTGGCGGTACCTACAGCTGACACACTTTATCAGAAAACTACCCCAACCAATTAGAACAAAAGAGGAATATACGCCATTAGAAAAAATAAGTGAGGATACGGGGAAAAAAAAGTAGTATCTAGACTCTATAAAGCTTTTTTGATGGAAGGACACCAGGAGGTGCCGCCTTTCTTTATAAAATGGGGAAACGAATTAGGCTCACAAGATTATAAGCATAGGATTAATACAATTTTAAAACTTACCCATATCTCGGCAACTGACACTCCGACCGCAGAAATGAACTATAAATGCCTCTCTAGATGGTATATGACACCAGATATCTCACAAAACTGTTGAAGAGGGTGCTTGGAACGGGGCACAATGGCACACCTATGGTGGGACTGCCCAAAAATAAAGACATTTTGGAGAGAGATCTTGGAAACCATAAAAGAAATAAACGGGGTGACGTTACTAGAAGAACCATGGATATGCTTATTTCACGGAACAGGAGAACCAATTAAACAATACCTAAAAACTCTGACTCCTCAGATGCTAAATGCGGCAAAGGGATTAATCCCGAAAAAATGGGACCACGAAGAAGCACCGACTAAAAGAGAATGGATCCTGAGGATCGAAGAAATATACCAGCTAGAAAAACTAAGATCGACGGGACATGAAGGGAACGGAGGAGACATAAGTAAATGGGAATGCTGGCAGGAATTCAAACGGACATGGAGTTACGCAGAAATTATTATGTAATACCACGAAAAGGCTTATTATGGCCTTATTGGTAGTTAGAAGATGAGAGGTATTTCGGGGGGAAGGGTAGGGGCGGTTTGGGGGGGAGATAAGGATTTGCACTTATAGCATTTAATACTTATATGGAAATAAATACAATAATATATACAGGATTAAAATCAAAACTTTATTGTTTATAAATAATAGCAAGAAAAATTCCACAATGATGTGAAAAATCATGAGAGATATAAATGAATGTTAAGTTGAATAACAATCTCTTAAATACTCGCTGAAGTGGAAACGGAAAAAAATAAAAAAATAAAATAAAACTATCCCATATTTTGTAAACGCTATAACTTTTGTGCAAACCAATCAATAATCGCTAATTGCGATTTTTTTACCAAAAATATGTAGAAGAATACGTATTGGCCTAAACTGAGGAAAAATAATGTTTTTTTATATATTTTTGGGGGATATTTATTATAGCAAAAAGTAAAAAATATTGCATTTTTTTCAAAATTGTCGCTCTATTTTTGTTTATAGCGCAAAAAATAAAAACCACAGAGGTGATCAAATACCACCAAAAGAAAGCTCTATTTGTGGGAAAAAAATTACGCCAATTTTGTTTGGGAGCCACATCGCACGATCGCGCAATTTTCAGTTAAAGCGACGCAGTGCCGAATGGCAAAAAGGGGCCTGGTCCTTTGGCTGCAAATTGGTCTGGGGCTTAAGTGGTTAAAGCAGAACTAAACCCTTCTATCCTTTAACCTCCCTGGCGGTATGATTCTGTCTGGAATTTTGTGCTGAAAGCGGTACAATTATTTTGCATGGAAATTTGGCGTTTTTATATTGTAGGCATGCAATTCTTATGAATAACTCACTTAAATCTGTCCGAACCAGAGTCTAGTAGACATCCCGGGTATGATAAAGTTTGAAACACAAAATAATAAATTATAATATAATAAAAATATATATAAAAATGATTCAATAATGTAATCAAATCAAAAACACTGAAATTTGCTCAGTTGCAGAATAGTCGCTGTCATTAAATTTATTGTTTGATGATAAATTGTGATTTTAATTTTTTATCTGTGTTTTCTAGCTGGTCTAAAACCACTTTTGACATAAAGGGACACTTTTTGGTTGCTATGGACAATCTCCAGTTTTCCAGGCAGAAAAAAAATCTTTTTATTATATAAAATGACATGCAGGGCACTGGGCAGACCACTAGGGACAAAGGGGGGGTGTATTTTTTGTATACAGTACTGTAATCTGTAAGATTACAGTACTGTATGTGTTTTGTGTTTTTAAACTTTTTTGAATTTGGCGCCGATCTCCGCTCCCGTGCGTCGTAACGTCGCAGGGAATGGAGACCAGCGGCACTCGGCACTGTGTGAATCGAGCGAGCAGACGGCTCGCTCACACAGCGGGGAGACATCGCAGGATCCAGGGGAAAAGGTAAGTAACTTCCCCCCTGCATCCTGCACGCAAGCCCAAGCCTGGCTCGGGGTTATCGCTCCCAGCACAAAAAGCTGGACCCGAGCCAGGCTCGGGGTTACCGCCAAGGAGGTTAAAGCCGAGGTAAAGCCGAGGAAGCAGCCATCTGGTTGATCTGCAGTTGCCATGGTGCTGCACATGTGATCAGTTATGACACCAGCCATTTGATGGCTTGACAGTTCGGTTGAGAGCAAAAGCAACTGCGACTGTAATCAGCCTTGAGTTTAACAGTGAAATTGGTGGGTTTAGTTCTGCTTTAAATCTTGTACTGCAACATAACATGTTGTGTTAGTTGCTGTGCTTGTGACTGCTTAAAAAAAAAACTTAATGAAAAGAGATTGTACAAAAAAAAATTATGTTTACTCCCACAACAACACTTCCATTTCTCTCGGCACATTCTTTACTCTGCAGCTGCCCTGTCAGCATTATTTCTACCCAGTAATTCTGTGTATCCTCTTTTCCTGGCATAGGACAGATAGTACTGTATGTTGAATAGTCCTGCTCTGTAATTCATTGATTCCCTATTCAGAGCATAGAAACAACCACTGACATACACTGCCTGAAAAAAAAATGACAGAAGGTGCCCCATTATGACACCCCTAGATTCAAGAAGACCACATTTCTAGGCTAATTTGTACTGTATCCATGTAGAAACAATTAAAGTTTATTTTTACTGTCATGTTTTTAATTTTCAATCATTTTTATTGAATATTTTCAAAAGCTTAATGACCAGTATAAACAGAAAGCAAAAATTGACTGTTGACATGGATTACTTCTAGATGAAATGACTACAGCCTGGTCTCCAGAGTGACATAGCAAGTAGGAAATAAGCACAGTATGGAACATAGAATAGTTAATCCCCATGCCCTGGGACACCACCTGGTAAACCTGAACTAAAGGCTGAGGGAACCTAGTAACCCACATCTAGTAATAGTTGTGACACAGCCATTCCATGTGGATCCAATCTGGTTTATTGTACCGTGAGTAGATCATAGAAAATTGTGCTAACAGATGCCTGGTAGTATCGCCAGAGGTTTGGGAGGGCTAGCACCGCTTGGGTTCGCATTCTGAAAAGGATAGCTTTAGGGCACCGGTAACCCTTTTCCCCCAAACAAATCGTATCATTTTGTATTGGAACTTCTTCATATGCTCTCTTCTGAATTGGGATAGGTATCAATCTGAATAAATAGAGCAGCCGAAGGAGGAGGGTCATTTTGATTGAGTGGATCCTACCTATCCAGGATAGATCGTGTTTGTCCCAGGAATCAAGGTCCTCTGAGTTTTTTATAGAGCGGAGGGTAGTTAGCCCTATACAACTGATCGATGCTGGGGGTCGAGTGTATCCCCAAGTATGGGATGTAAGGTTGTCAGCAAACAGTGCGCATTTATGTTCTGTGGGACCGCAATGTACTCCCCGGATGTCAGGGTGGCTCCTGATTGCTATAGCCAGAGTCTCGATGGCCATAGCAAAAATTAGAAGTGAAAGGGGGCAGCCTCCCGGCTAGTGCGAAGTGGAGAAGAGAACTTTGGAAGAGGTATGTCCCGGAGGAAATCTGCAAGTCGATCAGGAGGGAGATTCTGAGTTAGGGCTCCTAAAGGGGTGCAGATTTTAGGAAAGGAGAAAGAGCAATGTTTGGGAGTCAGTTTAGCAGCTAGTTTGGGGCCTATGCTGTCCTTTTGAGTGTATAATCGGGCTTCAGACCCCTGGAGACTCTTTTCAGCCTCCGTAGTCAGGACCAGATTCAGAGCGAAATGGGCTGCATCTAAATGGACCAGTGAGGCATTTGTGGGGTGCCGCTTATGAGATTTGCTCAGTGCTAGGTATTCCCTCTCCAGTTTGTCTATGTCAGACCTCCTTTCCCTCTTGAGTCTAGAGGTAATTTGGATAATTTTACCCATGATCACAGTCTTATGGGCTGCCCACAGGGTTTCTAGAGAAATTTCTCCAGAGTCATATGTGAGAAAATATTCCTTCTCTATAATGGTGCATTGGACCGGGTTGCTGAGTAAGGATTTATTGAGTCACCACTGGAAGGGGCCTTTGTTACTAGGTGGCAGTGCTAGCATAAGGAGGACTATGGCATGATCCAAATCCGGTCCGGTCTCTAATAAGGGACTTAGAGAAGAGCGGGATGACTGAAGTCGGGACAAAAATGTGACCCATCCTGGCATAGGTTTGATGGGGAGCCAAGAAATGAGTATAATCTTTGGAGTGGGGGTTGAGTTTCCTCCTGATATCTAACGCACCCAGTGAATGTATAGTCCTTGATATGTGCAGACTTTGTTTTGGAGGCCTCTTGAGATGGGAAATCCCACCCCCTGATTTGTCTAGGCAATGATCTAAGGCTATGTTGGAGTTGCCTCCGAGTATCACTATCCCTTCAGCATGTGAAGACATGATCAGAACCAGAGAGGAGAAGAAGGCTGCCTGTCCATGATTAGGGGCATAGTAGGAGAGAAAAGTATAGATTTTGCCATCTATCGAACCCGTTATCAAAATGTATCCACCACTGGAGTCCCTGAGTTTGCGTATTAGGGTGAAATTAACCGATTGGAGAAAAAGATAGCTACTCCTCTTGTTTTGTCCTCTGCGTTTGCTAGATAGAATTGTGGGTATTTCTGGTGGACAAAAGAAGGACTATGCCATGCAGGGAAATGTGTTTCTTGAAAGAGAAGCACATACATTTTTTGGAGTGATAAAGTTGAAACAACTTACGTCGCCTGACCGGTGAGTTCAATCCTTGTACATTGTGGGAGGCTATCCGTAATAAGAAGGGGTCAGTGTTAGTCTGAGACATGGACCAGAGGGTGAGGAGGACACTGCAGGACGAGGGCACTTGCTTCAACCATGACTGACTTGTCGTTGCTAGACGGGACCTGGAAAACCCGGGAGCTGAGAACTGAAATCTTCTGCCACCTTTAGGGTGACTGCAAGGAGGAACAAAGTAAAGGGTGAGAAAGTCCAGGGGGAATGAAGAGGGAGAAAAGTCAATAAAGATAAATACCAAAGTAACCGTAAAACCCCAACCCCAGGTAGGAAGGAAAGGACCCGCCCATTCCTCTCTACCATACAATCCCGTAGCATGTCCACCAAAACAGTGGACAATAGGCCACCCAAACATGAAGCCCTGTGCGTCATGCAGAGGTGGACGGAGGAGCATTTGGCCAACTCCTGCCTTGTACCCGCTAAAACAAAATAGCCCTCAGAGGGTGGGTTTACCTAATATCAATTCCAAAATTGAGGAACCTGAAGATCGTATTCCGGAGTCCCAGTCGTGACAGACCCCCAACAAAACAGAGAGACTGACACAGAGTAGGATGCCATGGTCCTAAAGAAGTCTGAAGCCGTGGAGCCCAGAGGGATTGGCTCGATCTGGGGTGCCCACAGTCTCCAGCTCCTCCTTCTATAAAGCAATTTCAAATGTTAATGTTATACAAAAATTAACAGGAAAACCCTTGAGGGAGTTTGACAGCCCCGTACCAACTAAAGGGGCGCAAGGGAGGAACAAATTTAGCTGAACTTTATATAACACTTAGTTCTTTCCATGTTAAACATGGGTCGGCTGGAAGAAAAAGGGAAACCCCTTAAGTAAAGGGAAGGGAGCCTGGACGAAAACCCTCCTGGGTTAGAGGTGATTGGATCGGGTGGGTTAGAGTCCTTGGATCTCTTTTTTTGTTGTGTCTGCCATGCAGTGGTGAGTGGGCTCCTTGGAGAGGGCCTCTTGGATGCTCCGGAGCTCTTGAGGGAAGAAGCTGTAGGGGGATCCTGGGAGATCAGGCCTAGTTTGTGCATGAGTCATTCAGCATCTTGAAAAGAGGAGAATCCGTAGGTTTTTTGTTGAAAAATTAAGCTCAGGCAGAAGGGAAAGAACCACCAGTACTTGATGGATTTTTGCGTAAGGGCCCGGAGTAGTGGTTTTAGGGTGCGCCTTTTCTGAATGGTGGTAGGAGAAAGGTCGCCGAAGATCTGAACGGGATGTCCCAGGATGATTAGCCGATCTATATTCCTGGTTGTTTTCATGACCTACTCCTTCACCCTGTAAAAATTCAGCTTAACAACGATGTCCCTAGGGAGCCCATCAGGACAAGGGGGCCTAAGGGCCCTATGTGCTCTGTCCAGTTCCAATCGGTGGTTAGGGATGTCTGGAAATGAAGGTACAGACCAGAGAGTGTACATCTTGAACAGATTCAGGGAACCCCCTTATTCTGAAGTTGTAGCACTGGGATCTGTTTTTCAACTCGTCAGTTTTAGAGAGGGCAGTGTCCAGTTGGTCTTGGAGATCATGGATTCTCGCAGTATTTTGATTAGCCCATGCCGCAGTATGGTCTGTTTTTTGCTCTACAGCCTCAATCCTTGATCCTATGTAAATCCGCTTGGATTGCTGAGGTGATTTGTGTAGCAGTCTGTGCTAGGCCTCTGGCTAGCATTTTAGAGAAGGAGGACATTAGTGAAGTCAGCTCAGCTGGGCTGGGAGGGTAGTGTAGTGGTATCCCCCCTGTGGAACTAGGGCTGGCTGATATGTCCCCTGCAGCCCTTTCTATCTGTGCAAGGAGCCGAGTCTCCACCTCTTCATTAACACTGGGAGATCTATAATGAACTCCAGTGATTACTTTTGTAGTACGCACACCCATGTGCAGTTCCACCCATAATGCTTCAGCCTTGTCACACACTCCATTAACTAAGTCCTCTTTCACACTTTCTTTAACCGGTTCCCGACCGGCTCACGCGGATATACTGTGGCAGAATAGCTCTCCTGGGCAAAATCCCGTATGGGTACGTCCTTCCCCTTTTCGGACACCAGAGGGCGGGCATCTGCCACCTGCTGCATGGCAGGGACCTGATGTGTGTGGCCGGTGGTCGTGATTGCGTGCACGAGCGCGAGCACGGGGATTTGTGTATGTAAACACACAAATTCCTGTGCTGTCAGAGGAGAGGAGACATGTCGTTTGTTCCTAGTAAGTAGGAACAGCAATATGTCTCCTCTCCTGCTCAGTCTTATCCCCATACAGTTAGAAAGCACTGGGGGAACACACATGTAACCCCTTGACTGCCCCCTAGTGTTAATCCCTTACCTGCAAGTGACATTTACACAGTAATCAGTGCATTTTTATAGCACTGATCGCTGTGTCAAAAGTGTCCGATCTGTCCGTCGCAATGTCACAATATCACCTAAAATCGCATATTACCGCCATTACTAGTAAAAAAAAAAAAATGCCATAAAAATGCCATACATATTTCCCATAGTTTGTAGACGCTATAACTTTTGCGCAAACCAATCAATATACGCTTATTGTGATTTTTTTACCAAAAATATGTCAAAGAATATATATCGGCCTAAACTGATGAAAAATTTCGTTTTTTTTTTTTTTTTTAATTTGGGGGATATTTATTATAGGAAAAGGAAAAAAATATTGTTTTTTTTTTTCAAAATTGTTGCCCTTTTTTGTTTATAGCGCAAAAAAAAAAACGCAGAGGTGATCAAATACCACCAAAAGAAAGCTCTATTTGTGGAAAAAAAAAGGACGCAAATTTTGTTTGGGTACAGCATTACGCAGATGTCAGTTAAAGCAACGCAGTGCCAAATTGTAAAAAGTGCTCTGGTCAGGAAGGGGGTAAAATCTTCCGGGGCTGAAGTGGTTAAGATCACTTCTCACATAGAGACGGACACCCCCCTCGGTTTTACCCTGTCTTTCTTAAAGAGAGCATAGCCAGGAATATTAATAGCCCAGTCATGCAAAGATTGAAGCCAAGATTCAGCAATACCAATTAAATCATAGTTCTCTTCGTGCGCCAAAGTTTCCAACTCACCTATTTTGCTTGGCAGACTTCTGGCATTGGTTAACAAACACTTTAATTCATTGTCACATTTTGCACACTTATTTTGCATTTTTATTATTTTAGTACAAATAATACAAAAAACAAAAAGGCTAAAAAAATTACCTTTTATTCTACTGGCATTAAAGCAGGGAAAGCTCTAGCACGTAAACTGCATGGTCAACAATTTAAAACTAGAATTCCACATCCGGTTAATACCATTTCTAAGCAGAAGGTATTTGACCGACAAAAGATTGCTGATATCTTTAGTGAATACTACAGTTCTCTCTATAACTTAAGTCACAACACCCATACACCCCAACCATCCCAAATTGACATAGATACATTTTTATAAGAACTTAAAATTCCACAGATATCTCCTACGCAACTTCAGGAACTGAATGCGCCTTTTTCATTGTCTGAAATCCTTAAAGCCATAGACACTTTGCCTAACAACAAATCTCCTGGACCCAATGGGCTCACTGGGGAGTACTACAAAAACTTCAAACTAGTCTTGGGACCATGTGTGTGATGAAATGTTAGAAGCTTTAATTGTAACATTACCAAAGCCAGGGAAGACACCCCCAAAATTGCAGGTCTATCTCTCTATTGAATAACGATTTTGAATAAAACACCTTGAATTTTTTGATGGGCTTCACTATGGCAGTTTTCTTTTTCTAATATTTTGAGTCACCTCATGGGAACCTTGATCAATTAATGGCTGCTCTCCCCCTTGGACCTATAGCTGTTTTTGCCTGTTTGACCATTATAACTTATGTCCCTGCTTATCTGGTAGGAGGCTTGCCTGTAAGGGGGCTGCTGGTGTCAGATCCCTTTACCTGTTTACTTATGCATGGTGCACTTTTTGGATCGATTGATTTACTTCACTATGGACTTTTTCACTCAATGTGGACTGACTTCTGCCATTTTTTATTGATTGTTGCTATTAGTATTAGTTTGTATATTTTTATTTTGCACAAGGTCATGTTGGCACTTTATTGCACATTTGCTTGTCCTTAATACAGCACATATTGTTTCTTTTGCACTTTATATGTTCTTGGAGCGTTGCTTATATTACATTTTTTGTATTATGTTGCCCATATTGATTAACCCCGATCTATATGGATTTACCAAGGATAGGCAGACATTGGATGCTACCAGGTGATTCATTGATGACATTTACTTAGCTAGGAGACAACAGACGCCTTCTCTGCTTCTGGCTTTGGATGCAATTAAGGTGTTTGACAAAGTGCATTGGATTTTTTTTCCGGGTCATGTGATGTCTACCATATTGGCTCTCTATCCCCCCATCAGCTCAGATGTATACATCTGGTATGTTATTCAAACCCTTCCGAATATCAAATGGTACACGCATGGGTGTCCGCAGAACTTTTTTCAGGGGGGAGGGATCATTTTAGGGTCACCCATGCACCGCCCCTTTTCGACAATGTCATTATCACATTATTATGGTCAGAGTCTGCAGACGTATTACAATCCCTAGGATAAGTAATGGATAATGGCCAACAGGCACTCTTACCAGACCCAGCGAGACTACAGCAATGATCACTCTGGCTGGACGATCGGACTGGGGGCGACACTGTTCAGTAGTGTAGCATGTCTGTACCCTGGTAGTGGCTCAGTCTTTCTCTCTCTGGTGGTGCTGGGCAGCGTGGCTCTCTCTGGTGGTGCTGGACAGCATGACTCTCTCTTGTGGCGCTGGGCAGAGTGGCTCTCTCTCTGGCTTCACAGCACACTCCTCGTTCTTTGTCCTGTAGCACTCTCTCCCTCAGCTTTTTTCCAGGCTGCAGTCTCTCAATCTCTTTCTTGATCAAGCTGTAGCCTCCTTCCTGTGGAAAATGGGGCCGCCAATCTTTTGGGACTACATGTCCCATGAAGCTTGCCTCTCCTGGTCGCCTTCGATTGGCCCTCAGTTATGGCCAAAAGGGAAGGAATGGAGCGGGCAGGAAGCTGGGTGGGGAACCTGGGGAGAGCTGCCGTCTCTTCTCCCTGACAGGAGAATGGGTGGGGCGAGCGGGGGAAACCTCTGATAGCCCCCAGCTCGCCTTTCTTCCGTCAAAGCACCACCGAGTTCTCTGCTGGACTGAGCAGGGAAAAGAGCCCAAAGTCAAACTACACTGATGGGGGGGCTTGACAGCACCTTAATGGTGTCACCCCACTGACGGTTGGCACCTGGGTGCGGCACCTCGATAGAGACGCAACTTTGCTGAATTTAAGATCCGATCCCTGAATCCAGGGGAGGGCACTTGACCCCCCTTGCCCCTACCTGCGGACGCCCATGGGTACACGCCAAGGCTGCCCCCAATCGCCTTTGATATTAAACCTTCTGATGGAACCCTTGGCTACCAGCATTGGACAACATCCTGACATTTCTGTTTTTTTAATCAACGTGTCAAACTTGTCATAAGTCTTTTCGCAGTTGATGTCATTCAGTAATGCTTTTCAATCCGGTGTCCTCCCTGGAATCTGTCTTCCAACTACCCCAACAATATGGTATAGTATCGTACTATAAGGTAAATGATACTAAGTCTTATATCCTAGACTTAGAAGCATCCCCGCAGGATGAGTTAGTTCTACAAACCAAATTCCCTTATATCTGGAAGGTCTTCAGAATCTCTTAGCTGGGTATTACCCTCACTCCCTATCCTGAGCAGCTCTTCAAAGCCAGCTATCTCCTTTTGGAGAATAAATTGCAGGAGGGACTACAACACATAAGTAAGCATACTTTATCCTGCTCCAGAAGGCTGGCGACCTTCAAAATGCACCTATTATCCCAACTACTTTATGTGTTTAGATCAGTACCCATTCCTGTAAACAAACATTATTTTCATACCTTACAGTCAATGTTAACTAGATACTTGTGGGAAGGCAAAAAAGCTTGCTGTGCCTTCGCCAAACTAAGCATCTCAGGGTTACATCCTAGGTCATACTTTTCCCTGCTATAAGATGTTTTGGTAGATTGAACAATATCTCACCTCTGATACCAACCGTTATACAATTTCCTTAAAGAAATATTCCAATTTATGAAAATGCCCTCTGTGCTGGCCTTTGAAAGAGACCTTAACACCTCCTTCTCAGATATACAATAGTGTAAAGCTTTACAATATATATACTCCTCCACCAAAAGCACTAACCTTTGGGAACTTTTTCCTAAAGTCATGTTGAGATGGTATTTAAACCCCAAATAGGCTTGCTAAATTCAGTCCTTTTTTATCCCCATTGTGTTGGAGGAACTGCACACAAACTGGTACAATTGTTCATATACTATTGACCCGTAGCAAAATTGCAAACTTTTGGTCTAAAATATTTATAATTCTCCACCAGGTCACAGGCCTACCTGTACTGCTGTCCACCTCATTAGCTATTTTGAACCTGTGGCTAGAAGATATACCACCCTCCTTCAGGCAATTTACTACAGCTATGGAGATCTCCTTCTATCCCATACAGTATCCCACAAAAGTGAGTACACCCCTTACATTTTTAAAATATTCTATTATAGCTTTACATGTGACAACACTGAAGAAATGACACTTTGCTACAATGTGAAGTATTGAGTGTACAGCTTGTATAACAGTGTAAATTTGCTGCCCCCTTAAAATAACTCAACACATTAATGTCTAAACCACTGGCAACAAAAGTGAGTACACCCCTAAGTGAAAATGTCCAAACTGGGCACAATTAACTATTTTCCCTCCCTGGTGTCATGTGAATCATTAGTGTTACAAGGTCTCAGGTGTGAATGGGGAGCAGGTGTGTTAAATTTGGTGTTATCACTCTCACTCTCTCATACTGGTCACTGAAAGTTCAACATAGCACCTCATGGCAAAGAACTCTCTGAAGATCTGGAAAAAAAGAATTGTTGCTCTACATAAAGCTTGCCTAGGCTATAAGAAGATTGCCAAGACCCTGAAACTGAGCTGCAGCACAGTGGCCAAGACCATACAGCGGTTTAACAGGACAGGTTCCACTCAGAACAGGTCTCGCCACGGTCGAGCAAAAAAGTTGAGTGCACATGCTCAGCGTCATATCCAGAGGTTGTCTTTGGGAAATAGACATATAAGTGCTGCCAGCATTGCTGCAGAGGTTGAAGGGTTGGGTCAGCCTGTCAGTGCTCAGACCATACCCCCCACACTGCATCAAATTGGTCTGCATGGCTGTCGTCCCAAAAGGAAGCCTCTTCTAAAGATTATGCACAAGAAAGCCTGCAGTTTGCTGAAGACAGGCAGACTAAGGACAGGGATTACTGGAACCCTGTCCTGTGGTCTGATGAGACCAAGGTTCAGATGGTGTCAATCGTGTGTATGGCGGCAACCAGGTGAGGAGTACAAAGACAAGTATGTCTTGCCTACAGTCAAGCATGGTGGTGGGAGTGTCATGGTCTGGGGCTGCATGAGTGCTGCCAGCAGTGGGGGGTAAAGTTCATTGAGGGAACCATTAATGCCAACATGTACTGTGACATACTGAAGCAGAGCATGATTCCCTCCCTTCGGAGATTCCAACATGATAACGAACCCAAACACGCCTTCTGCCACCACCTTGCTAAAGAAGCTGAGGGTAAAGGTGATGGACTGGCCAAGCATTTCTCCAGTACTAAATCCTATTGAGCATCTGTGGGGCATCCTCAAGCGGAAGGTGGAGGAGTGCAAGGTCTCTAACATCCACCAGCCTTGTAATCGGAGCGGGAGAGGACTCCAGTGGCAACCTGTGAAGCTCTGGTGAACTCCATGCCCAAGAGGTTAAGGCAGTGCTGGAAAATAATGGTGGCCACACAAAATATTCACACTTTGGGCCCAATTTGGACATTTTCACTTAGGGGTGTACTCACTTTTGTTGCCAGCGGTTTAGACATTAATGAGTTATTTTGAGGGGACAGCAAATTTAGACTGTTTTACAAGCTGTACACTCACTACTTTACATTGTAGCAAAGTGTAATTTCTTCATTGTTGTCACATGAAAAGATATAATAAAATATTTACAAAAATGTGAGGGTTGTACTCACTTTTGTGAGATACTGTATGTACAGTAAATAGCATGATTCATACACGCAATACCCACTACATCTATGAGAGTATGTTAGCCTCAGCTGCTGGCAAATATCCCAGCTTAAGCAAAAGCTGGCAACCATGGATAGATTGGTATTCATCTCATATGGCTTTATAGGAAACCCTCTACACATTACTTGTTCTCTTAGAGCGTTGATAGTTTGAGGCCCTTGAGCTTATGAGTTTTTCTCAGTCCTCAGCTGTTGAGTCTTTTTGAGTTTTCCTTTTCTTTTAAGCTCTTTGTAATTTCTAGTTTAACCTCAAATCACATTCCTTTGCTCTGTTAAACCTTATAAAGGGCACGAATGGTATTGTGATAATTTTCCGTAATAATAGACTGAAATATGCCTTTCAAACGACACCAACTTTTGCACTGTCTAACGTCTAATGTCCAAATGTATGAAAATGGAAAGGCATTTTTTTTTTAACCTGAAGGGCCGTTTTTGGTGCTTTTTATGGCGTTGTTCCTATGTTTATTTGTATTTGTTACTTTTTTTAAATTATTAAAATGAAAAAAATTCCCCTAGTGGAAACCACCTTGTGAATCAGGCATTAAAGTAAACATTTTAAAAATCACGAAACATGATGATGTACAGTAATAAACATCCATCAAAGGATGAATAATACGCTTCATGTACCACTTTCAGTAAGTGATATTAGATAAACCAGCTGGATGAATAAGGCTCATTTATTATTTTGCATTATTTAACATCTGCACTGCACTGCTTTCATTCATTGGCTGACATACATTCCTGTCTTGTTGAAACAAGTATATATAATCAACCAAGAACATTGCTCCCAGCAGTTCAGGGTTATGAAATGTCTCTCCGCCCCTAACAAAGACACTCACAGATAGCCAGTCTGTCTAAGCAGTGGAACCACAGTGTGTCTACTGAATTAACTAGATCTAAACCCTACCACAGAAATCTTATATAAGCTGTAATATCTTCATGTAATTTCAAAAACCATGCTTGCGGAAAAAGAATACTTGGTCATTTTGTTGTAAAGCACCTAATCTACCAATTGTGCTCTGTGTTGTCACCCTGTTACAGTGCAGTACAGCGTCATCATTTACTGGTGTGGCGGTGACCGCGGACATTGACTAGTGACAGTATGTAAAAATATATTTTAATATATTTTCTTCAATGTTGTTAAATATTTTATCTACTTTTATTTTTTTTACATACTGTGGCCAGAGCAATACAGTTACCATGGTAACACTGTACAACTCTGGGGAGTTGACCAGGTGGAAAGCAGTTGAGAAACACTAAACCTAAATGTCATTCAGTTAAAGGGTAACTCCACTTCCGGGGGTAAAAAAAAGCAAATAAAAAAAAAATTATTTAGCATTCACAATTGCGACACAAGTCATATTATAATGGAAAATTTCCTTTCCTTTTCAATCGGCAGCTCTGTAATTTTTCTGTGAAATGCAATGCGATATGGCTACCTAGAGGTGTTCTGTACACAGAATGTGTACAGAAAGCCCCCCAGAAACATAATTTCTTGCTTGTGTGATTGGCTCACTGATTTTCCCAGAAGTCTGCACTAAGATACAAGTCAGATATGCCCTGCAACAAAAATGAAATTTTTTGGTGAGATGCTTCCAATAGGAAATCACGTCCAAAGGGATGCAGACCCTGCAATTTTCCTCATTAGAGCCATGCAGGTGCAGAAGCTGATTGATAATTATGAAACCACTCCCATTAGATTGACTTACCACATGGACACATACAAACACACAGGGGTTTCTTCAGAATAACAAAAGGTAGGAAACTGCAACAAATTTGTTTGCAATGTACATTGATCACCCAGAGGGGAATGTTTTTTTATTTTTATCAACAGTTACACTTTAAATTAGATTAAAGTGTTTCCTAGGCAAGGAATCAGAAAGTGGTAGCAAGTGCCTGCTGGAAAAGGTATATAGCACCCTCAGGTGTACAGAGTAGGAACATTTTGTTTTAGCGCCTCTGTAGGCAGAGGAGTTTGGATTAAGACCCCTTTCACACTGGAGCATTTTGCAGGCGCTATAGCGTTAAAAATAGCGCCTGCAAACCGCCCCAAAACAGCTGCTCCATGCGCACTGAGGGCTTTCACACTGGAGTGGTGCGCTGTGTTATGCCTGCGTTTATCTATTAAGTTCTTGTGTTAAAACCAAGGAAGACTAGACTTCTGAAGTGTATTAATGCTTTACTAAACAGGGAAAAATCTGCACATACAAACTGTAGGATGAACAATACAATACAACACAATTTATAGCTTTACATATAAGCATGTATAATATGTACACATTAGGTAAACTAAACAATTACTCAACTTAGGGGTTAAGATGTTCTTCATAGTTCCTTGTTCTCACAAACGCGTCTCCAACGATATCCAGTTCCTCAAAGCCATCTTGTCCTTTGTCCTTCCAAAAACCAACTGCCCCTCTGTCCCAAAACACATGTCTCTTTCAAACCCTCTCCATGCTCCTCCCACCCACTTCCTGTAAACACCAACCTCCTCTGCTCATCTTCTATCTGGTTTATTTACATATCAATGGAGGGGGAAGAGGCCTTCTGTGGACATGCTGTTACTAAATCTAAAAACTCTATATTATTGCAATAAAGTCACTATACAAATGTCCATAGCAACACATACCACCTCTTGACTTTATAGGATAATATAGGAAACTTCTTCAAGCCTTTTGTCCAGGAAAGGGCAAAATAAACCCCCCGTATAAATGGGAGGAACAAATTCCCTTTCGACCCCCATCTTGTGGGCGGTCAGACGATTGGTTTGTCCCTGGAAGGCTGACTTTTGAGCAGGGTTAACAATGTCTTTTGGCAGTTTGTAAAGAAAGTCCCAGATGAAAAGTCTCTTTTCTTCTTGGTCATAAGGAAAATGCTCAGATGGAAGTCCACCCCAATTCAGCCACCTTTTCTCAGGCTCTCTTCTGGTCTGTCTCCTCCCATCCAGCATGGTCATCTGCTCTGCCTGCTCCACCTCTCGATGCTCAATCCTGAAAAGAGTAAGAGACAAAGCAGATTATATGTTCCTTCCAACTGTGCCAAAAAACATAGCTCACTGCTCACATTACTCTATCTGCCCATTTCTAACTGCAAAACTATTGTAGGGTGCCCACTGTTGCCTTGAAATACTTTCACGGAAAGGCATTGACTTCCAACGTAACGAATAAACTTGCATGTCTCTCCGTGCTGTCCTGGGAAGCACACAAGCTTGCTGTTGTTCAGCCTTCACAGCATGGCACATTTTTGCAAAATGCCCCATTTTATGGCAACAGAAACACTTAATGTGACTGAATCTACCATTCCCAACCATTTGCTTCCACTTCTTAAACAATGCTGGTGTAGGAATCCCATCTATTTCCTCTCTAGGGACCCCCACCTTAAGTAAATCAATCCACATGTGTCTCCTGGAGATCATAGGCCTTGCCTTCCTTGTATCTGACTCAACTCGGTCATTTGAGCTGATCAAATCCTCTGCTTCCCGGTTATGAGAAGTAACAGTGGCACATGTCCTACTTCTGCTTACAGGCTTTGGGCCTTTGTCCTTTGTTAGGGCATCATTAGACTTGGTCATGAGGGCTGCACACCGCTCATTCAAATCTTCAGCTCGGCCTACAGGGGTTTGAACACACTTCAAAGCCACTGCAGGTTTAACTTTGATTACCCTCCTTTCTAAATCTTTTTCCTTGCTTGCAGTTTCTTCCAAACACTTGGATGCCACTGCAAGCTGCTCCTTCAGTAAATCTCTTTCTAATTCCGCCTTTTCCCTCTTTTCAGATTCAATATGTAGAGCATGCAGGAAGTGCAAACCAAACACAGCAACTGCCCGCATCTCTCCCTTACTGAACCCAAAACTTTTAAGACTAAAATCTGAGGAAAGATCACAGACTCCATCCCCCCAAGCTCTGTTCAAAGGAGACGCATATCTAGCTAGCTCCTTTGCAACAGGCATCCACTGACTATTTCTGGCCCAGATAGGAAGGGTGCACGCCTTCAAGTCCTCCTGGACACCAGAAATCTTTGCAGCCTTACTCCTCTTAAACAGTGTACGCAGCATTTTTCCCCCAGCACAAGCAACAAAACACACAATATAAAACAGGTCTGCTTCAGTTGAAATTTTAGCACAAATCCCGGACGAGCCCCCAAATGTTATGCCTGCGTTTATCTATTAAGTTCTTGTGTTAAAACCAAGGAAGACTAGACTTCTGAAGTGTATTAATGCTTTACTAAACAGGGAAAAATCTGCACATACAAACTGTAGGATGAACAATACAATACAACACAATTTATAGCTTCACATATAAGCATGTATAATATGTACACATTAGGTAAACTAAACAATTACTCAACTTAGGGGTTAAGATGTTCTTCATAGTTCCTTGTTCTCACAAACGCGTCTCCAACGATATCCAGTTCCTCAAAGCCATCTTGTCCTTTGTCCTTCCAAAAACCAACTGCCCCTCTGTCCCAAAACACATGTCTCTTTCAAACCCTCTCTATGCTCCTCCCACCCACTTCCTGTAAACACCAACCTCCTCTGCTCATCTTCTATCTGGTTTATTTACATATCAATGGAGGGGGAAGAGGCCTTCTGTGGACATGCTGTTACTAAATCTAAAAACTCTATATTATTGCAATAAAGTCACTATACAAATGCCCATAGCAACACAGCTGGCAGGGCATCAGAAAAAGTCCTGCCAGCAGCTTCTTTGGAGCAGTGAAGGAGTGGGGAACTCACTGCTCCTCCACCGCTGCTCCCCATTGAAATCAATGGGGCAGCGATGCGATACCGCCTGCAAAATGCCGCTCCAGCAAACCGCCGCTCCGGCGGTGTTTTGCTGGTGGATTTAACCCCCCGCTGGCTGCTAGCGGGGGGATAAATCCGCCCCGCTATCGGCCAAATAGCGCCGCTAAAACCACAGTAAAGCGGCGCTAAAAATATCGCTGCTTTACTGCTGACGTGTAGGCTCGGTGTGAAAGGGGTCTTACTGTTGTTGTGCTGTTCAGAGCTCTAAGGGCTGAGTCTCTGTTTCCTCCCCCAGTTTTCTGGAACTTCTGGAAAATTCTAGAACTTAGAGGGTGGAGGAGCAGAGATGAGGCCTGAATAATTATGGAGTCTCCAAATCCTGGGTGGGGACGGTTTAGATTAGAAGATAGGGAGATAGGCCATACATATTCTGGAGCCTGGCAGCAGGGGAGCTGAGTCCAGGGTCCAGTTGCCAGGCGGGGACCCCTGTGCTGGGGGACTCTGTCCCTGGGCAGAAGACAGAGCAGGTGAACCAGGGAGAGAGAGAGAGAGAGGTTCTTATTGGTTTAACTAGATGGACTTTTTAAAACCAGACTAACTATGTAAGAAGCAACTGAAGACTAGGGATGAGCCGAACACCCCTGGGTTTGGTTCGCACCAGGACCTTCGAACGGATCGAAAGTTTGTGCAAATTTTCGAACCCTATTTGTTACAATGGACGCGAACGTTCAAAATCAAAAGTGCTAATTATAACGGCCAATATGCAAGCCACTGTGAAGTGGCATGTGTTTCCCGTGTTTAAAACTGTCCCTGCACAAAATGACATTTGTAAAGGAAAAAAATAAGCCATTTAAAACCACTTGCGGCTTTAATGTCATTATGTCTTGTCCTGGCAATATGGATGAAAATCTTTGAGAAAAAAATGGCATGGCTAAATTTGTTTTGCTGTCTGTGCACCTGTTCAGAACATTTCACCTCACTTTCCGTCCCAATGACAAATGTTTTTGGAAAAGTGGGGTTTTTATTGAAACTAAGATTGGTGATAAAGCATCAGTAGAGAGGCGTACCTTTTTCCCAAATTAAATCTAACAGGATAGAATTTCCCTTTCTAGGTGTAGATTTCCTCTCACTTCCTGTTTTCTCCTTCCGTTTGCAAGTAGGAGTCGTTTGTAAGTTGGATGTTTGAAAGTAGGGGCCTGCCGTATATACTCTGCAGAAATTTGCCCCATTAGATGTTGGTGTTGTCACAACACTGTAAACCCTCACAGTTACTCTTGGTGGGCACAGGAATTGGCCCTGCTGTGAATTATTAGATCAAGATTTGTAATTGCATGCACCTGTTGAACAGGGCAGAAAAATTGGGCCTTTGGTGGTGGTGGTGAACGGTGTTGCCACAACACTGTAAGCCCTCACAGTTACTCTTGGTGGGTGCAGGAATGGGCCCTGCTGTGAACTATTAGATCAAGATTTTTAATTACACGCCCCTGTTAAACAGGGGCAGGAAATTGGGCCTTTGGTGATGGTGGTGGACGGTGTTGCCACAAGACTGTAAGCCCTCACAGTTACTCTTGGTGGGCGCAGGAATGGGCCCTGCTGTGAACTATTAGATCAAGATTTGTAATTACACGCCCCTGTTAAACAGGGGCTGAAAAATTGTGGCTTAGGCACTGGTGCTGGTGTGACAACACTGCAACCTCTCACAGATACTGTACTTGGAGCACAGCAGTCAGACCTGTTGCGAAGCATTGCTTAAAAAATTGTAATTACACGCCCCTGTTAAACAGGGGCTGAAAAATTGTGCCTTAGGCACTGGTGCAACAACACTGCAACCCCTCACAGATACTGTACTTGGAGCACAGCAGTCAGACTTGTTGCGAAGCATTGCTTAAAAAATTGTAATTACAGGCCCCTGTTAAACAGGGGCTGAAAAATTGTGCCTTAGGCACTGGTGCTGGTGCGACAACACTGCAACCCCTCACAGATACTGTACTTGGAGCACAGCAGTCAGACCTGTTGCGAAGCATTGCTTAAAAAATTGTAATTACACGCCCCTGTTAAACAGGGGCTGAAAAATTGTGCCTTAGGCACTGGTGCTGGTGCGACAACACTGCAACCCCTCACAGATACTGTACTTGGAGCACAGCAGTCAGACCTGTTGCGAAGCATTGCTTAAAAAATTGTAATTACACGCCCCTATTAAACAGGGGCTGAAAAATTGTGCCTTAGGCACTGGTGCTGGTGCCACAACACTGCAACCCCTCACAGATACTGTACTCTGAGCACAGCAGTCAGACCTGTTGCAAAGCATTGCCTAAAAATTGTAATTACACGCCCCTGTTAAACAGGGTCTGAAAAATAAATTGGGCCTTAGCCACTGGTGGTGGCACTCAGAAACAAAAATGTTCTTCCAAGATATCATCAGGATCATTGAGGAGGAAGAGGATAGTCAGTCAACATAACAGGACAGTCACTTAGCATCAGCATAGGCAGTCTTGAAGGGATGTGACATTATAAATTATTCAGTAATATCAGCTTCAGGTGCCTGGTAGCTGGTCATGATCCAAGACTGATTCATCTTTATGAAGGTCAGTCGATCAACCGAGTCGGTGGACAGGCGCACCCTGTGATCGGTGACAGCCTCCAGCAGCACTGAATGTGCGTTCGGAAAGAACGCTGGATGCGGGACAGGCCATTAGCTCAATTGCATACTGTGCAAGCTCTGGCCAGTGATCCATCCTCAAGACCGAGTAAGCCAGAGGATTTTCGGTGGGAAAGGTGTCCAAGTCTGACCTTGCCCCTAGGTATTCCTGCACCATGTATATCAGATGCTGGTGACGGTTGCTGGAACCGATCATACCTTGGGGCTGCGGACTAAAAAATTGTCTGAACGCATCGGTCAGATGTCCACCTTCCCCACCGCTCCTTCTGCTACTGACCGAAGCCTCAGCAACTCATAGTCCAGGACCAGGAGATTGTACCTCCCAGTCTCTGGGAACGCGTTGCACAGACCTTTCTGCAAGGCTTTCCTGAGATGTCTCATCCTCTGCTCCCTCTGCGACGGCAAGATAAGGTCTGCAACCTTACCCTTGTACCATGAATCAAGGAGAGTGGCCAGCCAGTAATGGTCCCTCTCCTTGATCCGAAGAATACGAGGATCCTTCCGCAGGCTTTGCAGGATCAGGGAGGCCATGCAACGTAGGTTAGCTGAGGCATTCGGTCCGGAGTCTTCTGGGTCACTGAGGACGACATGATCGCCAGCCACCTCCTCCCAGCCACGTACAAGTCCAATGATTTGTTGGGACTGTAAATCATCCCTAAAAGACTGCTGCTGCTGATGCTGAGTGCCAGGCTCCACCTCCATGCTGACACAATCCTCCTCCTCCTCCATCCTCTTCCTGTGTGATGGGTGGGACAGAAGGAACACTGTCTGGATAAAGGGGGCCTTGAGAGGCAAGGAAGTCCTCCTCTTCCTGCCTCTGTTCTGCCTCAAGTGCCCTGTCCATTATCCCACGCAGCATATGCTCCAACAGGTGGACAAGAGGTACAGTGTCACTGATGCATGCACTGTCACTGCTCACCATCCTCGTGGCCTCCTCAAATGGTGACAGGACAGTGCATGCATCCCTGATCATGCTCCACTGGCATGGGGAAAAAATCCAAGCTCCCCTGACCCTGTCCTGGTGCTGTAGTCGCACAGGTACTCATTGATGACCCTCTGCTGCGTGTGCAGTCGCTGCAGCATGGCCAACGTTGAGTTCCACCTGGTGGGCATGTCACATATAAGGCGGTTCTTGGGCAGGTTCAACTCCTTTTGCAGCTCAGCCAGCCGAGCACCGGCATTATACGATCGGCGGAAATGCACACAGACTTTCCTGGCTGGACATCCTGTAAGCCTGGGTACCTGCCCAAGAACCGCTGCACCACCAGGTTGAGGACGTGAGCCATACAGGGCACATGGGTCAGCTGTCCCTGTCTCAGGGCGGAGAGGAGGTTGGTGCCATTGTCACAAACCACCATTCCTGGCTTAAGCTGGCGTGGTGTCAACCACCTCTCTCTGCCAGAACCTCTGCCCCAGTGTGGCTCCTCTCCCCCAAACACACCAGTGCAAGCACGGCATGGCATCTTTTTGCCTGTGTACTTGCGTAGCCCCTTGTACGCCTATGGAGCACCGCTGGTTCCGAGGACAGAGCACTCGAAGAGGCCATGGAGGAAGAAGAAGAGGAGGGGGTGGAGGAGAGAGGTGTGTCACAACCAGTAGTAGCATTTTGGAGGCGTGGTGGTGGAACAACCTCCAACACTACTGCACCTTGTCCTGCATCCCTCCCAGCTGCCAAAAGAGTGACCCAATGGGCCGTGAAAGACAGATAACGTCCCTGTCCTTGCCTGCTGGACCATGAGTCAGCGGTAATATGCACCTTACCGCTGACCGCACTGTCCAGCAAGGCATGGACATTGCCTTCCACATGCCGGTAGAGAGCCGGAATCGCCTTCCATGAGAAAAAGTGGCGTTTGGGAACCTGCCACTGAGGAACCGCACATTGAACAAACTCACGGAAGGGGGCCGAGTCTACCAACTGAAAAGGCAGCAGTTGAAGTGCTAGCAATTTAGCCAAGCTAGCATTCAACCGCTGGGCATGTGGATGGCTGGGAGTAAACTTCTTTCGACGGTCCAGCAGCTGGGGCAGGGAAATTTGCCTGGTAGAATCGGACGTCAGTGTACTGCTAGCAGAGTGCCCGCAAGTACTTGGCTGTGACACACCTAATTCTACACCTTCATTCCTCTCAGTGCAGCTTTCAGAGAGGACTGAATATATAGTGAGGTTGGAGATCCCAGCTGATGAGGAGCAAGGAGAGGTCCGCTTTGTTCTTTGGTGTGGGTCTTTAATGTGCGCTTGCCAACGAGCTGCATGGCAGGTTGACATATGTCTGGTCATGCTTGTGGCGCCCAAGCGGCTGATGTTTTGGCCACGCGAGATATGCTTGAGACATATGTTGCAAATAGCAGTGGTGCGATCTGATGCACTCGTCTCAAAAAAGGCCCACACCAAAGAACTTTTGTGATAACGTGCAGAGGCAGCGCCCTGCACAGGCGGAGCTCTGCGGTGTGATTCAGTTGGTGTGCTGGCCTCTAGCTGGCCTCCGGAGGGCATCCTGCCTCGTTGGACATGTGCCGCCTCCTCCTCTCTCCCTTCAGGCACCCATGTGGAGTCAGTGACCTCATCATCCCCTCCCTCTTCACCACTGGAGCAAACCTGACAGTAAGCTGCAGCTGGTGGAACATGACTGCCAGATTGCTGTCCTTGAGCATCCCCTCTCTCTGCGCTCACGCTACTGCCTTCCTCTAACTGGGTATCATCATCCGAGCCTTCAAAACGTTGGGCATCCTCCTGGAGCATGCACCCAACACTGTGCTCAAACAGTTCGGGGGACTCCTCAGGAGGACATGGTGGGTCTAGGGAAGGGGTGCCTGATGATGCCATTGAGTACGCGTTGGCAGCTGCTTTGCCAGTACCCTGAGCCTGGGTGATGAGGAGGATGAGGAGGGCTTGGTCATCCATTCTACCAAGCCTTCGGCATGATGCGGCTCAACATGTCCAGCTGCCGAAAACAAGGACAAGCGTGTCCCATGGCCACGTGCTGATGACGATGCACGACCACGTCCACGTCCACGACCAGCACTGTTGTCTCTAGACACAGAGCCTGCTTGCCCTGTGTTCTTGCCTCAGGACTGTCTGCCTCTCCTTGGTGGTCTTCCAGGCATTATAGTGGGTAGTGTATATTGTGCTGGAGTCACACAGCACACACACTAAAGCCCCATACACACGGTCGGACAATCCGCGGACCAGGTCCGTCGGACCATGTCCGTCATACTTTGTCCGATGTTGGTTTTGCGTACACACGGTCGGACAAAGTTGTCGGAAAATCCGATCATTCTGAACGTGGTGACGTTTGTTGCCTACGACGGGACTACGTAGAGGCTAGTAGCCAATAGCTTTGGTCTTGTAATGTGATCTGAGCATGCGTAGCACTTTGTCCGGTCGGACAACCGTACACACGATCGGATTTGGTGTGATCGGACCGGGTTGACGGCAAATCTTTCCAGCAGGAGATAAGACTTTGTCCGACGGACAAACCGACGAACACTGTCCGATGGTGCATACACACGGTCTGATTTTTCAACAACCTTGTCCGATCGGACCAAATTGATGAAAAAGTCCGACCGTGTGTATGGGGCTTTACTCCTGCAGATGGCTGCCTTAGATGACAGCAACAGGGCCTTTACGGCAGATAGAGGCTGCCTTAGAATGCAACAACTGGGCCTTACGGCAGATAGAGGCTGCCTTAGATGAAAACAACTGGGCCTTTACGGCAGATAGAGGCTGCCTTAGATGACAACAACAGGGCCTTATGGCAGATAGAGAGGCTGAGGTGGTTTTATGTGTGCTATACTAACACAGCAGACACACACACGCTAGCTCCTGGAGATGCCTGGCTGCCTTAGATGACAACAACTGGGCCTTACGGCAGATAGAGGCTACCTTAGATGACAACAACTGGGCCTTACGGCAGATAGAGGCTGCCTTAGATGACAACAACTGGGCCTTACGGCAGATAGAGAGGCTGAGGTGGTTTTATGTGTGCTGTACTAACACAGCAGACACACACGCTAGCTCCTGTAGATGCCTGGCTGCCTTAGATGACAACAACTGGGCCTTACGGCAGATAGAGGCTGCCTTAGATGACTACAACTGGGCCTTACGGCAGATAGAGGCTGCCTTAGATGACAACAACAGGGCCTTATGGCAGATAGAGAGGCTGAGGTGGTTTTATGTGTGCTGTACTAACACAGCAGACACACACGCTAGCTCCTGTAGATGCCTGGCTGCCTTAGATGACAACAACTGGGCCTTACGGCAGATAGAGGCTGCCTTAGATGACAACAACTGGGCCTTACGGCAGATAGAGGCTGCCTTAGATGACAACAACTGGGCCTTACGGCAGATAGAGGCTGCCTTAGATGACAACAACAGGGCCTTGTGGCAGATAGAGAGGCTGAGGTGGTTTTATGTGTGCTGTACTAACACAGCAGACACACACGCTAGCTCCTGTAGATGCCTGGCTGCCTTAGATGACAACAACTGGGCCTTACGGCAGATAGAGGCTGCCTTAGATGACAACAACTGGGCCTTACGGCAGATAGAGGCTGCCTTAGATGACAACAACTGGGCCTTACGGCAGATAGAGGCTGCCTTAGATGACAACAACAGGGCCTTATGACAGATAGAGAGGCTGAGGTGGTTTTATGTGTGCTGTACTAACACAGCAGACACACACGCTAGCTCCTATAAATGCCTGCCTGCCTTAGATGACAACAACAGGGCCTTATGACAGATAGAGAGGCTGAGGTGGTTTTATGTGTGCTGTACTAACACAGCAGACACACACGCTAGCTCCTATAAATGCCTGCCTGCCTTAGATCACAATAGGCTAGAAGTGTAAAGGTGATACTGCAATGCTGTAATAACAGCACACACACACCAGACTAATCCCCAGAATCACAGCAGATAAAGTTAGACTCAGCAGCAGATAATGTCACCACTCAGCAGTGTCAGCACAGCAGAATGTATAAGACAGCACAGCACTGCAGATACTGTCAGCAGCAGTGCAATCAGCAGAATGAATATATATTCAAATGATCAGTATTCTGTATCTGTAATGATAATGAATCAGCATCAGCAGTCTGCCTATATCACAATCACAGCCGGAACACAGTGCACTAGGCCGCCGGCGTGACGGCCTTTTAGACAGTGGGGCGTGTACTATAGCCCCTGAGCTATAATTGGCTACAGGCATCCTGCCTGTAGCCAATTATTGCTCTCCTCGCTGCCAGCGCTGTGATTGGCCAAGCATGCGGGGTCACAGTGCATGCTTGGCCAATCATCAGCCAGCAATGCACTGCGACTGGCGCAATGCATTGCGGGCCGCTCGCATCACACGAATGTGATGCGAACGGCCCAAATTGTTCTGGGCTCGCCGAGCGGGCGAACATCGGGGCCATCCCTACTGAAGACTCACATCCCTCTCCAGCTCAGCTAGGCTTAGCTGAAGCCATCCTGGAAGCCAAGATCAGGGCCTGTTCAGCTGGAGGTTTCTGCAGCAGTCGCTTGAGCTTCAGGGTTCACCAAAGGGCATGAATGGGTAACTTCAACAATACACCTTAGAGCCTGATAGAGGAGAAGCAGCAAGGTGCAATACCCTGCTTGCTCACTACCAAGGGACAGCTTAGTCCCTTGGTAGTGAGCAATTAAAGCCTGTAAAGCCACCCTACACCTCTTGCTTAGGGATCTAAGGAACAGCCAGGTACATTAACACTTTCTAGAGAAAGAGAGCATCTGCATCCAGTGTTTGGAATCTTTTTGCTACCGGTTGAGCTGATTCGTTATCCTATGGGATGACAGCATAGCAAATTTTAGCAGCCAGAGATGATATCAATTATCAAGTCCTCAGTTTGCTTTCAAGTTACAGTCCTGGGCATCCCATATCTTCCCTTATCTATCCCCTAATAAACACCCTGGACTGGTTTTTGACTTCGGTGCGAGTGCTGGAAAATTCCGGTTGCCTGGCTGTGCATGAGAAGGAAGACCCAAAACCCTAGCATCCCTTGAGGGGGTAGTGCTACATGTATTTGCTACCCAAAGAAAAGTTTTTTTTCCAAATGTGTAAAAGAGAGGGGAGGGCCAGGCATTATACAGTGGGTAAAAGGTTAGTGAAGGTCTGCTTTAAATGCTTTAAAGAGGTTGTAAACCCCAGTAAAAAAAAAAAAAAAACACACTGCTGAGTAAGCTGACATCTTCCCCGGTGTTTCTTCCGGGTTTGCAGGCTTTGGTGCTGTGAGTTGTAGGAGCCACAGTGACATCACTCCCATACATGCACGCGGGAGCCGTTGGTCACGGCACAGGGCTCTGAAGAAACGGCACGGGCGGCCATTCCTTCAGAGCGCATGCGCCGATGATGTCATTGGGAGTGTATACAGTAAATATCTCCTAAACAGCGCACGTTTAGGAGATATTTACAGTACCTATAGGAACAAACAAACCAGGGGAGTTTATTTCCTCTTTAAGGGCTTGTTTACAACGCAATACCTGCATTGAGTGTGCAGTTGCGCATGCGTGTTTACATTCATTTTGAATGCGTTAGTAGCATGTTTCGTCACATGCCTGATGGAGGGGTCCCGCATGGCTCCAAAATGTTGTAATCTGCTGTAATGATGTGATCGCTGATTAAAGCTCCGGACCCACTCTGGAGATCCTTGGTGTGCTTGTGACATTCTTTTGCTCTGACTTGACATGGCTCCAGACATTTCTACAGGAACGAGTAAGTTGAGATTAGTGCGTTGTGGCATATTTGCAGTGCATTTTTGTTGTTTTTTTATGCGTTTGTGTTGTGTTCATGTGCATTTTTTTATATTAGTGATTGTGCCCTCAGTCTGAAGAAGCCAATTCGGAGGGTGCAATACATCTAGGAGGGAGGAGCCGAGCTTGTAGCGTCACGGTGCCGCCATCTCAATGTGTAGCCGTGAGCAGGTTGAGGACATTGAGGGTATGTTAAAGCACATTGTGTTTTTACTTTTGTAAGTGTCCTGTATTGGCTGGGGTTTTAATAAATCTTTGGAAATAGAGATTGCTACGTTTTCTGCCTTACTGTTTCATGTGAAATATGTTTGAGGATACATGAGCGAACTTGGAATCGGACAGTCCTTCCATCTTGGATCCTGTATCTGAGGAGAGGTGTGGAAAGTTTGGTCTGTGTTTAAAGTCGTCTGGACAACACAGATAAGCCTCTAAGGTGAGCAGGTTTTTCACCTGTTTGGTGGAAGTGAACAAGTAACTGGAAGAAGTAGAGATAGATGGTCACTAATTACACTAGGGTGCTGGACTGTGTATAATTTCTTACTTTTTATTTTTGTATATTACTTTATTAACCACTTCAGCCCCGGAAGGATTTGCCCCCTTAATGACCAGGGCAGTTTTTGCGATAAAGCATTGCGTCGCTTTAACTGACAATTGCGCGGTCGTGCAACGCTGTACCCCAAAAAAAAAAATTCCCCACAAATGGAGCTTCAAAAAATTTTGAAGAAAAAGCAATTATTTTTTACTTTTTGCTATAATAAACATCCCCTAAAAAACAAATGTATTACTCGCTTTAGAAATGGATTCTTCTACATATTTTTGGTAAAAAAAAAAATAATTTATTGATTGGTTTGCGCAAAAGTTATAGCGTCTACAAAATATGGGGATATATTTGTGTCATTTTTATTATTTTATTTTTTTTACTAGTAATGGCGGTGATCTTTTGACACTTTTTTGGGACCATTGACATTTATACAGCGATCAGAGCTAAAAATATCCACTGATTATTGTATAAATGTCATTGGCAGGGAAGGGGTTAAGAGTAGGGGTCGATCAAGGGGTTAAATGTGTTTCCTAGGGAGTGACTCTAACTGTGGGGGGATGGGACTGCCTGGAGGAGGAGTCTGATCGCTGTTCATACTTAGTATGAACAGGAGATCTGTCTCCTCTCTGCTGACAGAATGGAGATCTGTCTGTTTACATTGACAGATCTCCGTTCTGTCTCTGGCAGACATCCCGTTCCGGCAGGCACGCGCAACTGTTCCAGGGGGGCCAACCTGCTGCAGTATAACTGCGGCAGCTGGTCCTCTAGTGGTTAAAGGGGTTGTAGAGTCAGAAGGTTTTTTATCCTAATGTATTCTATGCATTAAGATAAAAAGCCTTCTGTGTGCAACAGCTTTCCTCTGCCCCCCTAATACTTACCTGAGCCCCATCTATGTCCAGCAATGTCCACTAGTGTCTTGGCTGGCCGGCTGTCCAGGACTCTCTCTACTGATTGGCTGAGACACAGCACTGCTGCTTTCAATTAAAGTCAGTTAGCCAATCACGAGAGAGGGGGCAGGGGGCGAACCGCAGCTCTGTGTCTGAATGGAGAGACAGAGCTGCAGCTTGGGGGGCACTCAACAGGAGGGAAGGGCCAGGAGCACAGAAGAGGCACCCCAGAAGTGGAGGATCTGGGCTGCTCTGTGCCAATCCACTGCACAGAGCAGTAAGTATAACATGTTTGTTATTTCAATAGAAAAAAGCTATACGTTGGCTCTTTAAGTTGCTGTAGCAGGCGCTGTCCCCGGAGCCGATGCATATGCCCGGTGGGCGCAATGACCGCCGGGCACCCGCGATTGCTCGTGACAGAGTGAGAATCGTGTTTTGTGTGTGTAAACACACAAATCCCAGTTTTGTCAGGGGAGAGGAGACAGATTGTGTGTTCCTAGTTCCTACTAAGTAGGAACAACGATCTCTCGCCTTCTCTAGTCAGCCACATTCCCCCCACAGTTAGAAACACACATAGGGAACACAGTGAACCCCTTGATCGCCCCCTAGTGTTTACCCCTTTCCTGCCAGTGACATTTATACAGTAATCAGTGGTTATTCTGATCGCTGTATAAATGTCACTGGTCCCAAAAAAGTGTCAAAGGTGTCCGATGTGTCTGGTGCATTGTTGCAGTCCCGATAAAAATCGCAGATCACCGCCATTACTAGTAAAAAAAAAAAAATGCCATAAATCTATCCCCTATTTTGTAGAAGCTATAACTTTTGTGCAAACTAATGAATATATGCTTATTGCGATTTTTTTTTTTTACCAAAAATATGTAGAAGAATACATATTGGCCTAAACTGATGAAGACATTTATTTATTTTGGATAGTTATTATAGCAAAAAGTACAAAATATTGGGGGTTATTTACTGAAGGCAAATCCACTTTGCACTAGAAGTGCAAACTACAAGTGCAAAGGGCACTTGAAATTGTACTGAAAGTGCACTTGGAAGTGCAGTCACTGTAAATCCGAGGGGGACATGCAAGGAAAATAAAAAACAGCATTTTAGCTTGCACATGATTGCATAATAAAATCAGCAGAGCTTCCACTCATTTCAGATCTACCCCTTAGATTTACAGCGACTGCACTTCCAAGTGCACTTTCAGTGCAAATTTCAAGTGCACTTTGCACTTGTAGTTTGCACTTGTACTGCAAAGTGGATTTGCCTTTTGTAAATAACCCCCATTGTGTTTTTTTCAAAATTGTCGCTTTTTTTTTTGTTTATAGCGCACAAAATAAAAACTGCAGAGGTGATCAAATACCACCAAAAAAAAGCTCTATTTGTGGGGGAAAAAAAGGACATCAATTTTGTTTGGGTACAACGTTGGATGACCGTGCAATTGTCAGTTAAAGCGACGCAGTGTCGTATCGCAAAAAATGGCCTGGTCAGGAAGGGGGCAAATCCTTCCGTGGCTGAAGTGGTTAATTTGTATTTATGGATAAGTAACACAGAAAATAGATTTTCAAATTTTTATGTAATAATTGTATATCGCATTAGAGTATTTATTATTAGAATTTAATTAAAGGGAGGGTGTTGTGAAATCACCATTTATTGTTATAGCTTGCAGCAACATTTATTCATATTTCTTAATTCATTGAGTTTTTTTTTATATCGATTGCGCTGATTGAGATTTACTTAGTTGGTAAGTAAAACTGTTTCTCCTCTCCCCTAGACAAGATAAGTAATTGACCCTTGCAGTGCACGTGTTGCCCCAATGTAAGGGATAATTATTAGTTGCCCGGGGCTGGGCTTTAATAATCAGGTTTATGTAGATTTGAATTAAATGTGACAATCCAAAGTGTAAAATTGTGGTAGAAAAGACCCACATAACAGGGAGTATAGGTAATAAAGGAAAAGTAAGCCAGTCTCTGAGAAGTGTGTACTAGTCGAGTGGTCTCAAAACTTTCCAAACAAAGGGTCAGTTTACGGTCATTCAGACCTTGGTGGGGCTGGACTGTGGCCAGTGGGAATAGAAAATGCCCCTGCTTCAGTGGGAATAAACAATGCCTTAAATTTGGTAGTCAGTGGGAGTAATAAAATGACATAGTATCTGTGTTCAGTAGGAGGAAGAATAGTGCCCCAACATGGGTATGAGTTGAGGGAATAGCAACCCATCATTGTTGTCAGTGGAAAGAATAGTGCCGCATCGTTGGTATCAGTGGGAGGATTAATGCCCTATTGTTGGTGTCAGTGGAAAGAATAGTACCCTGCCATTGGTGTCAGTGGGAGGAATGGTGTCCCAACGCTGGTGTCAGTAGAAGGAATAATGCTCCATCGTTGGTGTCAGTGGGAGGAATAGTGCCTCACCATTGGTGTCCGTGGTAGGAATAGTAGTGCCTCCTATCAGTGGGAGGAATAGTACGGTGTCCTAACAGTGGGAGGGATAGTGCCCCATTGTTGGTGTCAGTTGAAGTAATGGTGCCCCATCGTTTGTGTCAGTGAGAGGAATAATGCCACATCGCTCGTGTCAGTGGAAAGAGTAGTGTACCATAGTTGGTGTCAGTGGAAGGAATAGTGCTTCATCATTGGTGTCAGTGGGAGGAATAGTTCCCCATCACTGGTATCTTTTGGAAAGAATCGTACCCCATCATTGGTGTCAGTGGAAATAAAGACTAGTGCCCCATTGTTGGTGTCAGTGGAAAGAATAGTGCCCTATCTCTGGTCTCAATAGAAGGAATAATGCTCCATTGTTGGTGCCAGTGGAAGGAATAGTGCCACACCAATGGTGTCAGTGGGAGGAATAGTAGTGCCTTCTATCAGTGGGAGGAATAGTATTGCATCATATCAGTGGGAGGAATAGTGCCCCATTGTTGGTGTCAGTGAAAGGAATGGTGCACCATCATTGTATCAGTGGAAAGAATAGTGCCCTATTGTCAGTGTTAGTGGAAGGAATAGCGCCCCATCATTGGTGTCAGTGGAAGGAATCATGCCCCATTGTTGGTGTCAGTGGAAAGAATCATACCCCATCATTGGTGTCTGTGGAAAGAATCATGCCCATTGTTGGTGTCAGTGGGAGGAATAATGCCCCGTCATTGGTGTCAGGGGAAGGAATGGTACCTCATCATTGGTGTCAGTAGGAGGAATAGTAGAATGCTATCAGTGAGAGGAATTGTCCCCCAAGGCCAGATAAATGAAAATCAAAGGGCCACACCTGGCCTGCTGGCTGTAGTTTGAAGACCACTGTACTAGACTAACAATGTTAAAAAAGGACATGCACTGATCAGCCATAACATTGTGACCACCCACTATAACCCAAGCTGTCAGTAGCAGATCCTTTAAAGTGGTAGTAAACTCTGTACTACCACTTGTACCTACAGGTAAGCCTATGATAAGGCTCGCCTGTAGGCAACTGTGAATATTTCCTAAACTTGCACAGTTTGACATCATTGGCGCTCTGAAGGTCCAGCTTACAGTGCCAGACCTTCAGAGCCTGTCCCGGAAATGCATGTAGCCGGAGGCTGCGAACCCGGAAAGGAAGACCGGGGGAAGATGTCAACCTCCTCAGCGGTGACATCATAGCGCTGGAGTGATTTCTTCTAAGGTAAGTATCTCATAAATGTGCTAGCACATTGCCTAGCAGGATCTTTTTTTCTTTTTTGACCACCAGCGGTTTACTACCGCTTTAAGTCCTGTAAGTTGCAAGGTGGGGTCTCCATGGATTGGACTTGTTTTTCCAGCATATTACACAGATATTAATGAGATTTTAAGAATCTGGAGACTCAGTACCTCAAACAGGTTGTGTTCCTCAAAGCAGTCTTGAATTCATCAGGCCAGGCCACCTTCTTCCATTGCTCCCTGGTCCAGTTCTGATGCTCATGTGCTCATTGTAGGCACTTTTGGCTGTGGACATGGGTCAGCATGGACACCCTGATTGTTCTGTGGCTATACAACCCCATATGCAACAAACTGCGATGGCCTATGTGTCCTTACACCTTTCCATGGGAACCAGCATTAACTATTTCATCAATCTGAGCTACAAAAACTCTTGTTTGGATCAGACTAAAGGGGCTAGCCTTTGCCATCCACGTGTGTCAGTAAACCTTGGCCCCCCCATAACCCTGTCACCAGTTCACTTTTGGTAAATCCTAACCACTGAAGACCAGGAACATCCCACAAGAGCTGCAGTTTTGGAGCAGCTCTGAGCCAGTCATCCAGCCATTACAATCTGGTCCTTGTCAAAGTCACTTAAATCCTTACGTATTCCCATTTTTTCTGCTTTCAACATATACACTTCAGAGACAACATGTTCACTTGCTGCACAATATATCCCACCCACTTTCAGGTGCCATAGTAAGGAGATAATCATTGTTAGGGCTAGTTTACACTTTCTTCAAAACATGGCTTCGGACACGCTTTGGTAAAGCTCTCTGAACGCCAGTCAAAGCCCCTGTCACAAAGCCCAGGTTCACACTGACAGCTGAACTTGCATGATTTCATTCCCGCATGTCAGTTCTGAGTTCGGGGGCCATTTTTAGAGACATCTCTGCGGGTTTCTGCACAGATGTCAATGGAAATCGCATCCTGAAGTCACCAAAAGGAGTACAGAAACTACTTTTGGGAATCGGTGCGACGCCACAAATGCAGTGTCGCACCGATCCGGACGGTTTCATTGCCGGCAATTGCTACAGATTTAGCATGAGATTTGACACGTGAAATTGCACCAATGGGAGTAGTTTACACTTGCTTCAAAACATGGCTTCGGACATGCTTTGTTAAAGCTCTCTGAACGCTAGTCAAAGCTCCTGTCACTAAATAAAATGGTTAGCTTACAGTCCTGTTTACACCTTGCTTTTGCTTGTGCTTTGATAAGGCTTCGGTGATGAGCCTTTGGTTGGGCTTCGGTGAGGCTTCAGTGGGGCTTTGAGCAAGCTTTGCCATAGACTTCTATGGAGGCTTTGAAGAAGCTTTGAAGCACCGCTGAAGCTACATGGGGTATAATTTTTAAAACGAAGCCGAAGCAAAGCAAAAGCAAGGTGTAAACAGGACTGTAAATAGGCATTTTATTTAGTGACAGGAGCTTTGACTAGCATTCAGAGAGCTTTAACAAAGCCTGTCCGAAGCCTTGTTTTGAAGCAAGTGTAAACTAGCCGTTAATGTGTGTTGAAGCCGAAGCAAGTGTAAATGAGCCCTAAATAAAATGGTTAGATTGCAGTCCTGTTTACACTTTGCTTTTGCTTGGTGCTTCGGTGGGGCTTCGATGAGGCTTTGGTGGGGCTTCGATGAGCCTTTGGTGGTGCTTCGATAAGGCTTTGGTGTTGCTTTGATGAGCCTTTAGTGGGACTTTGGTGGGGCTTTGATGAGCCTTTGGTGGGGCTTTGATGAGCCTTTGGTGGGGTTTCGATGAGCCTTTGGTGGGGCTTCAATGAGCCTTTGGTGGAGCTTTGATGAGCCTTTGGTGGGGCTTCGATGAGCCTTTGGTAAGGCTTTGATGAGCCTTTGGTGGGACTTTGATGAGCCTTTGGTGGGGCTTTGATGAGCCTTTGGTGGAGCTTTGATGAGCCTTTGGTGGTGCTTCGATGAGCCTTTGGTGGGGCTTTGATGAGCCTTTGGTGGGGCTTCGATGAGCCTTTGGTAAGGCTTTGATGAGCCTTTGGTGGGACTTTGATGAGCCTTTGGTGGGGCTTTGATGAGACTTTGGTGGAGCTTTGATGAGCCTTTGGTGGGGCTTCGATGAGCCTTTGGTAAGGCTTTGATGAGCCTTTGGTGGGACTTTGATGAGCCTTTGGTGGGGCTTTGATGAGACTTTGGTGGGGCTTTGATGAGCCTTTGGTAAGGCTTTGATGAGCCTTTGGTGGGACTTTGATGAGCCTTTGGTGGGGCTTTGATGAGACTTTGGTGGAGCTTTGATGAGCCTTTGGTGGGGCTTCAACAAGCCTTTGGTGGGGCTTCGATGAACCTTTGGTGGGGCTTCGATGAGCCTTTGGTGGGGCTTTGATGAGCCTTTGGTGGTGCTTCAATGAGCCTTTGGTGGGGCTTTGATGTGCCTTTGGTGGTGCTTTGTTGAGCCTTTGGTGGGGCTTCGATGAGGCTTTGGTTGGGCTTCAGTGAGGCTTTGAGCGAGCTTTCCATAAACTTCTATGGAGGCTTTGAAGCACCACTAAAGCTACGTGGGGTATAATTTTTGAAGCAAAGCAAGGTGTAAACATGACTGTAGGCTAACCCTTTTATTTAGTGACAAGCAAGTGTAAATGAGCCCTTATTCTCGTACTCCCTGTCAGTGGTCATAATGTTATGGCTGATCGCTGTATGAGTATTACAATAAAACACATTACACTACAGGAATGTTTGTGTGTGCTCCTTCTCTATCTCATCTAGCAATCAGTGTGCCCTAGGCTATACAGAGCATGTATTGTAGAGGGAAGAGATGAGAGAAGAATAGGCAAGGCTCCTAGCACACCCTTTATTACATTATGTAGGTCAGTTTGGCTCCAGGCTGTTTGTATGTGAGAGGGAGGGGGACAGGAAGCGTGTGGTCACACACTGGGGATTTCCAAACAGTAGTGATGTCCAGTTCATGAACGAATCGTTCTTTTGAATCGATTCTTTTCAGTGAACTGGATGAATCGATTCATCTGACTGAACTGATTCGTTTGAAACAGTTCACTATGGACTCAATACATAGCAGAGCAGAGCAGGCCTGGTAATATGATCCTAGAGTGAGAGAGCTCAGCCCCTCCCTGCAACCAATCAGCCCAATCACAGCACACTGACACTCAGAACTGTTTTAAGTTTGTATCCAGTTCTTGAGTCAGAAGTACACAGTACAGTGAGTTAAAGAATCATACGAGTTACTGAGTTAAAGAATCATGAGTTGTTAGAACACAGTACACTGAAAGAATCATGAGTCCCCACTAGTAGAACAATACACTACATCAATTTTAAGGTAGTAGCAGTGATAAGGTGGTACAGACAGCCTGAGGCCCGTTCACACTTGTGTGACTTGGGACTGCAAAGTTGCATGACAGGTGGTACCCGATGATTTTCAATTAGAACCATTCATATCTGTGCGACTGCGAGTCGCAGCGACTTCAAAGTAGTCCCTGCACTACTTTGGTCCCACTCTGATGTGACTTGAGGTCCATAGAACTCCAGAATACACAGGTATTGCTTTAAGTCGCATCAAAATTGTGGCAGAATCGTGCAACTTTCAGGCTGCGATACCCTGAAAAGCCTGAAAGTCGCACAATTCTGCTGCAATTTTTTGCCACAAATTTGCAGCGACTTGAAGCAATGCCTATGTATTCTGGAGGTCTATGGACCTCAAGTCACATCAGAGTGGGATCAAAGTAGTGCAGGGACTACTTTGAAGTCGCTGTGACTTGAAGTCACACAGATATGAATGGTTCTCATTGGAAATCCTCAGGTACCACCTGTCATGCAACTTTGCAGTCCCAAATCGCAGGACAAGTTGCACAAGTGGAAACGGAGCCTAAATGAAAAGCAGGCATTTGTGCATGTTAACTGCATTCTGATAGGCCAACTTCACAGTTAACATTGCTAGTCATCAAATTTGTGGAAACCTAGGCTCAGGGCCGGTTCACACTGCTGCGTGGTGCAAAATCTCATGTGATGTCCGTGCAATGCGATTTCAGCCATACAGATAGTATGGCTGAAATCGTATCGCATTCGGACTAAACTCACACAGCACCTTTTTTGGTCAGAATCGGATCGCATGGGTGTTTACACCTATGCGAGCCGATTTATGTCCGAACTGACAGTTTGCAGTGCGACATGCAAGCTGAAATGGGGGTGTCGTTAACATTTTATGACACTCCCCAGCAGTTTGCATATGTCAGTGTGAACTGCCGTGCGAGTCAGGTGCGATGCGGGAACCCGCAGTGGAATCGCAGGGTTCCCGCATCGCACAAGTGTGAACCCAGCCTAACACAGCTCTTTGTGTGTCACCAAAATTCATGATGCCGGCTAATCTGACAAATTGTGGTCTGCCCCAATTAACTAAATAAAAGTAAATGTCCCCCCAGGACCTGCCAACCTTCTGTGTGAATCAGTCTTCTGATTCTAATCATTTAATATGGTTGAATCAGAGCTTCGGTTCACTTGCTTGTCAGCAGACTCAACAAGTGAACCGAAGAACCGAAGAATCGATTCATTGAATCGGTTCATTTCAGTGAGTAGTTCGAAATGAACCGATTCACTTTAAAGATCCGGACTTCCCATCACTACCAAACAGGTTACACTAGTCTCTCCAACGCGGGACCCTAGAGAGCGAGACAGCAACGGTCACACGACACACTTTCCCGCATAGACACACCCACAAGACTATCATACGATGCTATCACTGGCCAGACAGCCCTGGTGGGCGGGGATGTATGAGTGACGTTCTAGGGACGGTTTGTCTCCGCCCACATACCTCATGTGTATATGTGGAGGGCACGGTCCGCTCAGTACACGTTGTAGTCTTGCAGTCACAGTGGGCAATCATGGTGAAGCAGATAGAAAGCGCGGTAAGTATTGCACGGGGCTATGTGTACATATAGTGTGTGCTCGGCTTTATGTACCTGACCATTGAGGGGAGCTGCTCACACTACTATATACTGGCACTTCCACAATGCTGCAAACCTGATTGGTTGGGGCATTTCTGAGTGCATGCAATGGCTGTATATGGTATAGTTGTGTTTATATGTGTATAGAGAATTTCTGTCTTAGAAAATAGAATTCTGAAGGCAGATTGATTTTTCTGAACTAGGGATCGACCAATATCGTTTTTTTTCAGTGCCAATACGATACCGATATTTCGGCCACCTCTCCTGCTGATAGCTAATATTTTGTACATTTAAAAAAACATTTTTATAAGTTTTTGCAGTCCCAAGGAATGTAAACATCCCTGTGACAGTAGTAGGTGGTGACAGGTGCTCTTTATGGAGAGATCGAGGGTCTATAAGACCCCCAAACCCCTTCTCTGCACTTCAAAGTTTTCAAAACGTCAAGATCAGTGTTTTTCATAGTTAGTAAGGTTGAATAAAGACATCAGTCCATCCAGTTCAACCTGAGCGAGTGTCTACAATTGTCCCTATCCCTGTACATTGCACACTCACATCAGTCCCTACCCTCAAGGAGCCCACAATCCAAGGTCCCCATTCATATACTAGGGCCAATTTTTGGACATAAGCCAATTAACCTACCTGCCTGTCTTTGGATTGTGGGAGGAAACCCACACAGGCACAGGGAGAACATGCAAACTCCAGGCAGGTAGTGTCGTGGTTGGGATTTTTGAATACTTAATATTTTTTTTTTTTAAACTGGCACCATTAAGATGCCAGTATTCTTGGAAGTGATGTCATGACACCGCTTCCGGGATACTAGAGCCAAGACCCGAATGAAGCATCGGCTTTGTTCGGGTCTTCGGTGTGCCGGCTGGTTGCTCGGGCGAGCGGCGGGAGGTTTCATGAGCGTGACCACACTGGGGTTTTGCTGATGTGTGGAGGTGTCTGTAATTCTAACCCCCCCCCCCCCCCCCCTAATGCCCTAATGCTGGCTGTAAGATATTTTTTATATATATATATATATATATATATATATTAGTCCTGTTAAAAAGGAGCTCCACCAAAAGGGGAAGCTCCGCTTGTTTGCTCCCTCCTGCCCCACAACCTCTCTCCTCCCCCAGCCACATTTTGGCACCAGTTGCCCACTTCCAGGTAAGATTGCCGCAATCATTGAGTGGCGATCTATGAAATTTCCGCCCGCCCCCCTCCCCCCCCCAAGAAGACAGCGGGACAATTCAGAAAGCACGACTCGCACATGCGCAGTAAGAAATAGGCTGTGAAGTCACAAGGCTTCACTTTCTGTTTCCCTTAGTAAGGCTACCTGCACGTGAAGCTGATGGATGGATCTTCTGGGGTGCAGACATTGTGGGCTCCCTGGACAGGTAAGTGTCCTTATATTAAAAGTCAGCAGTTACAGTATTTGTAGCTGCTGACTTTTTTTAATGTTTTTGTTTTTGTACAGGCTGGAACTCCTCTTTAACACGCTGAATGCGTGCTCCCTGCACACTCCCAGCATGGTTGTCAGCGGGGATCAGAAAGTTTGCTGCATATTTGCAATCAGGAGCTTTCCAATGATGTGACAGCCAATCACAGTGGTCACATGACCCAAATGCCCACTTCCTGGCTTTTATAACTCTAAGGTCTCATTTACACTTGCTTCAAAACAAGGCTTCGGACAGGCTTTGTTGAAGCTTTCTGAACGCCAGTCAAAGCTCATGTCACAAAATAAAATGGTTGGCTTACAGTCCCATTTCCACCTTGTTTTTTTGCTTTATTTTGCTTCAAAAATGATGCACCATCTCGCTTTAGTAGTGCTTCAAAGCCTCCATAGAAGTCTGTGGCTGAGCTCGCTAGATAGCCCCATCGAAGCACCAAGCTTCAGCAGAGAATTCTCTGCATAGAAATATGGAAAATACTTTGTCAAGATCACAAGGGGGGGGGTGGAATATTGCAATAACTATTAATCCTGCAGCTCTAGTGTGATGCTAGCCTAATGTCATCCATTGTAAAGTGACAGGTCTTTGGAAATGTCGGAATACTAACATCAGCACATTTCAGCATTATGTATGTTTACGTTACACAAAAATGTGTACAACATGAATGCAGCTTATTAGCCGACACGAAAAAAAAATCTACAATGTGTAGTCAGCAGTACTAGGCAGCAGGGGCCATCTGTTTCCTCCCAACCAAGGGCAATCCCTCCCGCGAAGCCATTGTATTCTCCCGGTGGGGAATAATCGTATGTAAAATCTGGAAGGCTGGTTGTGCTCAAGTTGATCGCTCAACTTGTGTATATTCCACCTGCCCATACATAGTTCGACTCTCAGCTGGTTAAGCAGGAGCTGATTTGACTGTCTATGGCTGGCTTAAAGCGGAAGTAAACCCATCCATATAACAGTTTCATTTACGACATGTGCTGGAAATGTAATACTCCCACTGGTTGTGCTCTCAACCAAACTCAAACCATCCAATAGCTGGTGTTGTAACTGATCATGTGCTGCATCATGGCAGTTGTAGACTAAACAGAGGCAAATATGGCAGCTTCATTGGCTGAAAATAATGGGGGGGGGGGGGGGGGGGGGGTTTACTTACAGTTTTAAGTGACCGGGTCGGTCTGTTTTCTAGCAACCAAGGATGCCAGTTGGCTGGGGCCACCTGTTTCCTGGCAACCAAGGATGCTGAGCAACAGGGGACTCCTGTTTCCTTGCAAACAAGGACACTACGCAGCAAAGGCCCATCAATCGTTTGTAATGAGCAGTGCAGGTGCTGCTGACTACTCATTGGTGGTGTTTACACATTGGTCAGTGGCAGCCAATTGGTCTTGTGTATACTTTACTGCTGGACGCGTGTAAGCATTAAACAAATGTTCCATTCATACAGCATATAGACAGCTAAAAATGCAAGATGCTGGTGCCAGATCCTGTGTCTTACATTGTGGAATAATTATGCACATCTGAATGAGCTCTAAGGGCTTGTTTACGTTAGCCCTCTGAAGAGTGATACACAGTAAATCATCTTTCAGTGGGCCTTTGACAAGCAGTGAAGAGGCATTATGTCACCACCTGTTTTAACCCCTAAGACAATACACCGCCTCCCTGCAACCATGTGCAGTTTGCGGCATGGCCCCTATTCAGTTGAATATGTCATGTTTGGTATGCAGTATAGCTTGTCGAATGTGACAGGGTTTAATTCTTGCTGCAAAGTGTTGTGACGGCGGCATGTGTACACCCCCACCCACCTGCATTTACAGCTTAAAGTGGAAGTAAACCCCCCTGTCGTTTTCAGCCAAGGAAGCTGCCATCTTTGCCTCTGTTTAATCTTCAACTGCCACAGTGCTGCACATGTGATCCGTTATGACACCAGCCATTGGATGGTTTGACTGTTTGGTTGAGAGCACAGCCAATGTGCAGTTAGCATTCCGGCATGGCTTTTTTTTTTTTTAAGCTGTTAAATTGATGGGTTTACTTCCGCTTTAAGGGAGAGCATATGGGTAGAAGCTGTATCTTGGCTCCAATAAACCGCTTGTGTCTCTTTTTTTTTTTTTTTGGTCATTTTTAAATGACCAATTCTTCTCACTTCAATGCCCCCCTTGTCTTGGCATCGCTTCTGGGGAATAGAGATATGAGATGCACCTGCCATCTCCCTACGTGGCAGTTCTCTGTACCCAGAGGGGTGAGAATCGGCCTAAGCTAATACAAGTACTAGGATCTAGAAAACTTTAGTAGGCAAGCTTTGCCACCTACTATCCATGAGTGGGGGCAGTTTAAGAACTAAGCTCACTTTAACTTGCTGTATTTCCTTTTTAATGGTTTTCTGTTGTATAGTAACCAAATGCGTCTCTTTAGCCAGACCCTATGAATTTATTGGGACTCGCTCTGCAACACAAGGGTAGTGTTGACTGGATTCTAACATGGAACCTGTTACATGGGTCAGATTATTATCAGCAGATCTCCAGCTTTGTGTGAACTGATAATAGAGTTCTTTGGTACCCCTTACTATGGCATGTTCTTCCTCTCCACTCCTAATGGGAAGATAAGCAAAGGCAGATGACATTGCACGTAGCTTTATGAATGTGCTTAGTCATTGTGATGTAGCTGCTCTTATTCTAGCCTAAGTTAAAGTCCAACTAACATTTTTCATATTAGGAATTTGGCTGCACAGCATAGTCACACTGACTGCAGGTCAGCAAGGATGGACGGGTGAGCTTTGCAATAAGGAAGGCAACTGGTAAAAGGGCAATTTACCCACTTTAACCTGTGAATCCATTTGGCCAGCGCTACACAGGCTGCAAAATATCTGGCTGTGTAATATTAGGAACAATGCTATTTGATAAATGATGAGCATCATGCAAAATAAATGCACGTTGAAAGTGTGTGTAGTGCCTGATATTGCTTTACAATAACAGTATCCATAGTACTGTGATATACAGTGTATACAGAAGATGGCCTGTAATACTTGTCTGTTCTGAAGAATTGCCACTGGCATTTGCACCTGAAGTGCGTTCCACATCTGTACTGCTTTTGACAGTAAAGAACCCCCTACACAGTGTAAAGTTAAACTACTTTCAGTGACCCTGTGTCCTCTTAAAGTGGTTGTAACCCCCCCCCCCCCCCCAGACATTTTTACATATAGGTAAGGCTTGCCTATATTTACTGAAAATATCTCCTAAACGTGCTCCGTTTTACGAGATTTTTTTTTTTTTTTTTTTTTTTTTAAATAGTCTTCTGATGAGGTCATTGGCGCATGCGGAGTGAAGAAACGGCCCTCCGTGCCGTTTCTTCCCCAGCATGTGCCGTGACTGCCAGCTCCTGCGCACATGCATGGGAGTGACGCCACGTGGCTCCGGCCAGTCATAGAACCGGAGTCCGCAGTTTGTTTGCAGGTAAGTGCCACATAATGGGCTAGTATGTGATGTATACTAGCCCATTATGCTTTTAATTTGCAGGGGAATAAAGAGGACGTAAACCCCATGAGGGTTTACTTCCTCTTTAAGTGACCTGATACTGAATAGTTTTCTCCCTATTCTAGAATCGCCATTGAGATTTTATATCACTATCAAATCCCCTCTTAAAGTGTTACTAAACCCACAACAGTATTATCAGTCTGTATATGCAGTAAAGCATGCTTGTTGTACTATCTGTGGAACCTAAGGGGTTAATCCTGTGCATTGTGTAAAAAGGCTGTTTAAACCTGTCTTTTTTTTTTTTTTTTTTTTTGAAACTCCCTCCTCTTCCACAGTCCCTAATCCATCTCCTGATAGTACAGAGCCTTGGAGGCACTCTAAGCATGTTCAGTTTGGTGTGGTGTGTTTTTGTTTTTTTGGGGGGTGCATGTGATCGGCACTGTCCAGACAGTCATGGCAACCTCATAGGACAGTCAGAGGAGAAGGCATCCCCTATAAGTTTTTAAAGGATACTTTCACTTTTTCAACAAAGATAATGCATTTTATTTTTTTGCAGGTAAAATGGGGTGGGGCACAGCTGGCGGTGGCTGCAGCACTGGCAACATGTTACACCCTAAAATTGGGGGTAACATGTTCGCAAAGGTGAACTTTAACCAGTGCTCAGTTGGACACTGATATTTAGCAGTTTATATTTACAAAAATTATTGCATATCCATTTTCTGTCAAGCTGTGGGAGACCAGATAAAATAAATGCAGGGTCCTGGGTTTAGTTACAGCTTTTTTTTTCTTAGGCCCCTTTCACACGGACGCAGTCAGTTTAGGCACGTCAAAAACGTATCAGTTCTTATCCGTTGTCTCATCCGTTCCGTTAATGTCCGTTTTCATCCGTCTTTTGTTCCGTTAACATCCGTAAATGTACACGTTTACCTCCGTTTTTGTATACGTTTTGTTCCGTTTATATGTGTGCCTGTGCCTTTTTTAAGAGGTTGAGTTCACAGATAAACACAATTTTTTTATTTTTTTTTTCTTTCAAACGGATGTTAACGGATTGGACGTTGACGGACAATGTCCGTCAACGTCAGTTAATATCCGTTTTGACGGATCTGGACGTAGCCTTGTACGTTTAAAAAAAAAAAAAAAATGGAAGCAGATGGTGACGGATGTTCATCCGTCTGCCCATAGGAATGCATTGTCGTCCGTCAACGGATGGAAGAAAAACGGATAGACGGTCCGTCCGTGTGAAAGGGGCCTTAGGCTGCATTCACACCTGGGCGTTTTGTAGCTTGAAGCCTGAAGCTACAAAAGCTAGAGGGGAAAAAAATACATTATTCTCTATGGAGATGGTTCACATCTCCACTCCAAAACGCCTGAAGCCCTACGCCTGAAGCTCAAACAAGTTCCGGACCCTTTTTTGTCGCGCGAATCGGGCAGATTTGGACGTTTTTATTCTTTTTACATTGGTGACCTTTTGCTCTGCACAAAATTCGCGGCAAAACGCGGTAAAAAACGCCGCGAATCGCGGTAAAAAAACGCCGCAAATCGCGGTAAAAAACGCCGCGAAAAAACGCCGCAATTCGCGCGATTTTCTGCCTGAAAGGTGTGAATGCAGCCTTAGTGTCTTTTGTCTAGGTAGAATAAGTTTATTTATTTATTTTTGTTTGTAGACGTTCCTTGTAACTGACATTCTCCAGTTCCCTTATTAGTTATGTTGCCAAAACTCTAGATGAGGCTGAATCTGAGTTTTGTAAGGTGGTAGAATTCTATTCTTATCTCAAGTAGATAGCCTTATTAATGCATGCTAATAGTCTGCTAGCTTTGCTTGCTGCAGCTTGGTATTGCATGCTATTGCTGACCCTGTGATCTCCTACAGTCTTAACTCGAGGCGCCCCAACGGGTCATGTTTTCAGGATTTCCCTCAGATGAAACAGCTGTGGTAATTACTTAGGTTGTTAAACTGATCAAATCACCTGTGCAAAATAATGGAAAGCCTTGAAAACATGACCTGTTGGGGAGCCTTGAGAAACACTGATCTAGCACCCCCAGATCTTTTTGGGGGTGCTAGATATATAGCTCCCAAGTGCATTATTTTACATTTGAACCTCATTTGCCATGTAGTTGCCCACCCCTTTATTTTATTGAGGTGGGTAGCTGCCCACCCAGACCCCCCCCCCCCCAGGAGTGTTGGACAGCGGAATTGATGGCTGGCTGCCAGAGAAGGAAAGAATAAGACCCCTTTCACACTGAGGAGCTTTCGCACTAAAAAAAAAGCACCTAAAAAGCTCACGAAAACCTATTTCCATTAAAATCAATGCTTTCACACTGGGGCAGTGTGCTGGCAAGGGCGGTGACAAAACGCCCCTCTCCATTGAAATGAATGGAAAGCTCTTCAAAAGCGCTCAGTGTTTTACTGGCGGTTTAGAAGCGCCTCAGTGTGAAAGGGGCCTAAGGCAACTATATAACCGTATTCATCATCCTCTAGTCTAGGCCGAACAAGCAGTTAACCTTCACATTGGGGAAGCGGGTAAATGGTGTTTCTTCTTGGAAGTTCAGTTTACAGTTACAGGATCAGCATGAAACCCAGGCAGCTAGCAGTATTAGGACAGCAAAGCTGTGGCAATCTGTAGATTTCTCAGAAGACAATTATTCTCATTAAGAAAATTCCTTTAATTGTTTGGCCTAACATAAATCTAATATCGCCTACAGAGAGAGGGTGGTTTCACCTTGAGAGTGATGATTGCATATATACGCCTAAAATGAAATCGTAAATCCTTTAATTGGAGATTTAAAACTTGCTGAGATGGCTAAACCCTAAGGATTTGATTTATATTTATAACAAACTTATTGTAAATATAACTACTCTTTTGTAATTGTGTATGTCATCAGTGTCCCATTAGAGAAATTTTCTTTGTGTGTGTGTGTGTGTGTGTGTGTGTGTGTGTGTGTGTTTAATATGTGAGGGAAATTCTCTTGTAGAGATTTGAGACATCTCATATGAAATGTTTAATTTTATGATGGTCTTAATTGAACAGAAAGCGTTTGAGGAGTTCTTGACATCTGCGGGTGACAAACTGGTTGTCGTTGATTTCACTGCATCATGGTGTGGACCGTGCAGAAGGATTGCTCCCATATATGAGGTAAGATGTTATACAATGTAGAAAGAATTTTTATTTTTTTCTTTGTGAGGTGTCAATCTTGCGAAAAGTAACCTTGTTTTATGGTGGGGCGATGACTACTTCTGAGAGCAATAAAGTGGATTTTTTGGTAATTTTTCCCTCCATGGTAATTTCAAGCGTATTGACACTAGTAGTTTACTAGGAAATGTATTTTCTTCTTTGGCGGACTGTTGCATACAAGTTCTATTAAGCTCATTCTCTAATTCCCCATTTACACCTGAACGTTTTTCAGCTCGGAAGCTCAAACAACCAACAAAAAAAATCCCATTCATTTCAATGGTCCCTGTTCACATATGAGTGTTCTGTCAACAAACTCCAAGTACATGAGCTTCTTTTTGGCCCCATAGACTTCAATAGAAACACCTGACTTGAGTAGAAAAACGCTTGTGAAACACTCAAATAGCAGCTCTCCTCCCCCTAGTACTTTCTATTGGCTAAACAAAAATCCCTGAAGCTGTAAAACGCTTGTAATACATTTCTAAAATGCTTTAAAAAAAAAAGCGCCCGAAAACGTTCTCACTATACAACTTGGTTTGCTTTACCTTACTACAAATATCAATTAATAATTACATTTTTCCCAAGATGGCTACTCCCCATAACTATTAAATATTTAAATAAGAATTTTATTTCTTTTTTGTTTTTAGGGCTTAGTTTGGCAATAAAACCTTTTTTATATTGAGGTTTTTATGGGGGATACCCAATGACACTGCAGAATATATTTTATTTTTTATTTCCTTTAGTCACACCCTAAATCTTCTTCTAAATGGTCAGGACCAGGGGTCCTCTTCTTCCTGAGTTGTCAATGGGTGGTCTTCAATACTGCAAAGAGCATCACTGACAATTATGATGTTAGTGCGGCTCACTACAGTATAGAATTATGATCTCAGGCAAGTTTAATTTTACTTTATTTTTTTTATTTTTAGAATTCCACTTGCCAAACCTAAATCTGCTGATGGCATGAAATATGTTATGCTTCCACCGGTATAGCTGCTGATTTTGAATCCACCTCATTTTGTTTGTTCTCTCTAGCAAAAACCTACTTGTCATTCAGTGGCCCAACTTGTAGAACATAATTTTGCACGTCTTATCTACACTAACTAGAAATGGGAAGGCCTGGGGAAGTGTGTGTGTGTGTGTGTGTGTGTGTGTGTGTGTGTTTTCTCTAAAAAAAAATGTAATAATAAAAAAAAGTGTGGCAATTAAACTATATAACCTGAAGACTTTTAGGCCCCTTTCACACTGGGGCGGTGAGCCGCGGTGACGGTAAAGCAGCGCTATATTTAGCGCTGCTTTACCGTCGTTCTCCCCGCGGTTTTCGGCCGCTCGCGGTGCGGTTTTACCCCCCGCGAGCGGCCGAAAAAGGGTTAAACACCCCCCGCAGAGCGCCGCCGTAGCAGCGCTTTGCGGCGGTATTGCCGCGGTTTCACCGCGGTGTCCCATTCTAATCAATGGGAAGGAGCGGTGTGTCCCGCTCCAAAGATGCTGCTAGCAGGACTTTTTTTGTCATCCTGCTAGCGCACTGCTCCAGTGTGAAAGCCCGCCTGCTTTCACACTGGAGTTAAAGGGGCAGGATTTTTTCATGCGGTGAACAGGCGCTATTTTTAGCGCTGCACCGCATGAAAAACGCTTAGGTGTGAAAGGGGCCTTAATGAAAGACTCTGTAGTCTTAAATTAAAAGTTCTTTATGCTGAAGACAAGCAAATCCTGGAATACAGTTCAAGTAACACTACTTCTCAATGCAGTTCCCCAACAAGAGACATAGGCATTTCTGCCTCTAGGGGGCACTGCAGTGGAAAGGCTCCAGTTTAGTTTGCTTGTGGGCTCCATCTTGTACCTCTTACAGTTAGAGCCGGTTCACACCAGGGCAACTAAGGATCCGACTTCAGGTCGCCCCGAGACGCCCCAAGTCGTCCCAAGTCGCGCTGTAATGTTAATCTATGGAGCCGTCTCAATGCACACTACTGAAGTTGCTCCGACTTCAAAAAAGGTTCCTGTACTACTTCAATCCGACTTCTAGGTGACTTGTACCCATTGATTTCAATGGAAGTTGCCTCCAAGTCGGATCTCCATCTATTTTGAAGCGACTTTACAGGAAAAGAAATTTGTTTACTCAGGCAAACCCCACCCTCCCAGAGAGCTGATTATTCTGTGATTGGCCAAAGTCGCCTGGCCTGGGGGCAACTTGAAGTTGTGTTGTAAATAACTCAAAGTCACGTTGAAGTTGATTCCAAGTTGCCTTGCTAAGTCGCGCTGTAAGTCGTGTTGCCCCAGTGTGAACCGGCACTTAGGTGATTGTTGGGATACAGCAGGTAATAGTTTGTCCTCTCAGGCCTTAATTGACAGGTAAGGATCATGGCTGCACCATTTTATTTTCCAGGGCCTCTGCTTTCAGAACATGTGTGGGGGTTCCAAGTAATTTTTCTAGCAAAAAATAAATGCTAATTTTAACATGTATGAGAGAAATGTCAGAATTGGCAAGAACTGGAAAAATAAGGGTCTATGGTTTTCTATAGCAGAAACCGTTTTGTTTAAGCATGGATATGCAATTTATCTTTAAAAACCTGTGGGATTTTTTTGTTTTTCAGGAACTTTCCAAAAATCATTCTGATGTATTCTTTTGTAAAGTAGATGTGGATGACGTAGCGGTAAGTTACATAAATTTGAGCCTATATAGTGTGTTCTGTACCAATGCTCACTCAGGTCATTGGGGTTTTTGATCATCAAATCTATAGGCTGCAAAATCGTAACCACTTGCCGGCCGTCATATGACGTCCTTGACTTTGTGCGGGTATATCTGAATGATGCCTGCAACTACAGGCATCATTCAAATATCGGCTTTTTCAGCCGGCGATTTCCTACACTATATAAGAACTCGTATCAGCTGTTCTGCCGCTTGATCATTCTTCCGGTGGCAAGAGGGGACATCCTGCCGCCCTCCGGTGCTTCTACCGACTCACTGCTTCCATCGGTGAGTCAGAGACCGGATCCTCCGGCATGGATTGTTTACCATAGAGATTTCTGGCGGACCAGATGGTCGCTGGAGTCTCTATCCTCGTTCGGAGGCCAGGCACGATGTTATGACATCACACCTGGCCTCTGCATTCAAACAAATGGCGCTGCCTCGTCTGGGAAGCCGAGATCGTTTGTTTTTGTTTTTTTTGGGGGAGGTTATATTTTTCAGGCTTCTCAGCCTAGACGTGAGATGTGGGATCTTATTGACCCCCATAGCTCACTGTAAAGGGGACCGATCGTGCCATATTCCTATTACAAGGGAATGTTTACATTCCTTGTAATAGGAATAAAAGTGATCAAAAAATGTTACTTTGTTTTTATTTATTTTTAAAAACACCCCTGTCTCAGAAGCGAACGCATATGTAAGTCCCACCCGCACATATGAAAAAAGTGTTCAAACCACACATGTGGAGCAATAATTCTAGCCCTAGACCTCTGTTACTCAAAACATGTAACCAGTAAAAAATTTAAAGCGTCACCTATGGGGATTTTTAAGTACCGAATTTTGGCGCCATTCCACGAGTGTGTGCAATTTTGAAGCGTGACATGTTATCTATTTACTTGGCGTAACTTCATCTCACATAATGCAAAAAATTGGGCTAACTACTGTTTTTTTTTTTTTTTTTTTTTTTTTTTTCTCCGTACTAAACCCCATTGTACGTGTGTTTTTTTTTTTTTTTATTTTTTTTTTTTTTTTTTTTTTTTTTTTTTTGGTTTTATTAGGCCCCCCTCCCCCCCCCGCCCCCCCCCCCCCCCCCCCCCCCCCCCCTTCCCTGGAGTGCAAAACTGGAGGGGGTGGGAGCTGATGGCTCAGGTTCTCATCTGCGCGCTGAGAGGCTGAGACAGCTCCTGGTCAGGCATCTGGGCGGATCCCAACGGTATTGTTTGGGGTGCCTGGACTGGCTCTGACATCAGCCTGCTGTTGGCTTAATCTGGGTCACAGGAGTGCAGAACTAAGGTCACTCCTGTAACCCACAGAAGTATGGCCAGAAGAGCTTTGGCCATACGTCTCCTCCTTTAATCACTGAAGTGTAACAAACTTTAGTCAAAACAACCTAACTTGACCAGTCTGCATACCTACATGATAAATGCACAAAAACATTAAATATATAAAAAAAAAATAATTAAATGCTTTTTGTCTGACATTTACAGTATTAAACACCAGCTACAGTGATTGCACACTTTTTTTTTATTTTATTTTTTTTGTGAAATTAAGCTTTTAGTTTGGATGTAATCACAATTTTGGATTAACATGGTGAGCATATGGTCAAGAACCATTCACTGCTATCTGTCATAAGAGACCTTGATTAACATAACCCTTTCTGGTCCTCAGTCCCATGCTGAAGGTTATGAATGCAATATATTGTACATTTTATTAAATCCTGTTGCTTAAATGGGTGTTTGTTTTTTTTCTAAATTTTTTTTTTTTTATTTTTTATTTTTTTTTGCAGGATTTATCAGAATCGTGTGGCATCACAGCCATGCCTACTTTTCAGTTTTACAAAAAAAAAGCAAAGGTAAGTTGCGAAAACCCGCTGCCAATTTTGCATAATTTTATGTTGTATGCACACCAAACAGTAATGACAGCCATTCATGTATGGCGGTTAAGTGCAGCTTTTTGCTAGGGTGGGGTCAAGTACAATGCTTAAATTTTAAGCACTATAATTTTACAGTGTGTTTTAAAGGGTAAGTATACTCTTTCAATATATGTGTGGTGCACCTAGTTCTTCTAGGTCATGGATACTTTCCAAAGGAAGTCCTAAAGATGTTCAAGTCAAACTGACTTTTGAGTTTAAAAAAAAGAACACATTTCAAGGAGTATTTCGTTTTCTACATACTCTTCTGATACATTTATACACTTATCCCAGCATTTTAACGAATGCCTAGAAGGCTTCAGCATAGAAAGCTTTGTAACAATTCTTGAACTATCTTAGGACAGCCTGCTTCACTTCATCATCAGTTCCCACAGAAAGATTGTTCTCTGGTTTCACGACCGGTTATGCGTCGCTTTTATTCAGGAGGAGGCGTCGAAGCCCTGAATGGTCAAAGGAATGACTGCTGTGGACTGGGAACCACCATGGCCTGGACCGTCATTGATGGACGTATGGCCATCTTTGGAACGTTTACACCATTCAAATGTCTTACTACGGCTGAGCATCTCATCACTGTATTGTGCTTGAATTCTTCTTTAGATATCCGCATGTTTAAAAGAAACGTCATCACTACATGCTGTTGCATGCACAAATACTGGTCTGCCAGCTTGATTAACTGGCCCATGACATGTGCGTCACCTGTCGCTAATGGGACACGCTTGCTGCTTACTACTGTGTCTAGTACTGCCACACCAGCATCCCCCTTTTTTTTTATACCTATAAAATTCAAAAGTCCCAGTCTGACTTGACCACCAGTGTGCCTCCTGTTCCTCTCCCCCTCAGAAGATGGAAAATACTGTTATTGCAGGGTGTCGGCCTTGGTGGCTTGTACTTCTGGTGCAATGTTCACAAAAAATGGCACATTTGTGTCTGGCAATGATCCATTTATTTTAATTTGATTTCCTTGACAGGGTAATGCTAAATGGGTTTCTGTGTTCAGCATGTTTGTATAGAAGTTCTTTAGAATACAGAACTGTAGGAGTATGAGAAAGCACTGTAAAGATTAAACGTGGCAAAATGTAATGTTTTTCTCTAAATACTTTTATAGGTTGCGGAAATTTGTGGTGCTGATGCCGAAAAGCTTAAGGAAACCATTGCAAGGTTGAAATGAGAGAAGCGTGTAAAGCTACTGAAATCTGCCCAAATGTGAACGACTATCCTTTTTTTAAAGATGGTTTTATTGGGGTTTTGATATGTAAATACAAAGTACAATAAAAAGCAAATGTCCAATGAACCTTCTGTTATTTTCTGTAATATGGATTAGGAAAGTATGCATCATATAACCACTTGTACAATACAGGGCGTTTTTCAGCTTTCAGCGCTGTCGCATTTTGAATGACATAAGTGTGGTCATACAACACTGTACCCAAATGAGAATTTTTTTTTTTTTTTTTTTTTTTTTTTTCACACAAATACCGAGTTTTTCAGCACTTTTTATTTTTTTTGTGCTGAAAGTGCCCCCCTCGGCTTATACTCGAGTCAATCACTTTTCTGCAGCAAAAAAATAAAATATCATACCCCAAATTTGGTATGCCAACCCAGTGGACCTAGCACTACAACATATATGATGGGGTTCCTAGCACTAAGTGACCCTGAGATACGGGGCCCCAAAATCGGTTTGGAAAATGTCATTCTCTGCTGCAGAAAAGTGCTTAACATTTTCCGACCCAATTTTGGGGCCCCATATCTAGGGGACACTTGGAGCTTGGAACCCCAAATTTGGTATTCAAACCCAGTGGAATTAGCACTACAACATATCCAAAGATGGGGTTCCTAGCACCAAGTGACCCCGAGATACAGGTCCCCAAAGTCGGTCAACTGTGTCGATCTGCAGCAATGTCATTTCGGGACCCTATGGGTCCAGAGACCCCAAATTTTGGCTGCAGCTAGGGGGCATTTAGGAACCCTTAACTACCAAGTTTGAAGTTTGGGGATAGCTGCAAATGGGCATTGTTGACCCTCTTTTCCACTTACAGTAGCTGCACATTTCTCACCCTAGGCTTATACTCGAGTCAATAAGTTTTCCCAGTTGTTTGTGGTAAAATTAGGTGCCTCGGCTTATATTCGGGTCAGCTTATACTCGAGTATATACACGGTAGCACTTTCTTTTGGTGGTATTTGATCACCACTGGGATTTTTATGCTATGCGCTACAAAGACGTTTTTCTTCATTATAGTTAAAAACGTTGTAAATAAGTTTTCTCCTTCACTGATGAGGCGGCACTGGCAGGGATCACTGATTGACATCCCTGGTGGTCTCAAGTGGGCATCCTCAATAGGTCTGCACTGATCGATGAAAAATAAAAAAACTGATTAAAGTGATATATCCAAATAAATGCATGTAATAAAAAATAGGTGAAAAAGAAACACTTGCCCAATGCATCTCACGGCGTAGGACAGTGAATCATAAGTAAAAAGTATCCTGTGTGTGCTAATAATGAAGTCCACTTCAACACAATAAAAGTGAAAAAAATGCACATGATAAACACAATAGAACATAAATATACACACACAAAGTCCATATAAGGCTGCGTACACACGAAGGGACAATCCCGCGGGATTATCCTCTGGACTGAAGTCCAGCGGATAATCCCCTCGTGTGTAGGCGCCGGCGGACTTTTTGGCGCCAAAGTCCGGCGGACCAAAGTTTTAAGTTTGGTTTTAAAATTATCCGCTGGACTTGGCAGTCCGGCGGACAATCCCGCCGTTAGTAGGCAAGTCCGCGGGACTTTTGAAATGAACGGACTTGCCGCTCATCGGCAAGTACGTTCATTTAGCACGTGACTTCAGGTTATGTAGCTAGCGTAGGCAGTAAATGCCGCCGCACTAGCTCCGTAAGCTGGCATGGATTTAAAGGGAATCCCCACGCCGAAAAACGGCGTGGGGGTTCCCCCCCAAATCCATGTCAGACCCTTATCCGAGCACGTAGCCTGGCAGGCCAGGAAAGGGGTGGGGACGAACGAGCGCCCCCCCCCCCCCCTCCTGAGCCGCGTGCCCTCAACATGGGGGGTGCCCTGGGAAAAGGGGGGGCCGTGCGGCCCCCCACCCCAAAGCACCTTGTCCCCATGTTGATGAGGACAATGGCCTCTTCCCGACAACCCTGGCCGTTGGTTGTCGGGGTCTGCGGGTGGGGGCTTATCGGAATCTGAGAGCCCCCTTTTATAAGGGGGCCCTCAGATCCCGGCCCCCCACCCTATGTGAATGAGTATGGGGTACGATGTACCCCTACCCATTTACCTAAGGTGTAAAATGTAAAGTAAAAAAAAACACCCACACTTTTGAAAAAATAGTTTATTATGCACTGAAAGGTGAATGTGGAAAGCTCTCGCGCTACTGTGAGTAAATAGGGAGGTCAAAGTTATCGCTAATAAGGTGCATGCAGCAAAGTGACTAGTGATCACAAAGGCACTTATACAGAAAGAATGAATGGAAAAACTTTGCGCATGCTAAATGGAATAAGAAGGTGAGTGATGGCAAGGTCCTAGACAACTGTCACGCCAAGATTGGTAACTAGGACCAATAGATGACTCTATGTTAAGCAGGGAAATAAAGTGCAATGAAGTGCAAAAACTTACATATAAAAAGTGAACAAGTGACAACTGTGAATAATTAGCCAATATCTTCAATAAATACTACGTAACTTGATTACAGTGATAATGGAATAAATATGTGCATGCACGTCAATAAAGTGCTAGGAATATATAGTCAGTCCTGTGAGACAGTCACGTGATGACTAAGTGAATATAAAAATGATAAACATTAAGACCATTAAAATTAATAGGTGATAAGAATCAATGGATAATACGAATAAAAATAAAAATGTGATAATAAAATATCAAAGTCCATAGGGTAAAAATCCATAGGATGCAAATGTGTAAAATAACTTCTAAAGTGGTGATGGGATCCCGTGATAAATGTACCAATAAGGAAATAATATAAAAATATATAAAAGAATCCAGGTGGAAAGTATCACATAATGTGGGATGTCCTGAAAAGAATGGGAATAAAAGGAAGCGACTGATGGCTCTTGATAGGGTGGGGATTTCCACAGATAGTTCTATATGTAGAGATGTATCTTTTTCTGTGTTGTTACTGTGTAGCAGTATCCGCGCTGATAGTGTTCTATTTATAGGATAAATCCTTCACTGGTCTCTCAGAACTCTTACCTCTAGACAACTAAAAATGGGCTTTGTAGGGGTATCAGCATGCGCCCCAGGTAAGGTGACAGGGATCAAGGTGCTCTCTTGTGGGGTCCAAATTTGTCCTTTCTCCTTATCCTCCTTCAGACCTAAAAGGGACTGCTGTTGTGTCTCCACACAACAGTGTAACAGGATCGGGGAACGGAAGAGACAAAGAAGGGGGGGCTCCACTAGTGTAGTATGTTCAACTAAAAATGAGCAGTTTATTAAGCCAAATGGCAACGTACATAAAATCAAATAAAATCGAGCAGAAAATAATCACCACGGCGTCCGGAACGCCTCCTCGCGTCCTCCTCTGTGTGGGTCTGCCTACGGCCACTCCCTACGCGTTACGACACGGTCACGTGTCTTCATCTGGGGAACCGGATTGGTCAGGCAGTGCTAGCTTATATGACGGAGAAACCGGAAGTAATCAGACGGCCATCTTGGTTGTGGTCTATTCGTTGTTTGACCGCGGCCATGTTACTGGTGGTCAATATGTGTAAACGGAAGTCGGCTATTTATGGTCTAATGCAGCGCGCCGCCATGTTAGCGGTTAGATACGGGGCTTATCTGCAATGACACTTTAAAGTGGTTCACTTCCGTAGTTGTACTGATCACTAAGAATATAAAATATAAATAGCGGGGGAAATCTGTATATATGACTACTGAATGTAGCCATTGTATGACAGCCAAAACACTATTAATAAGTGATGGATGCGATAACAGCTATAACCAATAAGTTATTAGAAGTATAAGTAAATTATGGAGAAGGTGTAACTGGTACTTAACCACTTCCCGACCGCCCCCTGTATATTTACGTCGGCAGAATGGCACGTACAGGCAGAATCACGTACCTGTACGTGACATTCTTCCGGCGGTTGGGGGGTCCGATCGGACCCCCCTCCGCCGGCGGGGACGGTCGGGATCGCTTCAGGAGCGATCCGGGACGAGGGGACGGCCAGTGGTTTCTGGCCACCCCCTCGCGATCGCTCCTGGCCAATGAGAAACTTCCCCTTCCTGTCTATTGTATAGACAGGAAGGCGGAAGTGATGTCACGCTCGGTGCGCCGGTCTATGTGACCGGAGACGCCGAGCGGCGAACATGTACAGGTTAGTGCACAACACTACACTGACACCAGTACAGTTAGGCACATATTCCACCCCCCTGTCACCCCCTGATCACCCCCCAGATCACCCCCTCCCCCCCCCAGTCACAGTGTCACTAATTGCAGTGATCATTTATTTACTGATCACTGCATTTAGTGTCAGTGTGACTGTAATAACTGTCAGGGCAGTTAGTTTTAGGTCCAAGGTAGCCCCCTACCCCCCCCTAATAAAGGTTTAACCCCTTGATTGCCCCCCAGGTAACCCTTTCACCCCCTTTTGCCAGTGTCACTAAGCGATCGTTTTTCTGATCGCTTTATTAGTGTCACTGCTGTCGCTAGGTAACCATTTTTTTTTTTAGGTAACCGCCATGTTTATATAGGTTCATAAATAGGTTTATAGGTCAGGTACCCCCATATTACAACCTAAATAAAGGTTTTAACCCCCTGATTGCCCCTAGAGTTAACCCTTTCACCAGTGATCACTGTATAACTGTCACTGGTGACGCTGGTTAGCCAGTTAGTTATTTTGTTATTTAGGTTCCCCGTCAGGTTTTTATATAGCGTCAGGTACCCCCATATATTACCTAATAAAGGTTTTAACCCCCTGATTGCCCCTAGTTAACCCTTTCACCCCCTTTTGCCAGTGTCACTAAGCGATCGTTTTTCTGATCGCTGCATTAGTGTCGCTAGGTAACCATTTTTTTTTTTTAGGTAACCGCCATGTTTATATAGGTTCATAAATAGGTTTATAGGTCAGGTACCCCCATATTACAACCTAAATAAAGGTTTTAACCCCCTGATTGCCCCTAGAGTTAACCCTTTCACCAGTGATCACTGTATAACTGTCACTGGTGACGCTGGTTAGCCAGTTAGTTATTTCGTTATTTAGGTTCCCCGTCAGGTTTTTATATAGCGTCAGGTACCCCCATATATTACCTAATAAAGGTTTAACCCCCTGATTGCCCCTAGTTAACCCTTTCACCCCCTTTTGCCAGTGTCACTAAGCGATCGTTTTTCTGATCGCTGCATTAGTGTCGCTAGGTAACCAGTTTTTTTTTTGTATTACTGTTACGGGTGACGCTGGTTAGTTAGCTTGTTTTTTATACTGTCAGGGCACCCGCCATTTATTACCCAATAACGGTTTAACCCCCTGATCGCCCGGCGGGTGATATCAATTAGGTTTTAGGGTCAAATAAGGTCTGCGTCGCCCCAGGTTAGTGCCAGTACCGCAAACACCCACGCGCAAAGCATACACCTCCCTTAGTGGCACAGTATCTGAACAGATCGATATCTGATCTGATCAGATCTATACTAGCGTCCCAGCAGTTTAGGGTTCCAAAAAAAAACGCATTGTTAGCGGGATCAGCCCAGATACCTGCTAGCACCTGCGTTTTCCCCCTCCGCCCAGCCCAGCCCACCCAAGTGCAGTATCGATCGATCACTGTCACTTACAAAACACTAAGCACACATAACTGCAGCGTTCGCAGAGTCAGGCCTGATCCCTGCGATCGCTAACAGTTTTTTTTGTGGTAGCGTTTTGATTCAGTCGCTTCAGTCAGGAGCTTTTTTACCTGTGAATCTCAAAAAAAAAAAAAAAAAAATAAAATAGTTGTCGTTTTATTGTTCTCTCTCTCACTCTATTCTCTCTCTATTGTTGCTCTTTTTTTTACTCCATTCTATTCTGCAATGTTTTATTATGTTTTATCATGTTTTATCATGCTTGCTTTTCAGGTATGTAATTTTGTTTACTGTGTTTTAGTGTTGAGCATTTTTTTTGTTTTCAGGTGCGCCATTCAGTTGCAACGCGGATTTATTTATCTTGACAGCAACAGCGTTTGCTCCCACGATACATAAAGCCGCGACTCCAACGCTGTAGGAGGTGATTTCACCACCACAGTTAAAAAAAAAGAGCATATATGCCGAAGCATGGGGGCAGCAGGGGGGGGAGGAGCGATTGGCTCCTAATGCCACGTACATACGGTCGAAATTCCGACCGTGTGTACACGGCATAACTTTTGCGGGAGGATGCCCATCATTAGAAGTGGGTGGATGAAGGGAGGTATTCTAATGGTGGGCATACCCACCAATCAATCTCTTTTTTTTCGTTCAGCCAAGAGGCTGCATGAAAAAAAAAAGATTACAATATATGTCCAGTATGTTGCTGGACTTTGAATGGTTATACCAGAATGATGCCTGCAGGTTTAGGTATCATCTTGGTATCATTCTTTTCAGCCAGTGATCGGCTTTCATGTAAAAGCAATTCTAGCGGGTAATTAGCCTCTAGACTGCTTTTACAAGCAGTGGGAGGGAATGTCCCCCCTCCCGGATATAAACCGCGCCATTGGGAAATTGGGAAAGCATTTTATCACACCAATCTTGGTGTGGTCAGATGCTTTGAGGGCAGAGGAAAGATCTAGGGTCTAATAGACCCCAATTTTTTCAAAAAAAGAGTACCTGTCACTGCCTATTGCTATCATAGGGGATATTTACATTCCCTGAGATAACAATAAAAATCATAACAAAGAAAAAAAATGGAAGGAACAGTTTAAAAATAAAATAAAAAAGCTAAATAAATAAAAAAAAAAACAAAAAAAAAAAAAAAAAGCACCCCTGCCCCCCCTTCTCTTGCGCAAAGGCGTACACAAGCGTTGGTCTGGCGTCATATGTAAACAGCAATTGCACCATGCATGTGAGGTATCACCGCGAAGGTCAGATCGAGGGCAGTAATTTTAGCAGTAGACCTCCTCCGTGAATCTAATGTGGTATCATGTAAAGGCTTTTAAAGGCTTTTAAAAATGTATGTAGTTTGTCGCCACTGCGTGTTTGTGCGCAATTTTAAAGCATGTCGTGTTTGGTATCCATGTACTCGGCCTAAGATCATATTTTTTATTTCATCAAAAATTTGAGCAATATAGTGTGTTTTAGTGCATTAAAAATAAAAAAAAGTGTATTTTTTCCACAAAAAATGCGTTTGAAAAATCGCTGCGCAAATACTGTGTGGAAAAAAAAAAATGCAACACCCACCATTTTAATCTGTAGGGCCTTTGCTTTAACAATATATATAGTGTTTGGGGGTTCAACGTAATTTTCTTGCAAAAAAAAAAATATGTTTTCATGTAAACAAAAAGTGTCAGAAAGGGCTTTGTCTACAAGTGGTTAGAAGAGTGGGTGACGTGTGACATAGGCTTCGAAATGTTGTGCATAAAATGCCAGGACAGTTCAAACCCCCCCCAAATGACCCCATTTTGGAAAGTAGACACCCCAAGCTATTTGATGAGAGCAATGTTGAGCCCATTAAATATTTTTTTTTTTTTGTCCCAAGAGATTGAATAATGAAAAAAAAAAAAAAATATATATATTTTTTTTACAAAAAGTTGTCACTAAATGATATATTGCTCAAACATGTCATGGGCATATGTGGAAATACACCCCAAAATACATTCTGTTGCTTCTCCTGAGTACGGGGATACCACATGTGTGGGACTTTTTGGGAGCCTAGCTGCGTACGGAACCCCAAAAACCAATCACCGCCTTCAGGCTTTCTAAGGGTGTAATTTTTTTATTTCACTTCTCACTGCCAATCACAGTTTCGGAGGCCATGGAATGCCCAGATGGCATAAAACCCCCCAAAATGACCCCATTTTGGAAAGTAGACACCCCAAGCTATTTGCTGAGAGGTATTGTGAGTATTTTGCAGATGTCGCTTTTTGTCACAAAGTTTTGAAAATTGAAAAAAAAAAAAAAAATTTTTTTTTTTTCTTTACTTTCTTCATTTTCAAAAACAAATGAGAGCTGTAAAATACTCACCATGCCTCTCAACAAATAGCTTGGGGTGTCTACTTTCCAAAATGGGGTCATTTGGGGGGGTTTTGTGCTATTTTGGCATTTTATGGCCTTCGAAACGGTGATAGGTAGTGAGGAGTGAAATCAAAAATTTGCACCCTTAGAAATCCTGAAGGCGGTGCTTGGGTTTCGGGGCCCCGTACGCGGCTAGGCTCCCAAAAAGTCCCACACATGTGGTATCCCCATACTCAGGAGAAGCAGCAAAATGTATTTTGGGGTGCAATTCCACATATAACTATGGCATGTGTGAGCAATATATCATTTAGTGACAACTTTTTGAAAAAAAAAAAAATCTTTTTTATTTTTGTCTTTATTCAATCACTTGGGACTAAAAAAAAAAAATATTCAATGGGCTCAACATGCCTCTCAGCAAATAGCTTGGGGTGTCTACTTTCCAAAATGGGGTCATTTGGGGGGGTTTTGTACTTCTCTGCCATTTTAGCACCTCAAGAAATGAAATAGGCAGTCATAAATTAAAAGCGGTGTAAATTCCAGAAAATGTACTCTAGTTTGTAGACGCTATAACTTTTGCGCAAACCAATAAATATACGCTTATTGGCATTTTTTTTACTAAAGACATGTGGCTGAATACATTTTGGCCCAAATGTTTGACTAAAATTGAGTTTATTAGATTTTTTTTATAACAAAAAGTAGAAAATCTCTTTTTTTTTCAAAATTTTCGCTTTTTTTTTCTTTTTTTCCGTTTATATCTCAAAAAATAAAAATCACAGAGGCAATCAAATACCATCAAAAGAAAGCTCTATTTGTGGGAAGAAAAGGACGCAAATTTCGTTTGGTTACAAAATTGCATGACCGCGCAATTACCAGTTAAAGTAGTGCAGTGCGAAATTGAAAAAAGACCTCTGGTCCTTTGGCTGCCAAATGGTCCGGGGCTGAAGTGGTTAAATAAAATAATATTGAAATAGTGTATATTGTATAGGCTCCAACTCTGTACAACTCCATATGTGTGTGGGGCCTGGTGCCTCAATTCATCTATAGTATAAGTTGTATAGGCTACAGCTTAGTACCCCTACATATGTGTGTAGGGCTTGATGCCTCAATTCATCAGGGGATGGAGATATGGAGGGTACGACTATGATGGTAGTGCTAGATTCAGAAAAGAACGCGAGTAAGCACCCAGATTCCATAATAGTAATACAGTATTTGAATCACATAAAAATATCATATAAATATCATTAAAAATGTTAAAAGATTATTAAAAATAGGGTGCAATAGAGCTGTGCAACCTAATGGTAAAGTGAGAGAGGTGATCTATTGAGGGTCAAGGGGCCGTTTCATGGATAAGATAATAATGGTAAAATAAGGTGAAGGGAGTGACTCTGTTCAAGCATTACTTAAAAAACAGTTCAGATCAAACTCCACATTCAGGCCTCCAGGCGTGAGCGTCCGCATGGTGTGGATCCATTTAGATTCTTTTTGGCTTATCGTCCTTATTTTGTGGCTACCCCTCCAAGATTTATTATATTTCTCAATGCCCCAGAATTGGAGTGATGATGGGTCCTGATTATGTATTTGTGCAAAGTGCCTGGAGACGTTATGTTTTGGGAAACCTTTTCTGATATTCCGTACATGTTCTTCCATTCTAGTTTTTAGTGCCCTTTTTGTTCTTCCTACATATTGTAGGTTGCAACTACATTGTAGTACATAGACCAATCCTTCGGTATGGCATCCTATAAATTCACGTAGTTGGAAGGTTTGGCCTGTGTTGGTAGCAGTGAATTCAGTTCTTTTACCCTGAAATTTTTTGCAGTGTCTGCATGCATAGCAATTACGACACGGGTGGAAGCCTTTTCCTGAAAAGAACGAGTAGGTAGGTTTAGGTGGTGGTTCTACTACTGATTTAACAATAAGGTCCCTAAAAGTGGGTGCCCTCTTGTATATTATATTTGGTTTTTCAGGTAACAGTGTGTTGAGATCTTTATCCTTCTTTAAGATGTGCCAATGCTTCTCTATCATTTTGGCTACCTCCTTATGTTGTACATTATAATCAAGTATGAGGCAAGGTGCCTCATTTTGATATGGTTTTTTTGGGTAACTTTTAAGCATGGTGCTTCTATCCATTCGGTTTACTGTTTCAATTTGGTCCTCAATCCAAGTCCTCAATGGGAAGACAATGTAGTCTATGCCGAATATCCCCCACAATTGACACTATATAAACGATACATTGATGACGTGATAATCGTCTGGAATGGAGACAGAAACGACCTGGAATCCTTCCTCAACAACTTGAACAACAATACAAAAAATATACAATTGGTATGGAAAATCGATACAAAGGAGGTAGACTTTCTAGACCTCAACATCAGCCTGGAAGCAGACAAAGTAATAACTAAAACCTACTTCAAAAATGTGGACACCAATAGTTATTTAGACATAAATAGTTGCCACCACAAACCATGGCTTTTTAATATCCCAAAGGGGCAATTAATTCGAATAAAGCGGAATTGCACAAGAGAAGTTGACTATCAGTATCAAGCCAAACAGATAGGAGAAAGATTTAAAGCAAAAGGATATGATGAAGAGTGGATTGAGGACCAAATTGAAACAGTAAACCGAATGGATAGAAGCACCATGCTTAAAAGTTACCCAAAAAAACCATATCAAAATGAGGCACCTTGCCTCATACTTGATTATAATGTCCAACATAAGGAGGTAGCCAAAATGATAGAGAAGCATTGGCACATCTTAAAGAAGGATAAAGATCTCAACACACTGTTACCTGAAAAACCAAATATAATATACAAGAGGGCACCCACTTTTAGGGACCTTATTGTTAAATCAGTAGTAGAACCACCACCTAAACCTACCTACTCGTTCTTTTCAGGAAAAGGCTTCCACCCGTGTCGTAATTGCTATGCATGCAGACACTGCAAAAAAATTCAGGGTAAAAGAACTGAATTCACTGCTACCAACACAGGCCAAACCTTCCAACTACGTGAATTTATAGGATGCCATACCGAAGGATTGGTCTATGTACTACAATGTAGTTGCAACCTACAATATGTAGGAAGAACAAAAAGGGCACTAAAAACTAGAATGGAAGAACATGTACGGAATATCAGAAAAGGTTTCCCAAAACATAACGTCTCCAGGCACTTTGCACAAATACATAATCAGGACCCATCATCACTCCAATTCTGGGGCATTGAGAAATATAATAAATCTTGGAGGGGTAGCCACAAAATAAGGACGATAAGCCAAAAAGAATCTAAATGGATCCACACCATGCGGACGCTCACGCCTGGAGGCCTGAATGTGGAGTTTGATCTGAACTGTTTTTTAAGTAATGCTTGAACAGAGTCACTCCCTTCACCTTATTTTACCATTATTATCTTATCCATGAAACGGCCCCTTGACCCTCAATAGATCACCTCTCTCACTTTACCATTAGGTTGCACAGCTCTATTGCACCCTATTTTTAATAATCTTTTAACATTTTTAATGATATTTATATGATATTTTTATGTGATTCAAATACTGTATTACTATTATGGAATCTGGGTGCTTACTCGCGTTCTATTCTGAATCTAGCACTACCATCATAGTCGTACCCTCCATATCTCCATCCCCTGATGAATTGAGGCATCAGGCCCTACACACATATGGAGGCGTACTAAGCTGTAGCCTATACAACTTATACTATAGATGAATTGAGGCACCAGGCCCCACACACATATGGAGTTGTACAGAGTTGGAGCCTATACAATATACACTATTTCAATATTATTTTATTTAAGTACCAGTTACACCTTCTCCATAATTTACTTATACTTCTAATAACTTATTGGTTATAGCTGTTATCGCATCCATCACTTATTAATAGTGTTTTGGCTGTCATACAATGGCTACATTCAGTAGTCATATATACAGATTTCCCCCGCTATTTATATTTTATATTCTTAGTGATCAGTACAACTACGGAAGTGAACCACTTTAAAGTGTCATTGCAGATAAGCCCCGTATCTAACCGCTAACATGGCGGCGTGCTGCATTAGACCATAAATAGCCGACTTCCGTTTACACATATTGACCACCAGTAACATGGCCGCGGTCAAACAACGAATAGACCACAACCAAGATGGCCGTCTGATTACTTCCGGTTTCTCCGTCATATAAGCTAGCACTGCCTGACCAATCCGGTTCCCCAGATGAAGACACGTGACCGTGTCGTAACGCGTAGGGAGTGGCCGTAGGCAGACCCACACAGAGGAGGACGCGAGGAGGCGTTCCGGACGCCGTGGTGATTATTTTCTGCTCGATTTTATTTGATTTTATGTACGTTGCCATTTGGCTTAATAAACTGCTCATTTTTAGTTGAACATACTACACTAGTGGAGCCCCCCCTTCTTTGTCTCTTCCGTTCCCCGATCCTGTTACACTGTTGTGTGGAGACACACAGCAGTCCCTTTTAGGTCTGAAGGAGGATAAGGAGAAAGGACAAATTTGGACCCCACAAGAGAGCACCTTGATCCCTGTCACCTTACCTGGGGCGCATGCTGATACCCCTACAAAGCCCATTTTTAGTTGTCTAGAGGTAAGAGTTCTGAGAGACCAGTGAAGGATTTATCCTATAAATAGAACACTATCAGCGCGGATACTGCTACACAGTAACAACACAGAAAAAGATACATCTCTACATATAGAACTATCTGTGGAAATCCCCACCCTATCAAGAGCCATCAGTCGCTTCCTTTTATTCCCATTCTTTTCAGGACATCCCACATTATGTGATACTTTCCACCTGGATTCTTTTATATATTTTTATATTATTTCCTTATTGGTACATTTATCACGGGATCCCATCACCACTTTAGAAGTTATTTTACACATTTGCATCCTATGGATTTTTACCCTATGGACTTTGATATTTTATTATCACATTTTTATTTTTATTCGTATTATCCATTGATTCTTATCACCTATTAATTTTAATGGTCTTAATGTTTATCATTTTTATATTCACTTAGTCATCACGTGACTGTCTCACAGGACTGACTATATATTCCTAGCACTTTATTGACGTGCATGCACATATTTATTCCATTATCACTGTAATCAGGTTACGTAGTATTTATTGAAGATATTGGCTAATTATTCACAGTTGTCACTTGTTCACTTTTTATATGTAAGTTTTTGCACTTCATTGCACTTTATTTCCCTGCTTAACATAGAGTCATCTATTGGTCCTAGTTACCAATCTTGGCGTGACAGTTGTCTAGGACCTTGCCATCACTCACCTTCTTATTCCATTTAGCATGCGCAAAGTTTTTCCATTCATTCTTTCTGTATAAGTTTATTGCACTGCTCCGGGGGTCTTCTTCCGTCTTGGGGGTCTTCTCGCCGGACTCCCCCGCCATTTACCAAGCTCTTTACCGAGCGGGGGAAGTCCGGCTACCTTCTTCGTCGCCGCCGTCGTCTGGGGGTCTCGATCCGCCTTCGGGGGTCTTCCGGGGGTCTCTTCTGTTCTTGCGGCGGTCGTCGTCTTCCGCGCCGCCTTCTTCTTCTTGTCCTCCTTCTTGTCCTTCTTCCGATGTTGACCCGATGCTCTCTCTGCCCGGAATGCCTGTGCCGCGCTGCGCTGGGACTTATATAGGGGCATGGGGACAGGGTCACATGCTCATGTCACATGGTGACCCCACCCCCTTGTGTTGTCACAGTCCCGGAGGATGCTGGGACTGTGACATCGCAAGGGGGCAGGGTCACCATGTGACATGAGCATGTGACCCTGTCCCCATGCCCCTATATAAGTCCCAGCGCAGCGCGGCACAGGCATTCCGGGCAGAGAGAGCATCGGGTCAACATTGGAAGAAGAAGAACGAGGACAAGAAGAAGAAGGCGGCGCGGAAGACGACGACCGCCGCAAGAACAGAAGAGACCCCCAGAAGACCCCCGAAGGCGGATCGAGACCCCCAGATGACGACGGCGGCGACGACGAAGAAGGTAGCCGGACTTCCCCCGCTCGGTAAAAGAGCTTGGTAAATGGCGGGGGAGTCCGGCGAGAAGACCCCCAAGACGGAAGAAGACCCCCGGAGCAGTGCAGTAAACTATTTTTTCAAAAGTGTGGGTGTTTTTTTTTACGTTACATTTTACACCTTAGGTGAATGGGTAGGGGTACATCGTACCCCATACTCATTCACATAGGGTGGGGGGCCGGGATCTCAGGGCCCCCTTATAAAAGGGGGCTCTCAGATTCCGATAAGTCCCCGCCCGCAGACCCCGACAACCAACGGCCAGGGTTGTCGGGAAGAGGCCCTTGTCCTCATCAACATGGGGACAAGGTGCTTTGGGGTGGGGGGGCCGCACGGCCCCCCTTTCCCCAGGGCACCCCCCATTTTGAGGGCATGCAGCCTGGTACGGCTCAGGAGGGGGGGGGTCGCTCGTTCCCCACCCCTTTCCTGGCCTGCCAGGCTGCGTGCTCGGATGAGGGTCTGACATGGATTTGGGGGGAACCCCCACGCCGTTTTTTCGGCGTGGGGAGTCCCTTTAAATCCATGCCAGGTCACGGAGCTAGCGCGGCGGCATTTACTGCCTACGCTAGCTACGTAACCTGAAGTTACGTTCTAAATGAACCGACTGCTCCGTGTGTGGGCAAGTCCGTTCATTTTCAAAAGTCCCGCGGACTTTTGGCTGGCGGATTATCCGCCAGAGAAGTCCGTGCGTGTGTGGGCAAGTCCACACGCTCGGAAAGTCCAGCGGACCCAGCTGGAAAGTCCGGCGGGATTGTCCGCTGGACTAAGTCCGCCGGCAAAAGTCCGCACGTGTGTACGCGGCATAACAGTGATGTGGATGTAGAACTATATAGTTCAATGCCAGTTCACAAAGCAGTATGGGATTTCACCACAGGGGGGGGGTCACCTGGTTTCATGCATGGAGACCCAAATATATGAAATGCCTTAGGGATGCATATACCTCCTTCCAACACGCAGTAGAAAAGAAAACAAACTTTAAAATGAAAGCAATGGGTACTCTTACCAAATGGTGTGGACCCACACACCGTAGCGATGAGTCAATCAGGCATAAAGAGTAATCCACAACAGCCGTTCTTCCCTTTTAAGGTGACATGGCATCAGATGATATGGCCACGGTGCATGTATCAAGATGTCACATATGCGATAGCCATGTCCAAATACCGATTCGGAAGGGGGTATACTCATCAACATATGAGATGTTTCGTGGAGAAAAAAAAGCCTCCACATAGAGCAGGTCACTCCGGTAAAAAATGTATTTAAAAAAAAAAAAATGGTACAAACATTAAAGATGTATGCAGACAATAAAAAAAAAAACTGATAATCGATGCCCTGATTATCAGTGCAGCCCCCCCCCGTCAGAGCAGCCGATCGGCTTTCCTCTACTCGTGCCTGTCAGCGCGGAAATAGAGGAAAATCAGGTTAAATGGCACTTCCTGGTTACCGTGTGAGCTGTGATTGTACACAGCTGATCACATGGTAAGGAGCCTACGTCAGGCTCTTTACCTAGATCGGAGATCCGGCCATCATTTTGCTATATGGTGGGTGGGAAGTGGTTAAGGAACATGTATGTACAACCCAATTTCTTTTTCATACATCATGGGGACACAGAGTGAGGCTATTTGTTACTGGGTTATATTTGGGTTTGGGAAGCATAAGCTTTGATGGCTAATCTGATCATCCTACTTTTTTTTTTTTTCCCCCTTTCCTTTTTGGACCCCTGAGATGAGGTGGATGGGAGATCTTCTTCCCCTTTTCATCTCATCGATGGTTGTTCGAATTGATTTTGGTGTGGCCGCCATTTTCTTTCGTGAAATCCAGAAAATCTTTTGCCAGGGGATTTGTTTCCATAATTGTGTGTGTGTGTGTGTGTATGTGTGTGTGTGTGTGTGTATGTGTGTGTGTGTATATATATATATATATATATATATATATATATATATATTTTTTATTTTTTTGCATCTATGACAGAGCAATTTCTCACTGTCTGCCATTTTTACCCCACACGCTCGGCAGTACTTATTCGAGAGAGACTGACTGGTATGGTCCCTTGATCCTCTGCCATTGGACCACCTGGAGGGGTGGGAGCACGCCCGCATATAGCCTCTATGGCTTAGTGCACTATACATAGAATAAGGGATCCTGGGGCTGCCCCCAGACGCTTTCTGCACGCAGCCCTCATCCAAATGACCACTTCTACCTGTGGTAGCACCATCTTGACCACATCACTTCTGGTAACGTTTGCCCAACCATGTGGCCTCAGTGCCCCTACCAAGATGGCCGCTCGGTCACATCCTGTAGTGGTGCCGTCTTGATGACACTTCGGCCATGATGGATGCATGTAGTGGTGGAAAGGACAACATCCCCCCTGGGGTCATTGTAAACTCCTGCCAGGAGGCTAAGGGAGGTGGCAGAACGTGATGCTGATTCCAGGATCTCGTCGCTGTCGGGTGAGTTTTCCCTGGCTCCTTCACCCTCCTGACTTTAGCCCAAAGCCAAAAGGGGATGGCCCACTTACAGAACCCCCCCCCATTAGTTTACCATACCTAGTAAGGGGGGGGGGGGTTCGTCAGTGACTCACCAAGTGTCTCCTTTCTTCCAAGTCTATACCTGTGACTGACTGCCTAGCCATCTTTCTCACGGGGGAGAAAGGAGGATGTCCAGGGATGCCTGCCCCAGACCAAACTGCTGTCTTTAAAACAACAAAATGGGGATTTTGTCAGCCCCTCTCCAGTGCCGGTGTTCGCAGGATGCAGGTAACGCAAGAATTGATGGGCCAGCCTAGGGTAGGCCTTTTAAATGTGTGTTTCCTGCAGGAGGCGGAGCATATCATGTAAGCGTCCTGGAGGATGACTTGGGGGGGGGGGGGAGAGATGTGTTTTTTTTCATTTTCTGAGGGGGGGGGGGGGGAAATGACATTTTCAAAAGGTTTCATTGTCCCGGTGCTCCAGGACTAAGGGGTAGTCTAGAAATGATGTGTAACTGCTTGTAGAACACCTAACAGTGTTTCCTGCGTGTGACCTCTGTTTGTGGCCAGGTTGTGTAAATCTCACATGTATTTTGGGGTGTGATTGCAATAATTGGCACCAATCAAAAAAATTAATTTGAAAGACTGCTGCGCGAATACAGTGTGACATAAAATATTGCAGTGATCACCATTTTTATTCTCTAGGGTCTCTGCTAAAAAAAAAAAAAAGTGGGGGTTCTAAGCAATTTTCTAGCCAAAAACATGGATTTTAACTTGTAAGCAACAAGTGTCAGAAAAAGCTTGGGCATGAAGGGGTTATTGTGACCTATAAACTGTACAACTCTGTTGAACGACAAACTAAAATCTTTTAGGGTGGTGTAAAAACAAAAAAAATGTGGTTGCATAAGTGTGCACTCCCTCTTATAACTGGGGATGTAGCTGTGTTTAGAATTAAACCATCGCATTCAAACTCTTGTTAAATAGGAGTCGGTACACACCTGCCATCGTTTTTAAAGTGCTTCTGATTAACCCCAAATAAAGTTTAGCTGTTCTAGTAGGTCTTTCCTGACATCTTCTTAGTCGCATCCTACAGCAAAGGCCATCAGAGGGATCTTATTGTTTAAAAGTCAAGAGAAGGGTACAAAAGAATTTCCAAGGAGTTAGATATACAATGGAACACAGTGAAGACACTCATCAAGTGGAGAAAATATGGCACAACAGACATTACCAAGAACTGGATATCCCTCCAAAATAGATGGGGGGGGGGGGACACTAAAGGAGCTGCAGGAATATCTGGCAAATACTGGCTGTGGTACATGTGACAACAATCTCCCATTATTCTTTATATGTCTGGGCTACGGGGTAGAGTGGCAAGACTGATGGCTTTTCTTAAGAAGAAAAACATCCAAGCCGGTTTAAATTTTGCAAAAACACATCTGAAGTCTCCCAAAAGCATGTGGGGAAAACTGAAAATTTATATCAAATACTTACCGTAATTATCCTTTCCTGATGGACTCCATGGCAGCCTACGTATGGGTTAATCCCGCCTCTCATACCTCATAGGACCCCACTCCCATAAATCTTTGCTCCTAATCAGAGACTGTGTTCCATAACTTAGCCTACTCCAGCAAATGGGAGGGAGACTCCGGCTGCCATGGAGTCCATCAGGAAAGGAAAATTACGGTAAGTATTTGATATAAATTTTCCGTTTTCCTGACTGACTCCATGGCAGCCTACGTATGGGAAATAACTAGCCATACAGACTCGGGTGGGCACAAATTGCTGGTTCAACAGAGAAAGGCTTAATTGGCCCCGTTCAAACAGATAAAACATTTAAACCAAAATTCACAGAAGAAAGAGCCGATGGCTCAACACAATAATGCCTCATGAAAGTGTTTATTGACGACTAAGAGGCTGTTTTGCAGATCACCTCCGCCGATACGTGTCGGGAGGCCGTCTATGATGTTGACATACTCCTGGTAGAATGAGCAGTCACTGTTTCTGGAGGAACCAGTCCTTTAGCTGCATATGCCCTTTGGATAGCCTGGACGATCCAACTTGCAATAGTTCTAGAGGAAGCAGGCAGGCCCCTGTTCTTCCCATAGAAGTAGACAACCAGATGATCTGATCTTCTGAAAGGTGCAGTAGCTTCTAAGTAGCTTTTCAAGACCTCACCGACATCCAAGGGATGGTTAGTTGAAGAATCCTCTGACTGAAAGGTTGGGAGAACAATTTCCTGGTTCTCATGAAACACTGATGATACTTTAGGATCTGATCCTAGCATTGGAACCAGAACTACCCGATCAGGGAAGAAGGTAAGGAAAGGCTCTTTAAAACCTAGAGCACTGATTTTCGACACTCTTTTAGCCGCTGTTATGGCTACTAGAAAGGCTGTTTTAAGGGAAATGTCCTTCATGGACAGTTCATCCATCCGTTGGAAAGAATCTTCTGAGAAAAAATCTAGCACAAGAGGAAGATCCCATTTAGAGAACCTTGGTTTTCTCTGGGGCCTAAGCCTTGATTCTCCTCTGAAAAATTGTCTGGTAAGGGGATTCCTTGTCCAGGAAATACCAGTAAAAGCAGATATTGCCGAAACTTGAACTCGCAGGGAGTTTACAGACAAAGGGAGATCTAACCCTGTCTGGAGAAAACCTAGTACATCCTTTATTTCTGGATTACTACAGGAACCCCCGGAAGGGGAGACATAGTCCATAAACTTAGATCAAATTCTCTGGTAAACTTTATTTGTACCTTGCCATCTAGCGTTCAGCAGGGTAGCAATTGCTGAACTTGGACAACCTAACGCTTCCAGCCTCTTCCTCTCAACCACCAGACCATCAGATGGAGATGGGACGGACCCGGATGAAGGGATGTTCCCTATAGAAGATCCGATTTGGAGGGAAGCGGAACTGGGTCCCGGTAACTCAACTGTAACAGGAGCGGAAACCATGGCCTATTGAGCCAGTATGGGATGATCGCCACTATCTCTGCCGTCTCCTGTCTGAGTCTCGAAAGGAACCGAAGACTGATCGGAACTGGTGGAAAGGCATAGGCTATGTGGACATTCCACTGATCCGTGAGAGCATCCACCCCATGGTTTGGGGACAGCGATACCTGGTATAATAATTCCTCATCTTGGCATTGCAAGAAGATGCAGACCATTCCCAATGACAGGATCCAGTCGAAGACTTCCCGAGTGGAGAGAGCAGAAAATCCGCCTGGACATTTTTGGACCCCAGGAAGATATACTGCCGTCAGGTCCTTCAAGTTCGCCTGAGCCCAGGACATGATTGGATTCACTTCCTTCAAAAGGGAGAGACTGCGAGTGCCCCCTGTCTTTTGATGTACGACACTGCCGTCGTATTGTCCAATCTCATGAGGACTCAGGCTCCCGATATCAGATGGAGAAAAACCAGATGGGCCTGGAAGGCAGCTCAAATCTCCAATATGTCCGAGACCACCCCCTGGGCAGGAAAATCCCACCTGCCCTGGGCTACCTCCGACCGACACAAAGCACCCCAACCTCTGCTGCTGGCATCTGTTGTTACTGTTATCCAGGAAACTGGAGCTATTGAATGGCAGTTGAGAAGATTCCTTCGTTGCAACCACCAAGGGAGACTCTCCCGCATGGAGGGAGTTATCCGGATCCAGTGATCCGGTAGACTTGGATTCCATTGTTGGAGGAATCCTTTCTGAAAGGGCCGCATCCTCCATTGCGCCCATTTTACCATGGGGGCTGTTGCAACCATGGTGCCTATTATCCTGAGGCACTGGGAGGACCTGAGAAGAGGAACTGACATTGCCAGATGAATCCTGTCCCGGACTACTGGGATCTTCTCTAGAGGAAGAGAGATCGTGCTCTTTACTGTGTTGAACTGTGCCCCTAGGAAAACTAGGGACTGGGTTGGCTCCAGATGACTTTTTTCTTGATTCAAAAGCCAGCTGAATTCTGTCAGGGTAGATATGACTTGCTCCCGGTGTGACAGTAGTTGTTTTCTGTCCTGAGACAGTAGGAGTAGGTCGTCGAGGTAATGTGTAATCGAATACCTCGGACTCCGATCAAGGCGACCACCGCCAGTAAGAGCTTGGAAAACACCTGCGGCGATGTCGTAAGCCCGAACGGGAGACATATGAATTGGAGGTGTTTTTGAACCACCGAGAATCGGAGATATTTTTGAAAGTCCTTCACTATTGGTACATGGAAGTACGCTGTCTGTCGAAAGGTCAGCAATGTCTCCATCTTGAACTTTCCCTTTTTTATAAAGGAGTTAGTTTAGGTAAGTCAGGCCGATAACCGGCCTTCAGGAACCACTCTTTTTGAGAATCATAAAGAGGGGGGAGTAAATCCCTAAAACTTTTCCTCGGACGGGACTGGAATGGCGGCACCTTGGGTGATAAGGGAGTCCATGTAGGTCAATAGAACCTCTCTCTTCTCTTCCGACAAAGGAAGGCTTGTGGGAACGAAACGATGTATGGGTGGATTGTTGAACACCCAGGCATGTCCTAGAGAGACTGTCTTTATGACCCAGTAGTCTTGTATCAAGGCTGCCCAGACGTGGCAGAAGCGTAGTAAACGAGCCCCTACTTGCTCCGCCTGAACAGGTGCTATATCAAAAAGACTTTGCCGCTTCGCGGCCCCCAGAAGATGTAGATTTTGAAGGCTTCTGACCAGAAGGCTTGTTTCTCCTCCAGTTCCTCCTAAATTCCCGACCCGGTCTGTAACGCCGTGCATCCCTAGCACGTTCCGGGTCTGACCTGGACTGGACTCTCTTCTGGGCAAACAGACGGCGGTCCTGGGGTAAGAATCCAGACTTCCTGCCGGTAGCACGAGTGATGGCTGAATCGAGCTTATTCCAAAAAAACAGAAGAACCCTCAAAGGGAATTTTGCACCAGGCCTGTTTAGAGGCCGGATCCGCCACCCAAGGGAGTAGCCATAAAGCTGTTTAGCTGTAATGGAAGACCACATGACACATGCCCTTTTCATCTCGCATATTGGAGAGCTCTTGAGGGCTTTTTCGGACATACTTCCCAAGGTTACACCCATATCATCCGTCTAACACTCCATTGCTTTGGATAATGCTGCCAAGGCCAATGCTGGCTTACAGGCCGTCCCAGCCGTAATGTATATACGCTTCAAATCCGTATCAATTTCCCTCTCAAGACCATCCTTGAAAGAGATGGTGTCTTCCAGTGGGAGTGTGACATGTCTTACCAGCCTCATCAAGGCGGCATCAATAAGAGGAGCAGACTCCAGGTGCTTAACTTCCTCACCTTTAAACGGATACATTCTGGCCACTTTAGAGATAAGAGAATTCTTTCTCTCCACTTTGCTCCAAAATCCGAGATAAATTCTCCCAGTTCACCCAGGAAAGGAAATTTGAGCACTCTTTTTTAAGATGCTTAACGTATTTCCTCTGTTTAGAGGGTGCTTCCACTGGCTCCTCCCACCTCAGTGCATCCTTCACTGCCCTCACCATATAAGGGACCTGGGAAAGTCAAATCCTGCACTGGGATCCTCCACTTCAGCTTCGCTGTCTGAAGATCCGCTGAAAGAGAAATTGTCACGGGAGGGACCTGGAGCTTCAAGGTCTTCCACCTCAACCACTGAAGTTGGTGCAGAGGGAGGTATAGCTGCATGGGCGGAATCTAATTTATTCAAGGATTCCTGAACACCCATCCTGACCAAGGCTTCTACTTGCCGGTCTTTAGCATCCCTTTCTTTTGCAGCTTGGGAAACATAAATCGCATAGCGATTTATCTCCTGGCACTTTCGCTCTACATCCCCAAAAGGATCTTCCTTTCGAGCGACCAGAATGTAGTGGGAATAGTGCCGAGACCCCGACCTTGACTTGTCAGAGTGGTGTCTGGAGGAGGACTTAGGGCGTCCAGAACTGGACCTAGAACGGTCATGTCTTGGCCCAGAATGTGCATTATCTTTGCGTGCTGAAGGACAAAGATCCGTAATAGAAGGGCTAAAATAGATAATAAGGAGAAAGAAATTCCCTTAAAAATATACCCTATACCAACCAACACAGGCAGAAAGAAAACCAAATTTCTCCCTACCTGCGGCATAAAGGCTGGCCACAAGGGGACGACGAAACATCCATAGTCACAATTCGGACAGGCTGCAACAATATCCATAGTAAAAAACATTTACTAAAATCCATTTATTTTATTATTATTATATATATATATTTTTTTTTTTTAATAAATAAATCAATTTGCCAAAGTCATTTTTCCTATGCATAGCATAGACATCTGTTAAATCAATAGGGGATAAGGCATCAAGCCTCTTACCTCAGTAAAGCAGAGAAAACAGCGTTTGTTTGGATACAGGCAGCAAGCCTGTCTAAATCTGACAGGCATTCAAATCTGCCGCCTGAATGACGTCACAACGCCGTCAGAGTCACCCCCGCGGCGCTCTTGCCCATGCGAGAACGCCGCCATTCGTCTGTACTGCGCATGCACTGACCAAGCCTCGATCCCAACCGAGACTATGCGGCTGCGCAGTACAGAAAAGCGGCGGTCTGGGACGCAGATGCGCTCCAGCCGCCATACACCCGGAAATGGTACAAACAACAAACAAAAACAGGCTGCCATACGTTACCGCTCCAGCCCGCCGACCACCCGACCTGGCTCCCGTCCACAGGCACGTCACTGGGGGATTTATTCAGGGAAAAGGCCTCCCGCTAGTAGCTAGGACGAATGGCCATACTGCCGCTTTCCAGCCAGTGGCTAGATAGTAAGCTCTTCATGGCAACGCTCTTCATCCCCATGTCCACCCTGCTAGTAGCCGGGCTAATGGACTCCAGACACCAAATCATCATCATGTGTGCAGCTGCAACAGGAACCAGACCCGGATTAACGACTCCTTGAGGTAAGAACTACTACTTCAGTCCTTAAGGAGGAGGACAAAAAAGGAACACAGTCTCTGATTAGGAGCAAAGATTTATGGGAGTGGGGTCCTATGAGGTATGAGAGGCGGGATTAACCCATACGTAGGCTGCCATGGAGTCAGTCAGGAAAATGTGTTATGGTCTAATGAAACCAAGGTCAAACTTTTTGGCCATAATTCCAAAAGATATGTTTGGCGCAGAAACACTGCACATCACAAAAATAACACAATACCCACAGTGAAGCATGGTGGTGGCAGCATCATGCTTTGGGCTGTATGTCTTCAGTTGGAACAGGGGCCTAAGGCTGGATTCACAACTATGCAGTTTTAATGCTTTTTTCATTTTGTAGATTTGCACTATAGTCCATTTAACATGGTTTCCTATGGAACACGTTCTGTAGTGCAAATCTGCAAAATGCAAAACACATAGGTGTGAATCCAGCCTTAGTCAAGGTAGAGGGAATTATCAACAGTTCCAAATACCAGTCAATATTGGCACAAAACCTTCAGGCTTCTGCTATAAAGCTGAACATGAAGAGGAACTTCATCTTTTAGCATGACAACGACCCAAATCAACAAAGGAATGGCTTCATCAGAAGAAGATTAACCACTTTCCTACAGGGCACTTTGACACCATTCCTGCCCAGGCCAATTTTCAGCTTTCAGTGCTCACACTTTGAATGACAATTGATCAGTCATGCAACACTGTACCCATGACATTTTCTGTCCCTTTTTCACACAGAGCTTTCTTTTGGTGGTATTTAACCACTTGCTTACTGGGCACTAAAACCCCCTTCCTGCCCAGACCAATTTTCAGCTTTCAGTGCTCTCACACTTTGAATGACAATTACTCCGTCATGCAACACTGTACCCAAATGAATTTTTTTGTCCTTTTTTTCCCCACAAATAGCTTTCTTTTGGTGGTATTTGATCACCTCTGGGTTTTTTATTTTTTGCGCTATAATTGAAAAAAAACTAATTTTGAAAAAAAAAACATTTTTCTTTGTTTCTGTGATAAAATTTGCAAATTATTAATTTTTCTTCATACATTTTGGCCACAATTTATACTGCTACATATCTTTGGTAAAAATAACCCAAAATGAGTGGATATTATTTGGTCTTTGTGAAAGTTAGAGAGTCTACAAACTGTGGTGCAAATCATACAAAATTGATCACATCTGATGTAGTGGTGGCCTATCTCATTTCTTGTACAAATACCCCCCAAATTACCCCTTTTTTGAAAGTAGACATTCCAAGGTATTTAGTAAGAGGCATCGTGAGTTTTTTTCCCACAATTCTTTGCAAAATTATTATTTTTTTTATTTTTTTACCACAAAATTGTCATTGTAATAGGTTATTTCTCTCACATGGCATGTGTATACCACAAATGACACCCCAAAATAAATTCTGCTACTCCTCCTGAGTATTACGATACCCCATGTGTTGGACTTTTACACAGCCTAGCCACTTAGAGAGGCCCAACATGCAGGGAGCGCCATCATGTTCTAGGAGCATAAATTACACATCTAACTTGTTGACCACCTATTACAATTTTGAAGGCCCTGGAGCACCAGGACAATGACACGTGACACTGACGTGGTACTGATGACAGAAAGCACTGATACGTGGCACTGATGACACGTCACACTGATGTGGCACTGATGACAGATGCCACTAATACTGGGCACTGATGACAGATGGCACTTATACGTGGCACTGATATCATGTGGCACTAATACGTGGCACTGATGAGAGATGGCACTAATATGTGGCACTGATGACACGTGACACTGATGACAGATGGCCCTGATACGTGGCATTGATGACACGTGACACTAATAACAGATGGCACGTGACACTGACAGGTGGTACCGATGACAGATGGCACTGATACGTGGCACTGATGACAGATGGCACTAATATGTGGCACTGGTGACACTGATATGGCACTGATGACAGATGGCACTATGTGGCACTGATGACACGTGGCACTGATGACAGATGGCACAGGGGACAGGTGGCACTGGGGACAGATGGCACTAACAGATGGCAGTGGGGATAGGTGGCAGTGGGGACATCGCACATTTAGTTTTTTTTTTTTTTAAACGTACGACCGATGCAGCCGTTCATCTCTCCCTCCTCACACGCTGTCTCTGTGTGAGGGAGAACGGCGCTGAGAGATGATCTCATATGTTTACATATGAGATCATCTCTCATTGGACACGCCGATATCACTGTAAACGGCCGCTGTGATTGGCCGTTTACAGCAATCTGTGACTGGCTGTGTCCGAGGGACACGGCCAGCACAGAACTTCCCCGATGCACGCTCTCAGGAGCGCGCATTGCGGAAGTAAACAGGAGGACGTCCAGGGACGTCCTCCCGGCAGGGAGCGTCCGCGCTGAAGCCGTCTTTCGGCTATAGCGCGGGCGCGAAGAGGTTAATCACTAGTGGTGTATTTATTTCTTTTTTGTGCTATAAAAAAAAAAAAAAAATAATAAAAACAAACATTTTGTGAAAAAAATGCCCTTTTCTTTGTTTCTGTCATAAAATTTATTAATTTTTTTTCTTCATAAATTTTGTCCACAATTTTATACTGCTACATATCTTTGGTAAGAAAAATAACCCAAATCAGTTTATATTATTTGGTCTTTGGCACCATAGCTTGTAGACTCTCTTGTCACTTTCACAATCATTAAAAATTGATCACTCCTGATGTACTGGAGGCCTATGGCTCCTTTCACACATATGTATCCATCCATTGATGGGTGAAAAACGGACATCAATGCATTCCTATGGAAAAACGGATGATTAATTATTTGCATCCGTTTTCATCCACTTCCGTCAACATCCGTTTTTGTTTTTTGAACTGATGAAAGGACTATTTTTCATCCGTGAAAAAAACAGAATGGACAAAAAACAAATGTTAGTGGACGACATCTGTCTTTTTTTCCCCTCGCTGTAAATTAGCCGTTTGCTAAGGAGGGGGCCTTGTATGAACCCCCCCCCCCCCCCCCCCACGCCAAATTTTCTTTTTTTTAAGAAATGGTGTGGGGTCCCCTCCAAAATCCATACCAGATCCTTATCCGAGCATGCAGGTCAGGAAAGGAAGGGGACGAGCGAGCGCTCCCCCCCCCCGCCCCTTCCTCCTGAACCATACCAGGCCGTATGCCCTCAACATGGAGGGGTGGGTGCTTTGGGGCAGGGGGGGCTCTGCAATGCCCCCCCCACCCCAAAGCTCCTTGTTCTTATGTTGCATAGTTCGTAAGGTTGAAAAAAGTCATGTGTGTGTGCTTTTATGTCAATATTACATTGTATATCCCTGTATTTTGTGTTCGTTTAGGTGCCTATCTAATGGTTGAGAAATTCCACATCCTTACTGTTCTTACAGTAAAGAACCGTCTACGCAGTTTAAGGTTAAACCACTTTTCTTCTGAATGGCTGCGTGTCTTTTTTTTTTTTTTATTCCCTTTCGCTGAAAAGTTTCATTCCTATTTTGGGGTTACCAGTACGGTATTTGTACGTTTGAAATGATATCCCCTCTCTCCTAGAGAGAACAAGTTCAGTGCTTTCCTCATAACTAAGGTCCTCTTTGTTAACTTAGTTGCCTTTCTCTGGACTCTCTCCAGTTCCAGCACATCCTTCCTGAGGACTGGACCCCAGAACTGGACGGACTACTCCACTTGCGGCCGGACCAGAGTTTTGGAGAGTGGGAGAATTATCGTTTTATCTCTGGAGTTAATCCGCTTTTAAATGCGTGCCACTATTCTATTGGCTTTGCTTGCAGCAGCTTGGCACTGCATGCCATTGCTGAGCCTGTCAACTACTAGGATCCCCAGGTCCTTTTCCATCCTAAATTCCCCCAGAGGTTCTCCCCCCAGTGTATAGATCGCATTAATGCATTTAGGTGGCAAAAACATGATTTTACATTTTTCTACGTTAAACCTCATTTGCCATGTAGTTGGCCACCCCATTAATTTGTTTAGATCCTCTTGCAAGGTTTCCACATCCTGCAGATAAGCTATTACCCTGCTTAACTTGGTATTGTTTGCAAATACTGAGATTGAGCTGTTTATCCCATCCTCCAGATCATATACAAAAATTTTTATAAATGGACAACTTTGTGTAAATAAAATAAATAAATAAAATGAGTTTATTTTCTTTCCACATTTTCCAAAAACTTGTGGAAAAAAAATGACATGTTCAAAAGACTCATTATGCCTCATAGCTTATACGTTGGGGTGTTTGCTTTGCAAAATGGGGTCATTTTGTGGGCGTTTCCATTGGCCTGGTGCTCAAGGGCCTTCAAAAGTGTAATAGGTGGTTGAGAAATAAGATGTGTAATTTATGCTCGTAGAACGCCTAACGGTGCTTCTTGGACTTGGGGCCTCTGTATGTGGCCAGGCTGTGTAAAAGTCTCACACATGTGGTATCACCATACTCAGGAGTAGCAGAATATATTTAAAGAAGAGAACCGCGCCAATCACTCTCATTGATAACAACCATATGTGCCAAAAGATTATGCTGTGCTAAAATACCGGAAAAGGGATGTTACTACCCCCCCCCCCCTTTTTTAGCAGCCCCCCTATTTGAGGTGAGTGTTTCCAAAAGTGCTCAGTGCTTTATTTACCAAATCATTTAACAATGTAGAAATAAAATGAAAATAAATAAAATATATATATAAGAATGATGTGTGTCTATACCTCTATCTTATATTTAACCCCAGTATATTCCGTGTCATTTATATGTCAGTGAACCAATTATTATATAATTTCCTACTTAAACAAAACAGTGAACATCTGAATACAGATGTAATACAATCCTGAGAAGGCAAAAACAATCCCGAAAAGGAAAAAACAAAGGAAAGATGCCACAGTCACTAATTTTCAATATAGTGTCCCTTTGTTAACACCTCTTGTGATTAAATCTAATAATATTCTGGTGCTGTGCCATCCACCCCGACCGTGAATCCAACACCTCTAAAGAGCCGCAAGTCAGTTTACCTCTCCCCCCTCCCTCTCGGCAATCATCTGGGACACGTCACAAGTCCCGGATGATTGTCCGGCCAGTCACAGCACGCACGTTCCTGGCTGTGAAGCCACAGCCGCGCGTCCACAGTGACAATGCCGGTGCCGCAGAGAGGAGGGGGAAGACGAGCGGGTCTTCTTTCCCCTGCATTGCTGGACCCTGGGACAGGTAAGTAAAAATTAAAAAATTCAGATATTAGAAATATAATTAGAATTAACATGGAATTTTACAGAATAGACAGTTGAAATATCATTTACCCTTCAGTCCCCAAAAAATTTTAGTGTCTGAATGCTTGCCACAATATCACAGTCCTGCCATAAGTAGCTGTTTACCGCCATTACTAGTAAAAATAAATAAAAATATCCCATAGTTTGTAGACGCTATAACTTTTGCGCAACCCAGTCAATATACGCTGGGAGAACTTGCATCAAGTGTTGAGCTTTTAGGGACACTGGCACTCGCTTTTCTTCTTTTTAAGGGCTTTTCTTGTACATTTTTATTTTTTTTTAAATCCAGGAAACAAACACGAGTTTCTCTCACAGGGGTATTCAGCACACCGTTAAAATAAAACGGCTTGTAAATGTAGCACTCCTGCCCTGGCCTTACCCTTTAGGCATTTTGTCTTCCTCTCAGACAGTCTTCACACACACGTTGCGCACATAATATGCAGCCCCTTGCTGCTTTGGCTTCCACATGGATTGTCCTCCTGACTCCTGGCAGCAACCTCCTCTTGTCTACTGGGGTGGAGCCAGAACCCTAGTTTGGTCATTACTTAAAGCCCAGCACGCACATGGCCAATTAGTGTGCTGGCTGCTCACAAAATCTGGACCCTGGCAGGGTACTGCCCTGCTACATCACTTATTGTGATTTTTTTTAACAAAAATATGTAGCCGAATACATATTGGCCTAAATTTATGAAGACATTTTTTTTCTTTTTTTTTAAATTGTCGTTTTTTTCTGTTTATAGTGCAAAAAATAAAGCGCAGAGGTGATCAAATACCAACAAAATAAATCTCTATTTGTGGGGAAAAGACCTAAATTTTATTTGGGTACAGCGTCGCATGACTGCACAATTGTCTGTTAAAGTAATGCAGTGGTGTATCGTGAAAAAATTACCTGGTCATGAAGGGGGTAAATCTTCCTCAGGTCAAGTGGTTAAGCACCCGGACTCTTCTACTACAAAGCCATGCTGTTGTCATAGACGAAGTATGCGATTTAGCATTACCCTGCTAAAATATGCATGGGCTTCCCTGAAAAAGACATCATCTGGATGGGAACATATGCTGTTCTAAAATTTAGATATATCTTCCAGTGCTGATGGTGCCTTTCCAGATGTGCAAGCTGCCCATTCCTTACACACTAATGCATCCCCATACCATCAGTAGGGATGAGCCGAACACCCCCGGGTTCGGTTCGCACCAGAACCTGCGAACGGACCGAAAGTTTGCGTAAACGTTAGAACCCTATTATAGTTACAATGGACGCGAACGTTCGAAATCTAAAGTGCTAATTATAACGGCCAATATGCATGTTATTGTCATAAAAAAGGTTTGGGGACCTGGGTCCTGCCCCAGGGGACATGTATCAATGCAAAAAGAAGTTTTAAAAACTGACGTTTATTTCGGGAGCAGTCATTTTAAAGTCATTTAATTTCACCTCACTGTGCTATACTCACACAGCACACACACACTAACTCCTGCAGATGGCTGGATTGGTAGAGAACAGGGCAGATACAGTGTAAGGTGGTTTAGTGTGCTGTGCTATTCTCACACAGCACACAGACACACTAACTCCTGCAGATGGCTGGATTGGTAGAGAACAGGGCAGGTACAGGGTAAGGTGGTTTAGTGTGCTACTGCTGTGCTATACTAACACAGCACACACACACACACTAACTCCTGCAGATGGCTGGATTGGCAGAGAACAGCACTGAGAATAACACACTATCCCTGCCTATTTTTCCTCTATCCCTACACTTTCCCCACAAGCAAAGGCTGAGAAGAATACACTATCCCTGCCTATTTTTCCTCTTTCCCTAGAATTTCCCCACAAAGTAATGTTTCAAATACACTGTGTACATGTACAGTACACTATCACTGTTCCTAACGCCGGAAAACACACTACACGAGGCCGCCGGCACGGCAGCCTTATATAGTGTGGGGCGTGTACTAAACCCCCTGAGCTATAATTGGCCACAGGCATCCTGCCTGTGGCCAATTATTGCTCTCCTCGCCGCTGGCTCTATGATTGGCCAAGCATGCGGGGTCACAGTGCATGCTTGGCCAATCATCAGCCAGCAATGCACTGCGACTGGCGCAGTGCATTGTGGACTGTTCGCATAACACGAATTTGATGCGAATGGCCCACATAGTTCTGGACTCGACGAGCGGACGAACGGCCGATGTTCGATTCGAACATGGGTTTGAATCGAACACCGGGCCCATCCCTAACCATCAGATGCAGGCCTTTAAACTGAGCACTGATAACAAGCTGGAAAGTCCATCTCCTCTTTAGTCTGGAGGACAGCCCATGGTTGCAGAAAAGTCACATTTTGATTAGTCTGACCACAGAACAGTTTTCCACTTTACTACAGACCATTTTAAATGAGCTTTGGTCCAGAGAAGACAGTGGCATTTCTGAATCATGTTCAGATTTGGCTTCTTCTTGCATGATAATGCTTTACCTTACATTTTTGGATGGCACGGCGAACTGTGTTCAGACAAAATGTATTACTGCTAATGATACAGTTTTTATTACTAAAATCTTGTATATAATCCCTTATCATGCCCTCCAAGAGCTTGCAAACTATTGATGTTAGGCTAACTGGTCTCTAGTTCCCCAGGATATATCTTGGCCCTTTTTTGAATATTGGTGCTACATTGGCTTTTCTCCAATCAGCTGGTACCATTCCAGTCAGTATACTGCTCCTAAAAATTAGGAACAATGGTCTGGCAATCACTTGACTGAGTTCCTTTAGGACTCTTGGGTGCAAGCCATCTGGTCCCGGTGACTTATTTGTGTTAATTTTTTCAAGTATATTTCTAATTTTACCCTCTGTTAGTCATGAGGGTGCTTCCTTTGGCATGACATGAGGATAAACCATGCAGTCTTGGTTATTGAAACCCCCTGTTTCCCTTGTGAAGACTGAGGAGAAGAATACATTCAAAACCTTCAACATCTCTCCATCTTTTGTAACCAAATTCCCTTCATCATTCTTTATAGGGGCAATATATTCTGCTCTTAGTATTCATAGACTTAAAGAATTTTCTGGGTTTTCTGTACTCTCCTCCACTATGTGCCTTTCGTGTTATAACTTAGCCGCCCTGATTGCACCCTTGGATAATAGAAAGGTAACAGTGCTCTCTGCAGGGGCAACCCAATCCATACACCAGATCCACTCACTGGTGCCTGAGCTTGATGTATCCCATCACACTCCAACGTCATAAACAGTAGAAAGAGCCTGCAACACTGAAATCCTTGAAGTGTAGTTTATTGGTACATCAGAGTGACAATAAAACAATATCGAGGACCCGTTTCAGCAAAAGCCTTAGTCGTAACTAGTTTAAAACAGATATGGCAAGATATATACACTCACAAAACTCACAAAAGTGAGTACACCCCTCACAATTTTGTAAATATTTTATTATATCTTTTCATGTGACAACACTGAAGAAATTACACTTTGCTACAATGTAAAGTAGTGAGTGTAAAGCTTGTATAACAATGTAAATTTGCTGTCCCCTCAAAATAACTCAACACACAGCCATTAATGTCTGTTTTTCAAAATATATATTTTTTTTTGTTTATAGCACAAATAATAAAAATCGCAGAGGTGATCAAATACCACCAAAAGAAAGCTCTATTTGTGGGAAAAAAAGGACGGTAATTTTGTTTGGGTACAGCATCACATGACCGCGCAATTGTCAGTTAAAGCGACACAGCGATGTATCGCAGAAAATGGCCAGGTCAGGAAGGGCTTTTGCAGCCTTCCTTATAGCATGCTATGAGGAAGGCTGCAAAAGCCGAAACATGTTAGCATTTTTTGTATCATGCTATTATAAATGTAGCCAATAAGGAATTTTCTTGCAAGAGCACTCCGAATTGCCGGTGTCCTGTCGGATAGTGTCCCCCGTCGGATACTGTCCGCTGTGTACTGCGCATGCTCAGTACGGATGACAACCAGATTCCAAAAATATTCGAAGATGAACAGCGCCTGCGCCATGAGTCCAGGTTCAAACCCCACCATCCAAGTGGACATAGAGTTAGAATAAAAAAGAGCCGAGCAAAGCGAGGCCGTGCCCGAAGCATGGCGAGCGAAGCAAGCCCGCGAGGGGCCCTCTAACTTTGTGCAGCTTTATGTCCACTTGGATGGTGGGGCTTGCACCTGGACTCACGGCGCAGGCGCCGTTCATCTTCGTAGATTTTCAGAATCTCCTTGTCCTCCGTACTGCGCAAGCGCTGCACCTGCGCAGTACGGGGCGGACACTTTTCGATAGGCGGACATTTTTTTAAAGAACACCGGCTTTAATCTTATTGATATCCACTACCTTGGGAGTTGAACGATCTAAGCCAAAGCACCGAACTCCAGCTCCTAGATATAAAATATAGCGGTTGAGCTTGGGTGAAACTTTTATATTTGTCTATTATTAAAAATTACCAGTTGCTTCTCCAAACAAAAAAAAAGAGGTTCTATACTTTTACTTTCATACGGTCCATTTGTAGAAAAGTTACTGCAGTGCTGCTGCTTGGCTTCTGCATGTATTTCAAATTTCAATGTGTTTAGAATACCTGCTTCCCTGCCACCACCATGGCTCCTCCTGTTAGTTAGTACATCAGTACAGGATGTGAGTCTGCCGCAGAAACCACAGCATGCAGCAGGAGGAGCAGGTGTGCGACCCACCTGAAGCTCAGTTGTGGCCTCTTTTTAACACATGGGCTATTCATTTGCTTTGAATTGGCCTTTAATGAGCCTTAATGGATAAAAATGCACTTGCACTTGCACAATGCATCACAATGCACAGACCATTCACAACATACAGGGAAAATACTTCTGTGCATTGTAGTGGCACTGTTTGCTTTTACTGTATACTTGCAAAAGTATGCCCTTTTAAGAGGGCATATTTGAGTGGATCCCAAATAATACTAAATTTTGATGGGTAAAATATGCAGGAGAGCAGTGCTTAGGTTATGACCGGGTTTAGTAGGTACAGGCACTGGAGTGCCAATCAAAGTTAATGACAACAGACATACAGGTATCCCATATGCCATAACATTACTGCATGTACATCAAATCCTATCTTAGAATCTAGCTGGCTAACAGCTTATGTAACTTCAGAAAGTAAGCCGTACATTTTTAATTTTATATCACAAATGACATCTATACATGCTGTTTCATTTAAATTAAGTTGTATGCAAACCCCAACAATAAACCTCTTTTATTTGCTTTCTTTGAGCTGTTAAATACATTTGTTACATTTATGAAATAGTAAATTGATCACATTAACATCCACATGATTGATCTTCGTGATAAACTTCCTCCCCAACATCTCTTCCTTCTTTATTTTTCTTTCTCTTTTTCATCTTTATATTTTTCACATTTTAGAGTCTATCAACTTTAACAACATTTAGATGCTATTAAAATGTATCAAAACTACAAATCATATTTATTTATAAGTATTCATATTACTTTGCAGTGAAAATTACAATGTGAATTACTTCCCGGCTCACACAGGGGCGATTTGTCAGGAAACTTAGCCGCCTGACAATTCGCATTCCGTTCTGTACTATGGAACCGTTCTAATAGGAGCGACTCAAGTCGCTCCGACTTACTAAAAGGTTCCTGTACTACTTTTGGGGCGACTTCAGGCGACTTGCATTGACTTCTATACAGAAGTCATTTTGCAAGCCGCCACTAAGTCGTGTGCAGGTCGCCACTGTGAGTCACGCCCCTGTGTGAACCGGCATACGTTTATTTTTACCTTACATAGTTACTTTTGTTTTTATTACATTCAGTTTCTGGCATGTGATGTATTTTATACCTATTATTGGCTGATGTGACTGTACTTATACATTTTTGTATAACAGAAAATCGTTTCTTTTTCTTATGTCAATATTTAATAAAAATGTATTGAAGGGCTGCTAAATACATATATTGTTTTATATGTTCGATAAATTTCGAAAATAATACCTACTGAGATCTTGCCAGACATCCAGTGCTGTCCTGTATCCTGTGCACTCTGCAACCTTATCGCAAATAAAAGTTGCACTGTCCAGCTAACTTCTGAGAACTACTGAACACCTCACCCTTGTAGGACACAAGTTATTGTCAAGATCACAGTGAAAATAAAAGAAAAAATGCATGAAAAATAATCAAATGCAGACTGGTAAGCTACAATATAAAAAAAAAAAATATTATGTTTAAATACATTTTAAATCTACACTGTAATGTCCAGCAGATGGCACAGCAAGACCAGAATTTCTTGCCATATATCTCAACAGTAATACCCTGAAAACAGAGCAGTCAAACAAGACGAGGCCCTCACTACAGTATGTGTTTTTGTCACACCTTTGGCTGCAGTGCCAAAGAGATGCAGGTTTAAACTGGCCACAGATGAATCAAAATTAAACAAACTACTTCTGTTGAATGGGAACATTGGAAAACGCTTCTAGATCAGCCAGCTGCAACAGATGATCAATGTATTCTGACAGCAGAGGAATCCCACTATCAGAAGACAGTGACATAATGGGGAGGATTTTTCCTTCCACCTCCCTTGTGTGGATGAAGGAATCTATATTTTTTTTTCAATCAGACCGCTGCCTGTAAAAAAAAAAAAAAAAAAAAAATAGTCTGCCAGTGGTGCCACCCTTAAAGTAGTTGTAAAGGCTCAAGGTTTTTTACCTTCATGCATTTTATGCATGAAGGTAAGAAATGTTCTGTGTGCAGCAGCTCCTCCTAATACTTTCCCGAGCCCCATCTCAGTCCAGCGATGTGCATGAGAGCAACAATTCCCCCGGGTCTCTTCCTCCTCATTGCATTGCTGCAGCTGTGTATATTCACAGCGGGAGCGAGCCGGCGGCGGCATGCATTCGCACCTGTGATCGGGCGCAGAGGTGCCATCCTGTAGCAGTAAAACTGCTATAGGGCGGACCTTAACCACTTCCCGACCGCCCCCTGTATATTTACGTCGGCAGAATGGCACGTACAGGCAGAATCACGTACCTGTACGTGACATTCTTCCGGCGGTTGGGGGGTCCGATCGGACCCCCCTCCGCCGGCGGGGACGGTCGGGATCGCTTCAGAAGCGATGCGGGACGAGGTAACGGCCAGTCGTTTCTGGCCACCCCCTCCCGATCGCTCTGGCCAATAGGATTCGTCCGCTTCCTTCCCCTTCCTGTGTAATTGTAAACACAGGCAAGGGGAAGTGATGTCACGCTCCTCGTGTCGGTCTTTCTGACCGGGACGCCGAGCGGAGAAGACATCAAGTAAGTGCACAAACACTACACTGACACCAGGTACACATAGGCACACATTTCACCCCCCTGTCACCCCCTGATCACCCCCCAGATCACCCCCTGCCCCCCCTGTCACAGTGTCACTGATTGCAGTGATCATTTATTTTACTGATCACTGCATTTAGTGTCAGTGTGACTGCAATAACTGTCAGGGCAGTTAGTTTTAGGCCCCTTTAGGTCCAAGGTAGCCCCCTACCCCCCCCCCAATAAAGGTTTAACCCCTTGATTGCCCCCTAGGTAACCCTTTCACCCCCTTTTGCCAGTGTCACTAAGCGATCGTTTATTTTGATCGCTCTATTAGTGTCACTGCTGTCGCTAGGTAGCCAGTTTTTTTTTTAGGTAACCGCCAGGTTTATATAGGATTATAAATAGGTTTATAGGTCAGGTACCCCCATATTACAACCTAAATAAAGGTTTTAACCCCTTGATTGCCCCTAGAGTTAACTCTTTCACCAGTGATCACAGTATAAGTGTCACTGGTGACGCTGGTTAGCCAGTTAGTTATTTAGTTATTTAGGTTCCCCGTCAGGTTTTTATATATCGTCAGGTACCCCCATATATTACCTAATAAAGGTTTTAACCCCCTGATTGCCCCTAGTTAACCCTTTCACCAGTGATCACCGTATAACTGTTACGGGTGACGCTGGTTAGTTAGCTTGTTTTTTTATACTGTCAGGGCACCCGCCATTTATTACCCAACTATCGGTTTAACCCCCTGATCGCCCGGCGGGTGATATCAATTAGGTGTTAGGGTCAAATAAGGTCTGCGTCGCCCCAGGTTAGTGCCAGTACCGCAAACACCCACGCGCAAAGCATACACCTCCCTTAGTGGTATAGTATCTGAACAGATCAATATCTGATCTGATCAGATCTATACTAGCGTCCCAGCAGTTTAGGGTTCCAAAAAACGCATTGTTAGCGGGATCAGCCCAGATACCTGCTAGCACCTGCGTTTTCCCCCTCCGCCCAGCCCAGCCCAGCCCACCCAAGTGCAGTATCGATCGATCACTGTCACTTCCAAAACACTAAGCACACATAACTGCAGCGTTCGCAGAGTCAGGCCTGATCCCTGCGATCGCTAACAGTTTTTTTGGTAGCGTTTTGATTCATTCGCCAGCAGCCTAGGAGCTTTTTTTCCTGTGAATCTCACTAGTGTACTACTAAATTTAGAGCCCAAAATGGCAAATCGCAAGTACACTAGTGAACAGGCCTACTTGTTTCTGAGTATGTCAGATAGTGAAGAGGAGGTCACTCATCTGTCAGAATCAGGCTCAGAATACGATCCAGTAGACGACAGCGGCTCCATGACAGATAGCTCTGGCGACGAAGGTGTGGTCCCTGCTAAGGTCAGGCGTACCCGATCCCGATCTTCTGATGTTGTTGAGGTGCAGGAACCGCAGGTCTCTCGTATGGAGCAGAGAAGTACTAGCGCCGCTATTCCTTCTGGTGAACTGGCAAGCACCAGCGGCCTAGTACACCCTGGACGTAGTCAAACCAGCACTGCAGTAACACTTGGTGACGTGGCGAGTCCCATAAGTGCAGTTCAAGCTGGCGAGGTGGCAAGCACAAGTAGTGTCCCGCTGCCACCAAGAAGAAGACAAAGGCAGGCCCGTCGATCACATAGTGTCCTTCCTGCAGAATTCGCCAATCCTGATTGGGTGCCCACCACTTCTGCAGAACCCGTACTTCCCCCATTCACTGGCCAACCCGGTATTCAGGTGGAAACAGCTGATTTTAAGCCATCCGATTTTTATTCGCTGTTTTTCACGGAAGATCTCTATAGATCTATTGTGGACCAAAGTAATATATACGCTGGTCAACACATCGCCGCTAATCCCCAAGTGCCTTCCCTTGCCAGAGATTGGAAACCAATTACGGTTTCCGAATTTAAGACCTTTCTGGGCCTTTCCCTCAACATGGGCATACACAAATTCCCGACGCTGAGGTCTTATTGGTCCACCTCACCGCACCACCATATGCCCGTGTTCTCTGCCTCCATGTCCAGGGCACGATACGAACAGATCTTGCGGTTCATGCACTTCAGTGACAATGAACTTTGTCGTCCTCGTGGAGACCCTGAATTTGATCGGCTCTACAAAATTCGGCCCCTCATAAACCACTTCAACCAATGTTTTGCAGCCTTGTTTACGCCCAATCAAGTTGTCTGCGTTGACGAGTCCCTGATTAAGTTTTCTGGCCGCTTGTCTTTCAAACAGTTCCTTCCCAGCAAGCGTGCCAGATACGGGGTCAAGCTCTACAAGCTCTGTGACAGGGCAACAGGCTATACGTGGAGCTTTTCGGTTTATGAGGGAAAAGATAGTCACGTAGAGCCGGAGAACTGTCCAGATTACATAGGGAGCGCTGGCAAGATAGTGTGGAACTTGGTGTCACCCTTATTCGGAAAGGGGTACCACTTGTACGTGGACAATTATTACACGAGCGTGCCACTGTTTAGTCACTTGTTTGATCATCAGATTGGAGCATGTGGCACCGTGCGACCTAATCGCCGGGGCTTTCCCCAGCGGCTTGTAGATTCCCGTCTTAGGCTGGGGGAGAGAGCCTGCTTGAAGTGTAATAACTTGCTCGCTGTGAAGTGGAGGGATAATAGGAATGTTTTCGTTCTTACCTCCCTTCATGCAGACACGACAGTCCAAATTCGTACGGCGGCTGGTGTTGTGACGAAACCCCTCTGTATCCACGAATACAACCTTAATATGGGGGGGGTGGACCTCAACGACCAGTTGTTGGCGCCGTACCTAGTTGTCCGTAAGGCTAGACGCTGGTACAAAAAAGTGTCTATTTATTTATTCCAATTGGCTTTGCTGAATGCTCATGTGCTATACGGAGCTTCAGGCGGGACGTTACCCTTCCTTGAATTCCAGGGAGCGGTTGTCATGGAACTCCTGTATCCAGGCGATTCCACACCTCACCATCCCCTACCAAATGCAGTAAGCCGGCTGCATGAGAGGCATTATCCTCATGTCCTCCAGAGTACCCCTACCCAACGAGCCCCCCAAAGAAGATGTCGTGTCTGTAGCAAGCGCGGATTTAGGCGTGACACCCGTTATTATTGTCCACGCTGTCCTGACAATCCTGGTCTCTGCGTTGGTGAATGCTTTGAACGCTACCACGAACTAGTGAGGTATTAGCGTAGGGTACAGCATTTCACAGGCTAGGATACACTTTCACAGGGTCTCAAGAATGCCATCGCATTTTGAGACCCGACCGTTGCAGTTCAAATTATAGTTACAGGGTCTCAAGAATGCCATCGCATTTTGAGACCCGACCGTTACAGTTAAAATTATAGTTATAGTTTAAAAAAAAAGTGTAAAAAAAAAAAAAAAAAATAAAAAAGTACAAAAAAAAAAAAAAAACCCCCAAAAAAAATATAAAATATAAAAACCAAAAATAGTTGTCGTTTTATTGTTCTCTCTCTATTGTTGCTCTTTTTTACTCTATTCTATTCTGCAATGTTTTATTATGTTTTATCATGCTTGCTTTTCAGGTATGTTTTATTGTTAACCATTTTTTTGTTTTCAGGTGCGCCATTCAGTTGCAGCGCGGATTTATTTATCTTGACAGCAACAGCGTTTGCTCCCACGATACATAAAGCCGCGACTCCAACACTGTAGGAGGTGATTTCACCACCACAGTTAAAAAAAAGAGCATATATGCCGAAGCATGGGGGCAGCAGAGGGCGGAGGAGCGATTTTGCTCCTAATGCCACGTACATACGGTCGAAAAAAGTCCGACCATGTGTACGTGGCATAACTTTTTTGCGGGAGGATGCCCCCATGCTTCGGCATATATATATTTTAGGCACCGGTTGCGTTAACAAAATGTTTTATTTTTTACTATGTTTTTTTTTTGGTATTTGCTTTGCAGGTATGGTATGGTAAGGTCTTACTGTTATACTCTAATGTTACTTTGTTTTAATGTTAACCATTATTTGCTTAGCAGGTACGCCATTCAGTTGCAGCGTGGATTTATTTATCTTGACAGCAACAGCGTTTGCTCCCACGATACATAAAGCCGCGACTCCAACGCTGTAGGAGGTGATTTCACCACCACAGTTAAAAAAAAGAGCATATATGCCGAAGCATGGGGGCAGCAGAGGGCGGAGGAGCGATTTTGCTCCTAATGCCACGTACATACGGTCGAAAAAAGTCCGACCATGTGTACGTGGCATAACTTTTTTGCGGGAGGATGCCCCCATGCTTCGGCATATATATATTTTAGGCACCGGTTGCGTTAACAAAATGTTTTATTTTTTACTATGTTTTTTTTTGGTATTTGCTTTGCAGGTATGGTATGGTAAGGTCTTACTGTTATACTGTAATGTTACTTTGTTTTAATGTTAACCATTATTTGCTTAGCAGGTACGCCATTCAGTTGCAGCGTGGATTTATTTATCTTGACAGCAACAGCGTTTGCTCCCACGATACATAAAGCCGCGACTCCAATGCTGTAGGAGGTGATTTCACCACCACAGTTAAAAAAAAGAGCATATATGCCGAAGCATGGGGGCAGCAGAGGGCGGAGGAGCGATTTTGCTCCTAATGCCACGTACATACGGTCGAAAAAAGTTCGACCATGTATACGTGGCATAACTTTTTTTGCGGGAGGATGCCCCCATGCTTCGGCATATATAAATGGTGCATGTATGCCCATCATTAGAAGTGGGTGGATGAAGGGAGGTATTCTAATGGTGGGCATACCCACCGCGCCATTGGGAAATTGGGAAAGCATTTTATCACACCGATCTTGGTGTGGTCAGATGCTTTGAGGGCACAGGAAAGATCTAGGGTCTAATAGACCCCAATTTTTTCAAAAAAAGAGTACCTGTCACTGCCTATTGCTATCATAGGGGATATTTACATTCCCTGCGATAACAATAAAAATGACAACTAAGAAAAAAAAAATGGAAGGAACAGTTTAAAAATAAAATAAAAAAGCTAAATAAAAAGAAAAACTAAAAAAAAAAAAAAAAAAAGCACCCCTGCCCCCCCTTCTTTTGCGCAAAGGCGAACACAAGCGTTGGTCTGGCGTCATATGTAAACAGCAATTGCACCATGCATGTGAGGTATCACCGCGAAGGTCAGATCGAGGGCAGTAATTTTAGCAGTAGACCTCCTCCGTGAATCTAATGTGGTAACCTGTAAAGGCTTTTAAAGGCTTTTAAAAATGTATGTAGTTTGTCGCCACTGCGTGTTTGTGCGCAATTTTAAAGCATGTCGTGTTTGGTATCCATGTACTCGGCCTAAGATCATATTTTTTATTTCATCAAAAATTTGAGCAATATAGTGTGTTTTAGTGCATTAAAATAAAAAAAAGTGTATTTTTTCCACAAAAAATGCGTTTGAAAAATCGCTGCGCAAATACTGTGTGGAAAAAAAAAAAAAATGCAACACCCACCATTTTAATCTGTAGGGCCTTTGCTTTAACAATATATATAGTGTTTGGGGGTTCAACGTAATTTTCTTGCAAAAAAAAAATATGTTTTCATGTAAACAAAAAGTGTCAGAAAGGGCTTTATCTTCAAGTGGTTAGAAGAGTGGGTGACGTGTGACATAGGCTTTTAAATGTTGTGCATAAAATGCCAGGACAGTTCAAACCCCCCCCAAATGACCCCATTTTGGAAAGTAGACACCCCAAGCTATTTGCTGAGAGCAATGTTGAGCCCATTAAATATTTTTTTTTTTGGTCCCAAGAGATTGAATAATGAAAAAAAAAAAAATAATATTTTTTTTTACAAAAACTTGTCACTAAATGATATATTGCTCAAACATGCCATGGGCATATGTGGAGATACACCCCAAAATACATTCTGTTGCTTCTCCTGAGTACGGGGATACCACATGTGTGGGACTTTTTGGGAGCCTAGCCGCGTACGGGACCCCAAAATCCAAGCACCGCTTTCAGGCTTTCTAAGGGTGTAATTTTTTTATTTCACTCCTCACTGCCAATCACAGTTTCGGAGGCCATGGAATGCCCAGATGGCACAAACCACCCCCAAATGACCCCATTTTGGAAAGTAGACACCCCAAGCTATTTGCTGAGAGGTATGGTGAGTATTTTGCAGATCTCGCTTTTTGTCACAATGTTTTGAAAATTGAAAAAAAAAAAAAAAAATTTTTTTTTTTTTTCTTTACTTTCTTCATTTTCAAAAACACATGAGAGCTGTAAAATACTCACCATGCCTCTCAACAAATAGCTTGGGGTGTCTACTTTCCAAAATGGGGTCATTTGGGGGGGTTTTGTGCTATTTTGGCATTTTATGGCCTTCGAAACTGTGATAGGTAGTGAGGAGTGAAATCAAAAATTTGCACCCTTAGAAATCCTGAAGGCGGTGCTTGGGTTTCGGGGCCCCGTACGCGGCTAGGCTCCCAAAAAGTCCCACACATGTGGTATCCCCATACTCAGGAGAAGCAGCAAAATGTATTTTGGGGTGCAATTCCACATATAACCATGGCATGTGTGAGCAATATATCATTTAGTGACAACTTTTTGAATAAATTTTTTTTATTTTTTTTTTTTGTCTTTATTCAATCACTTGGGACTAAAAAAAAAAATATTCAACGGGCTCAACATGCCTCTCAGCAAATAGCTTGGGGTGTCTACTTTCCAAAATGGGGTCATTTGGGGGGGTTTTGTGCCATCTTGGCATTTTATGGCCTTCAAAACTGTGATAGGTAGTGATAGGTAGTGAGGAGTGAAATCAAAAATTTATGCCCTTAGAAATCCTGAAGGCGGTGCTTGGTTTTCGGGGTCCCGTATGCGGATAGGCTCCCAAAAAGTCCCACACATGTGGTATCCCCGTACTCAGGAGAAGCAGCAGAATGTATTTTGGGGTGTAATTCCACATATGCCCATGGCATGTGTGGGCAATATATCATTTAGTGACAACTTTGGGCAAAAAAAAAAAAAAGTTTGTAATATTCCCGCAACTTGTGGCAAAATATAAAATATTCCATGTACTCAACATGCCTCTCAGCAAATAGCTTGGGGTGTCTACTTTCCAAAATGGGGTCATTTGGGGGGGTTTTGTGCAATTTTGGCATTTTATGGCCTTCGAAACTGTGATAGGTAGTGAGGAGTGAAATCAAAAATTTACACCCTTAGAAATGCTGAAGGTGGTGCTTGGGTTTCGGGGCCCCGTACGCGGCTAGGCTCCCAAAAAGTCCCACACATGTGGTATCCCCGTACTCAGGAGAAGTGGCAAAATGTATTTTGGGGTGCAATTCCACATATAACCATGGCATGTGTGAGCAATATATCATTTAGTGACAACTTTTTGAATACATTTTTTTTTTTTTTTTTTTTTTTGTGTTTTTTCAATCACTTGGGGCTAAAAAAAAAAAATATTCAATGGGCTCAACATGCCTCTCAGCAAATAGCTTGGGGTGTCTACTTTCCAAAATGGGGTCATTTGGGGGGGTTTTGTGCCATCTTGGCATTTTATGGCCTTCAAAACTGTGATAGGTAGTGATAGGTAGTGAGGAGTGAAATCAAAAATTTATGCCCTTAGAAATCCTGAAGGCGGTGCTTGGTTTTCGGGGTCCCGTATGCGGATAGGCTCCCAAAAAGTCCCACACATGTGGTATCCTCGTACTCAGGAGAAGCAGCAGAATGTATTTTGGGGTGTAATTCCACATATGCCCATGGCATGTGTGGGCAATATATCATTTAGTGACAACTTTGGGCAAAAAAAAAAAAAAGTTTGTAATATTCCCGCAACTTGTGGCAAAATATAAAATATTCCATGTACTCAACATGCCTCTCAGCAAATAGCTTGGGGTGTCTACTTTCCAAAATGGGGTCATTTGGGGGGGTTTTGTGCTATTTTGGCATTTTATGGCCTTCAAAACTGTGATAGGTAGTGAGGAGTGAAATCAAAAATTTGCACCCTTAGAAACCCTGAAGGCGTTGATTGGGTTTCGGGGCCCCGTGCGCGGCTAGGCTCCCAAAAAGTCCCACACATGTGGTATCCCCATACTCGGGAGAAGCAGCAAAATGTATTTTGGGGTGCATCTCCACATATAACCATGGCATGTGTGAGCAATATATCATTTAGTGACAACTTTATGAAAAAAAAATTTTTTTTTTTTTTTTTTTTGTCTTTATTCAAACCCTTGGGACTAAAAAAAAAAATATTAAATGGGCTCAACATGCCTCTCAGCAAATAGCTTGGGGTGTCTACTTTCCAAAATGGGGTCATTTGGGGGGGTTTTGTACTTCCCTGCCATTTTAGCACCTCAAGAAATGAGATAGGTAGTCATAAATTAAAAGCCGTGTAAATTCCAGAAAATGTACTCTAGTTTGTAGACGCTATAACTTTTGCGCAAACCAATAAATATACGCTTATTGGCATTTTTTTTACTAAAGACATGTGGCTGAATACATTTTGGCCCAAATGTTTGACTAAAATTGAGTTTATTAGATTTTTTTTATAACAAAAAGTAGAAAATCTCTCTTTTTTTTTTCAAAATTTTCGCTCCTTTTCCGTTTATATCGCAAAAAATAAAAATCACAGAGGCAATCAAATACCATCAAAAGAAAGCTCTATTTGTGGGAAGAAAAGGACGCAAATTTCGTTTGGTTACAAAATTGCATGACCGCGCAATTACCAGTTAAAGTAGTGCAGTGCGAAATTGAAAAAAGACCTCTGGTCCTTAAGCTGACAATTGGTCCGGGGCTAAAGTGGTTAAGTTGTTAATATTACTTTAATAGTACCCAGAACACACCATCAATGCACCAGTTTAGCTAAAATATTTTTCTATTTATTGGCCTGCAACTCTGAGAGGAAACTGGTTAGGAACTGCAAAACCCAATGCAGAAATAATGAAAGAGTAATGCCTCCTAAACATGATTAGGGATGAGCCGAACACCCCTCTGTTCGGTTCGCACCAGAACCTACGAACAGACCTAAAGTTCATGTGAACTTTAGAACCCTATTAACGTCTATGGAACTCGAACTTTCAAAATCAAAAGTGCTAATTTTAAAGGCTTATATGCAAGTTATTGTCATAAAAAGTGTTTGGGGACCTGGGTCCTGCCCCAGGGGACATGTATCAATGCAAGAAAAATCTTTTAAAAATGGCAGTTTTTTCAGGAGCAGTGACTTTAATAATGCTTAAAGTGAAACAATAAATATTCCTTTAAATTTCGGACCTGGGGGGTGTCTATAGTATGCCTGTGAAGGGGAGCATGTTACCTGTGCTTAGAACTGTCCCTGCACAAAGTGTCATTTCCGCAGGAAAAAAAGTCTTTTAAAAGCACTTGCGGCTATAATGAATTGTCGGCTCCCCGTAATACAGAGAACAGTCATTGAAAGTCATTGATAAAAAAAAAAAAAAAAAAAATATGCGTGGGGTTCCCCCTAAATTCAATTACCAGGCCCTTTAGGTCTGGTATGGATATTAAGGGGAACCCTGGGTCAAATAAAAAATAATAAAAATGACGTGGCGTTCCCCCAAATATCCATACCAGACCTGAAGGGTCTGGTATGGATTTTAAGGGGAACTGCACGCCAAATAAAAAAAAAAAAAAAAAATGGCGTGAGTTTTCTCCAAAAATCCATACCAGACCCTTTATGCGAGCATGTAGCCTGGCAGGCCGCAGGAAAAGAGGGGGGACGAGAGAGCGCCCCCCCTCCTGAACCGTACCAGGCCACATGCCCTCAACATTGGGAGGATGCTTTGGGGGTCTGTGACCCCTCAAAGCACCATGTCCCCATGTTGATGGGGACAAGGACCTCATCCCCACAACCCAGGCAGGTGGTTGTGGGGGTATGCGGGTGGGGGGCTTATCAGAATCTGGAAGCCCCCTTTAACAAGGGGACCCCCAGATCCCGCCCCCCCTGTTTGAAATGGTAAGGGGGTACAAAAGGGGGTACAAAAAGTACCTCAGCTAAGACCCTATCAGGGTGTCGGGATTCCCACAGTGTCTCCATGGAGACAGGATGCGCTGCGCTGGACCATCGGAAGAGATCAGCCATCGCTGGATAGCAAGAGTGGATTACCACCGCTGGAATCTTTTTTTTATTTTTAATAAAGGACTTTTCCCAACGGTGTCTGTGTGTTTTTTAACAATTTTTTACACTTTCTTTGTGAAATTGTAGGGGTACTTTTGTACCCCCTTACCATTTCAAACAGGGGGGGGGGGCGGGATCTGGGGGTCCCCTTGTTAAAGGGGGCTTACAGATTCTGATAAGCCCCCCGCCCACAGACCCCACAACCACTGGCCAGGGTTGTGGGGATGAGGCCCTTGTCCCTATCAACATGTGGACATGGTACTTTGAGGGGGTCACAGACCCCCAAAGCATGATCCTAATGTTGAGGGCATGTGGCCTGGTATGGTTCAGGAGGGGGGGCGCTCTCTCCTCCCCCCTCTTTTCCTGCGGCCTGCCAGGTTGCATGCTCGGATAAAGGGTCTGGTATGGATTTTTGGGGTGGAACGCCACGCCATTGTTAAAAAAAAAATTGGCGTGGAGTTCCCCTTAAAATCCATACCAGATCTGAAGGGTCTGGTATGGATATTTGGGGGGAACCCCACGTCATTTTTTTTCTAAATTTGACCCGGGGTTCCCCTTAATATCCATACCAGACCTAAAGGGCCTGGTAATTGAATTTGGGGGATACCCCATGCTTTTTTATCAATGACTTTCAATGACTGTTCTCTGTATTACGGGGAGCCGACAATTCATTATAGCCGCGAGTGCTTTTAAATGACTTTATTTCCTGCAAAAATGACACTTTGTGCAGGGACAGTTCTAAGCACGGGAAACATGCGCCCCTTTACAGGCATACTATAGACACCCCCCAGGTACGAAATTTAAAGGAATATTACACTTTTATTGTTTCACATTAGACATTATTAAAATCACTGCTCCCGAAAAAAAGGCAGTTTTTAAAACTTTTTTTTGCATTGATACATGTCCCCTGGGGCAGGACCCAGGTCCCCAAACACTTTTTATGACAATAACTTGCATATAAGCCTTTAAAATTAGCACTTTAGATTTCTCCTATAGACTTTTACAGGGTGTTCGTGGCTTTTCGAATTTGCCCACCCCAAACCCCAAATTGTTCGCTGTTCGGTGAACAGGCGAACAGGCAATGTTCGAGCCGAACATGAGTTCGATTTGAAGCTCATCCCTACACATGATAGGATTTTCCGATGAAAAATGTGTGATAGGACCTTGTTGTCAGAAATTCCTACCGTGTGTAGGCTCCATCACACATTTTTCATAGGAAATTCTGTCACACAACATTTGAGATCTAGTTCTCAAATTTTCCGACAACAAAACACGTTGTTGGAAATTCCGATTGTGTGTACACAATTCCGACGCACAAAGTGCCACGCATGCTCGGAATCAAGCAGAAGAGCAGTACTGGCTATTGAACTTAATTTTTCTCGAAACGTCGTACGTGTTGTACGTCACCGCGTTCTTGACGTTTGGAATTTCCGACCAACTTTGTGTGACCGTGTGTATGCAAGACAAGTTTGAGCCAACATCCGTCAGAAAAAATCCCATGGATTTTGTCGGAAAATCCTATCGTGTGTACAGGGCATTACAGTGGTAAATACACCAGTCATAGACAATATAACCATACCATAACTATAATCAGTTGAGATAGCAATGTGAAACGTAAAGGAGAGGTAAACCTAGCTACAATTATACTTACAGTGCCTTGAAAAAGTATTCATACCCCTTGAAATTTTCCACATTTTGTCATGCTACAACCAAAAACTTTTATGTAATAGACCAACACAAAGTGGCACATAATTGTGAAGTGGAAATAAAAATGACAAAGTGGTTTTCAATTTTTTTTTACAATGAAATATGTGAAAAGTGTGGCGTGCATTTGTATTCAACCCCCTTTACTCTGATACCCCTAGCTAAAATCTAGTGGAACCAATTGCCTTCAGAAGTCACCTAATTAGTAAGTAGTGTCCACCTGTGTGTAATTTAATCTCAGTATAAATATAGCTGTTCTGTGAAGCCTTCAGAGGTTTGTTAGAGAACCTTAGTGAACAAACAGCATCATGAAGGCCAAGGAACAAACCAGACAGGCCAGGGATAAAGTTGTGGAGATGTTTAAAGCAGGGTTAGGTTATATAGAAAAAAAAAACAAGCTTTTAACATCTCACTGAGCACTGTTCAATCCATCATCCGAAAATGGCAAGAGTATGGGAGCAAACGTATCAAGACATGGCTGTCCACCTAAACTGATGGGCCGGCCAAGGAGAGCATTATTCAGAAAAGCAGCCAAGAGGCTCATGGTAACTCTGGAGGAGCTGCAGAGATCCGCAGCTCAGGTCGTGCACTCCACAAATGTGGCCTTTATGGAAGAGTGGCAAGAAGAAAGCCATCGTTGAAAGAAACGTGGAAGAAGCTGATCTGGTCAGATGATACCAAAATTGAACTTTTTGGCCTAAAAGCAAAATGCTATGTGTGGCAGAAAACTAACACTGCATATCACCCTGAACACACACTATCCCCACTGTGAAACATGGTGGTGGCAGCATCATATTGTGGGGATGATTTTCTTTAGCAGGGACAGGAAAGCTTGTCAGAGTTGATGGGACGATGGATGGAGTCAAATACAGGGCAATCTTAGAAGAAAACCTGTTAGAGTCTGCAAAAGACTTGAGACTGGGGCGGAGGTTCAGCCTTCCAGCAGGAAAACGACCCTAAACATGCAGCCAGAGCTACAGTGGAATGGTAAAGCATATTCATGTGTTAGAATTGCCAAGACAAAGTCCAGACCTAAATCCAATTGAGAATCTGTGGCAAGACTTGAAAATTGTGGTTCACAGACGCTCTCCATCCAATCTGACATAGCTTGAGCGGGTAATCATGGTTCTGCTCCTTGTGGCAGGCTATTAACAGAAGGGGAGACAACCTTGCTGTATCCTTGGATGGGGAATTGCATGGAGAACTGCACATGTAACACTGTTCTTACTTTTTGGCTCCCCCTTGGTGGGTACCCAGTCAGGGTACCGAAGTTGGATTCACCAGAGATGGACTTTATTCTATGGACTTTGCACTATTTATTAGGTATGATCCGGGGCAGTCTAAGGTTAGAATCAACTAAAGCAATGTATGGAGAGAATATGTGAAAGACTGTTTTGTACCGACATGTGACTAAAAAAAGTTACCTAGTAAAAGTTAGAATGGGGTTGAAAAGTAGTCAGTAATGATACATTACAATGGTCTCACCTGCAGTGGGAGAAGAGGAGGCTATATTGCCACCGCTAAGGGCAACCAGAGTAATGCCTGATGCTTAAGCAGCCAGCCAGCGGGAAGTCATTGGTGATCTTGCAAGGGTGATGGAAAGCCCTGGTAGTTAGGGGGCTTGTGAGCTTGGCCCCCTCCCTAGTGACGTCTCACATATACATAGACAACATTGCAGCACGGTGCATCTTAGGTACTTAGGCTGAGAGGTCACAGAAGAGGAGTAGAGAGAGTGAGAGGCCTTGGGATGAAAAAGCTTGGGAACACGAAGAACTGACTTCCTCGTGTCTGGGAGGAAGTCTCGAAATGTCACTAAGTGTAACACATCGCACTTTGCTGGTGGAGTGTGGTACAGGCTCAGCGGTACCCACTGAGAATTGGTGCATCCTTTAGAACAGGGGTGCCCAACCTTTTGAAGAGCGAGGGCCATCGAAGCGACTTGGTAACCGGTCGCGGGCCAAAATAAGTGTAATGGGCGGATGACAGGTCTGTATCTACGCTGCATATGCAGAACAGATATGGACACAGCCCATGCTACTCTATGGGCCCTCCAATTCAATCTGACGGAAGGGAGCGGTTCCCACTTCTTCCCACTAGTAACCACTGAAGAACAGATATGCCCATATATACACTGATTTCAGTAACAAACACACCTTTAATAACAGTCTTCCATTCAGTTTTCCCCAGCTGCTGCTGTCCCAGGCAAAGTGCATTTGATTGTAACAGGAGCTGGCGCTATGCAGGAAGCATCAGCTTCTGCGGCTCTGCTCTGCAGCTTCTTGCTTTCTCTACCGCCGGCTTCATTCACAACACTGATGCTCTCGGATGGTGGGTCGGCAACCTGCGATCTGGGCTTGTCAAACCACCATCCCAGAGCAGGAGGTCGCAGGCCACATCAGAGAGCTCCGTGGGCACCCCTGCTTTAGAAGAAGCTCAGGGAAAGTGGAGAAGTGAAACATACACAAAAGGGTTAATTGTGAATGTGGAACCTTCTCACTTCTAAGGTGGAGAGTCACTTTAAACAGAGTGACAGCGACCTCAGCCTAATAATTAGGCATTAGTGTATGCTACTACCAAGTCCTCAAGTTATGCCATCGAAAAATTGGTGCACAAAACAGCCAGCAAAGTTGGGGCCCAATAGAACCCCTGGCAGTTTCTTGTTGTGCATTAGGAAGATTCACCCTATTTGTCCTGTTTACTCATTCCCTCAGTTTGAAGGGATTTCCTCTCACTTCCTGTTGTGTCTATGGGACAGGAAGTGAAGGGAAATCTCCCCAGTGAGACACAGATCGCAGAAAAAAAGGAAGGGGTTATGACCCCTCCTTCTATTCAAAATAAAAAAGTCTGCCTTAGGTTCTACTGTAAGCTTCTAAAATGGCCAAGCTGTAGTGAAACTACAAATTCAGGCAGTCAAGTTATGAAGGGTACTCTAGCTTCGTGTGGGGAGCCACATTTGCATTTTACATCCTTGTCAATGACATACATAGTTTTAAAGCTATTTGATCAGCATGACAGCCACAACTAACATTTTTACACAGAGAGGTTAGCAAGCATGGCTTCCTTTTTTGCAAAGGTTTCTTTGAAAGGGCCAGTCAACCTATAACTGATATTTAAATTATGGTGAACTCTAAATAGCTCTTGACAGGGGCGTCTGAGGGGCAGCAAATAAAGGAACCAATCCCCTCCATCTTCCTAATTTCAGTGGCTGCAGGAGGAAAATGGAGGGGATCGGTTCTTCTACATGCCCCCCCCCCCCACCACTCATCCCCCACAGCGCAGCAGTCCGGTTCCCCCATCCCTTCTCCTGCCAGCTGCCTGGGGGATGCTGTCAGGATAGAAAGTGGGGAAGAAGGCCAGAAATATGTCATTTACCAGCCCTTCCTTGTCTTAATGAATAGAGTCAGTGATCCGTACCGATCATTGACTCTGTTCTGGCTGTGAAACTGATTTTTTTTTCTTTCCAATCTGCTTGGCATACATACAGCAGCAGCACCCCAATCGGATTTCTTTCAGTTAGAAATTTTTTTGTTTTGTTTTTTAGGTATTTTAGCAGCATCACGTGATTTTTCTTCAATAAGTAATTCGGCCAGTAGTTCACTAAGGCTCTCACTGATGCAAAACTGTAGTGCTGATTTAAAGCAATTGGATTGTGGACCTTAGATGAGGTGTCTCCAAAAAAACTTTACCAGTTCACACATGGACCTGTGCTTTAACACTGCAGTCGCTGATATGTGCGATGAACAGTGTTTGTAAGCAGCTCAAAAGGAAAATACTAAGTTACATTGTTACTTTGTATTATGTTTGTTTCATTTATATTCAGATCAAAAGCGTGATCTTTGACCTGTATATGATGTCACTTAAAGCAACCTTACAAGCTAAAAAAAAAAGGCATTTTTTAATGACGTTTGTTCCTATTTAGGCTATTTTATCCTATTTAAATATAGATTATCACTGAAATACCAATTTTGTGTAGACTGGTTCTTTAATGATTCATATTACAGATGAAGATTATAGAGCTCGTTTTATTTTAGGAACGTCCAAACACAAATATCTTGAATGTGAAACAACAGAAAAATGAACAAACTTAATTGGGATTCATCTAAAAATGAGTACATATTTGCCGTCAACACATTTCTAACTATTAGGCTCTCCTAGTAACAAAACTTGATTTTCTAGTTCAGGGCGTTTACAAGAATTCCTCATGGCAGCTTCAGCTTAACATTTTGCTTACAGGGCACTTAAACCCCCCTCCTGCCCAGACCAATTTTCAGCTTTCAGCGCTGTCACATTTTGAATGACAATTGCACGGTCATGCTACACTGTACTCAAATGAAATTTTTATCATTTTTTTTCACACAAATGGAGCTTTCTTTTGGTGGTATTTTATCACCACTTGGGTTTTTATTTTTTGCTAAACAAACAAAAAAAGACAGAAATTTTTGAAAAAAAAAAAAAACGTTTCATAGTTTGTTATAAAATTTTGCAAACGGGTAATTTTTCTCCTTCATTGATATTCGCTGATAAGGCTGCACTGATGGGCACTGATGGGCTGCACTGATAGGCACAGATAAGGTGACACTGATAGGCACAGATAAGGCAACACTGATAGGCACTGTTAAGATGGCACTGATGGGCACTGATAAGACGGCACTGATGGGTGCTGATTGGTGGCACTGATAGATGTCACTGATGGGTACTGATAGGTGGCACTGATGGGCACTGGTAGGTGGCACTGATGGGCAGGACTGGTGATGAGGCACTGATTGGTGACATTTATAGGTGGCGCTGGTGGGCACTGGTAGGTGGCACAGGTGGGCACAGAAGCCTCTGCAGAGGCTCTCCACGATCGGGACTGATGTCCCTCACAGCTTCCGGTGATCGGCTTTTTTTCTCTCCTCACTCTACTAGCGTGAGGAGAAAAAATAGCCAATTGCAGGCTCTGTTTACATCACATGATCAGCTGTCATTAGCTGACAGCTGATTACGTGGTAAGGGGTCGGGATCGATCGAGTCTCATAGACTCGCTGATCACATAGCGTGCCGCGCGTGCCCTGCAGGGGGCGCGCAGGCCGCTCGAGCACGGGATGGACTATCTATGGACGCCCTCCTGGCAAATTAGGTCCGCGCTGTAGCCGTATTTCGGCTATAGCGCAGATGGGAGGTGTTTAAAGGAAAGCTATAGCAGAGGAGAGCAAAGAGGAACACCTTCAGGAAACTGGTCTTACGAAGTGGAGAAAGCTTCAGGAAACAAGGCATAAGGTAAGTATTCCACCATATTCCTTTTCTCCTAAAATACCATGAACACTAAAGCATTTCTGGGTAAGGGGGGGTGCGCACGCACAGCCGTCAGCTATGCGTTGATTAGTCATAGCACAAGTTAATCAGCGGGCCCCGGGCCAATGATTGACTGCCGGCACCCACTAATCGGCGAAGAGGATGACAGGACAGAGCTCTGTGAATGTAAACAATAGAGAGCTCTGTCCTGTCAGCAGGGACATGCCAATTTTTGTTTCCCTGCAAAACAGGGAATAAAAACCAGCACATCCTTTAGTAAAAACAGCAAAAAGTGAATGTACCAACCACTTTTAGGCACACCTTGATTGCCCATGATGTTAACCCCTTCCTAGCCAGTGTTATTAGTATTTTTAACACCAATCCCTGTATAATGCCCCGTACACACGGTCGGATTTTCCGACCGAAAATGTCCTATCGGACCATGTTGTCGGAAATTCCGACCGTGTGTGGGCTCCATCGGACTTTTTCCGTCGGAATTTCCGACGAAAAAAGTTTGAGATCCTGCTCTCAAATTTTCCGACAACAAAGCCCGATCACACAAATTCCGATCGTGTGTAGCCTAGTCCGATGGACAAAGTGCCACTCATGCTCAGAAGAAATTCTGTGACGGAAGCGCTCGGTCAGGTAAAACTACCGTTCCTAATCGACACAGCACATTCGTCACGCTGCAATGTTAAAATGTGTTTAATGCAGCGCATTCTCTTTTTCTTTACAATGCAAGAAGAATGACGTTTTTTAGCTGCTCATATTCACACTGGCTTCTCACAAACTTCTTTCTTTATTCTTTTTCCTTATTTATTGGCTAGAATTTTTTTATTTGTCAGATCTTAAGAATGTTTATTTATTTATTATTGGATTTTTCAATTATATTGGTTTGTTTTTTAATCCAGATTTCCTTTATTTGTCTTTTTTTTGGGGGGGGGGGGGGGGGTGTTGTGTGTCTCAACTTATCCTAACACCATTATTATCATTTGTATTTTTTGGCTAAATTCACTAGGAGGTTGTTTGGTGTTGGTGCCCCTTGTTAATTTGACTTTATGATTTGTGAAATGTACCTGCCTACTCACAAATAAACTGTCCTTTTTGAAGTAAAACACATAGGCAAGTATTTCTTCAAACCAAAAAAAACCTTTATTCGATGTCATAAACAAAATAAACAGGAAGGCAACGCTGGAGAAACTGGTCCATTTCGTGAAGCCTTTTGGTCCCCACGGCAGACATCAAATATGTAATAGCAAAATTGGTGGCCTGAGGAGTACATATCTGAGGGAGTACAATCTGGTCCAGAAGTCCAAGCGATCAGGAAAATCAGATGACATCTATGTCCCCAGGATGTTGTCAGACAAGAGGCTGCATCTTCTGACAGACCAGACGGAACCCAGGCCATCACTATCTGGTCTTCCTAAGGCACTTCCCTCCAGGCTTCCTTCCAGGCTGTGGCTCAGATCTTCGAGTTGTGGCAGCAGGTGGAGGAGGAGGAGGGCAAGGGGCAACCTCCCAGCTGCCACTTGCCACAGCCTCCTCCCGGCTGCCACTTGCCACAGCCTCCTCCCGGCTGAGGTCTTCCTGTGTATGAAAATGGGACATAGTTTTAGTTCTTTGTTCATCAATCACACTATTTTCAGCTCATGACTGTTGCAAATAGAATGTTAAGAAATAGAACATACTATCATTCAGAGCCCAGCATTTTTCATTCCTGGCCCAATCCTCTTTGATCACTACTGTCTATTGATATGTCAACCACTTTGTTAAATCACAACTTAACTGATCAATAATAACATCTAGTTAACATCATGAAATGTACATCAAGAAATATGTTCACCAGTGGTTATACCTGTCTCAAGCTGGGCCCCTCCACATGTTGTTGCCTGGAAGGCCTAGGTTGGACATCGGAAGCCTCAGCTGGGGGGGAAGGAAGCCTTGAAGGAAGATGGTAGGGTGATGGCATGGGTTCCCTCTGGTTTGCCAGAAAATGTAGCCTCTCGTAGAACTTCATCCTGGGAACATAAATGGCATTCGGATCTCCTGATCGCAAGGACTGCTGGAACCTCTGTCGCTCCCTCAGATAGGTGCTCCTCAGGGCACCAATTTTGGCCATCACATAGGTGATGTCTGCCTTGGGGACCATGATTTTGACGTAATGGAGTAGTTTCTCCAGCACTGCCTTCCTTTTGGTTCTATTGCAATAATCGGGGTGGGAATTCTGCTACAGGCAGGGCATCGCCCTGAGCTCATCAATGATCAAATCATAGAAAAAAGGAAACTTAAAGTGGAAGTAAACCCCCCTATCGTTTTCAGCCAAGGAAGCTGCCATCTTTGCCTCTGTTTAATCTTCAACTGCCACAGTGCTGCACATGTGATCTGTTATGACACCAGCCATTGGATGGTTTGACTGTTTGGTTGAGAGCACAGCCAATGTGCAGTTAGCATTCCCGGCATGCCTTTTTTTTTTAAACTGTTAAATCGATGGGTTTACTTATGCTTTAAATGGGTCCATAGTATTTTCTGCAAGACAAACCATAATACTTTCAGGCTAAACTCTCCTAATCATGTACCCAAATAAGCCTCACTGTAGAAGCAGTCTAGGCTAGTGATGTACCAAGTTCAAATTGTACCTTCGTTATAGCGAGCGATCGTCTCGTGTGCAGCTCTCTCCCCTCTGCTCACAGATCGTCCGTACGACACACGCGTGTGACGTTTTATATACAGTGCGCATGCGTGAAACTCCGCCCGCCCCTGACGATCTTTCTCGTCTATTCTCCACCCCTTCTCTTTACAGCGCAGTGGGGAGAGCACATGGCGGGGACACAGCAGGTGCGCCCTAACTATTCCAGCAACGAGGAGGAGGATGAGGAAAGCCCGGAGCCAGAAACATCCCGATCCGGGAGGCTAAAATTTAAGGCGTCAAATATGTCTTTTGGAGAAATGTTGGAGATGGTGGACATATTGAAGAGGAGCGACTATGATGGGAAGTATGGGCCTTACCCCAACCCAAATGTCAGAAAGGCCAAGATCATGGCTAAAGTTGGGAAGAGGCAGCAAAAGAATTTTGGGTTACAACGATCCAAGGATCAACTGAGGAAACGCTGGTCAGACCTGAAACTGAGGGAGCACGATCAGTACAGAAAGATCAAGCGAGTTCTTCAAAAAAGTAAGTAGTTGTCGTGTGTTCATCATTTTTTTTTTCTTGCTTGCATACTGCTCCATGTGCTTTGTTTTTCAATGTTGGACATTTGAAAATGGCCACTTTCATGTTCGTGTGTCCATTCGATCGTACTAAACTTCGATCGTTCGGCCACTTATAATACGCTGTTTGGTGAAGTTGGAGTTAACTACTCAGTAGCTGTTTACACATCTGGACTCTAGAGCACTAGTGCTGGGACACCCAAACACCCTTTTTATTAGAGTGTCCCACACATGTGCTCCAGTGGATACTATAGGGGTGTCTCCATTTGACAAACTTGCACCAAAAAGGTAGTGAGTATTGCACCTTTACAAAGTGTCAAAATTAATGTTGTTGGCCTTTGAACCTGGCAACAAACCACTATTGTACGTCACTTCCAAGCAATGTTTCATATTTCCTATTTCTGCCCTCATAGATTGGTGTGCCAAGTATTCCTTTTGTACATTCTCATAGGGGAGAGAAGACTCGGGACGTCTGAGGACACCAGGAACCCCACACCTCCCAAAGAAGGAAATATACCAACACCAGAAGCAGAGGAGGAGGAGGAAAGAGAGATTGTAGAAGTTGGAGAACTTGTCATCACAACAGTTGAGTGTCGGAGACCACAGCTACAGGTAAGCTAATCAATGTATGCCTGCATCTTAAAAAAAAAAACACGTTTTTTTTTAGGTGATGTGGATGTTCTGGGAGAAGAATTGCATTTTACCAGTGAAAATGCACATGTCCTCATCAGGGAGATAATGGTGTGCAATCGAGATCTAGATGATATCAAGAAAAACATCAATGATGTTCAACAAAAAATAAAGAACATCATTGATGTTTTATGGAAAATATGAAACCACACAAACGAGCTATCACACATTTGTGGGTGTGTAAACCAAAAATGTTTAAGTCATAACTTTGCCAAATTTGGAAGATGCACACAGTGTGTCAACATGTGCTAGCTCCCATTATGGTGGATCAATGACAACGTTTTGTGGGTGCAACCACTTTACTAACTACTAAAGTGGCTGAGGTGAAGGGGTTGCACCCCCAAAACACGTACATTGATCCCCATAATGGGAGATTGCACATTTGGACATTCTAGGCATGTGTTCTTGCATCAAATGCCCATTTTGATCCCCAAATTGTGTGCATCTTCTAAATTTTGCTTTTCCAGGAGTGACACACCATGTGATGAAGGCATGATCAAACACAGTTTGGACATAGTCATGTCTGATCTTGTCTTCACTTTTCAAAGTTGAACTTTGTAAGTTCCTGTGTTCAGTATGTTTTGCTTTGCTACATGCCTGGTTTACACAAATGTGCCAAGTTAGTAATGTTAGTAAAGAATGTTATAAAGACCAAATATCTTTTGAGTTTCCAAAAGCCTTTTGGAAAGGCACTTGTGAATGTGTTTGAAGTAAAATGTTACCATATGAACAATGTGTGGCTTCCTTATTCCAAACCCCAAAAGCATTATTTGCGTCAAAAAGTAGATGAATTTGGTGACAATGGGTGTTATTTACTAAAGGCTATTCCACTTTGCACTCCAAGTGCAGTTTCCGGTGCACTTTTGCAGTGCACTTGTAGTGCATAGTGGATTTGTCTTTTGGAAATTACACCCACAGTGCTTTGTAATAAACCACCTATCACGCCATTTTCAGGAATCCACACATTTCTGTCATGGTGATGAAAAGGAGTATTTTTGGGGTCAGTAATGCACTTACATACCTTACCTAGAAAAACTATTATGTATCAGACCCACAACATGAGAAGATTCTTTTTAGGAAGAAGAGACTAACCTCCTCTCGCCAAGAAAGTGCATTCCCACTGTTGAAGATAAAGGCCCAAAAAGTAAAAAAAAAAAAAAAGCTAGAACACACCTACAAGAAACACAAGCAGTAAAAGAAATCTTAGTTCAGTTTCCAAAATAAATTTATTAAAAAATGCCTCTCACACATCGTCTGGCATATCAATGGCCCCCCTACCCACAAAGTACTCCATATACCTATTGCAGACTTTGTGGGCGTTTAGGGGGGGCAAGCCAGGACGTGCAGCTTAAAGGGCTGTCAGGTTGTCATTTTTTCGGATGTCTGCATCAGGGCCAACAGACACAACATAGTTGGTGCTATGCCGTTTTAAGAAATTGTGCAATATGCCGCAGGAAAGCACAATGTGGTTCAGTTTATATTCCGCCATGTGGATAGGTGTCAAAAAGAGGCGAAAGTGGCTGGCCATGATCCCAAAGGCGTTCACCACCACTCTGCAGGCTCTGGACAGCCGGTTATTAAAGACCCTCTGGTCTGGGGTGAGGGTCCTTATCGGGAAGGGCCGCATCAGATGGCTTGACAACGCAAACGCTTCATCCGCGACAAAGACGAAGGGGAGTCCTTCCGCATTCACCTCTGGAGGTGGCAAGCACAGACTGCCACTCTGGAGATACCAGTTGAACTCTGTGTGCACAATGGCACCACCATCCGAGATCCGGCCATTCTTCCCCACGTCCACATACAAAAACTCATATGTCGCCGACACCACCGCCAACATCACAATACTATTAAACCCCTTGTAATTATAATAGTATGACCCCGAGTTGGGGGGTGGGACGATGCGGACATGTTTCCCATCAATTGCACCTCCGCTGTTAGGAAAGTCGCAACGGCTGGCAAAGTGGGAGGCCACAGTCTGCCATTCCTGTGGCGTTGAAGGAAACTGTGGAGTCAAACAAGAAAAATAAAATAGTCAGTTTGCACATAAACATTGCAAGCAGATTAGACACAAACATTTTGGAACAAGATCAGACAAAAATTTAACCAAGAAAGTATTTACAAACCAAAGTACAAGGTCCCCTTAGCAGATTACTCACCACCCATCACTCCCCCCACTTCTGATGGGCCATTGACAAAAACTAGGGGTTGGGGGGGATTGGACAGGTAACCTTCTCCACTTCATTGAGATCCGAATGCCTAAATAATGTGTGATAGTTTGGCCAGACACTCCTTACTTAACACTATTGGCAGCCCACCGGAAAGATAAAAGAAGAGTCCTAATCTCAAAAAAGAACAAAAAACATAAAGGGAAGCACATTTTGACATTCTGCTCTTACCTATCAAGCTAATAATAGGAGAAAAAAACAAAAAACAAAAAATAAAAACATTTGAAAGTACTGAGCCAGCCCCTTGCACTACATGCTTTGCTGAATTCATCCCTAAATATGACCACTATAAAGAGGTAGGTATATAGTGTGTATTGAGCTTGGCAAAGCCAGCAGATAGAGGATTGGTATCAGCTGACCTAGCAGTTGGGGGAGGGGGGTTCCTAATGAGTTTGGCACACCAAAACAAAAAAAAGGGGACTCTGCATGAAGTAAAACACACAGAAAACATTTGTGCATATTTTAGGGGATGTTTGGGGGAAACCAATACTATGGAGCAGACACAATACATTGCTTAAGTGACTAGGCCATAGGTGTATATTGGCCCAGAAGAGCATGCTGGGGAGGTAAGTGAAGGCAAAAATGCATGAAGGACAAAAGGGGCACAGCATATTAGAGCATATTGCAATCATGGTAATTAGGGAAGGAGGTAAAAAATACAAGACATTAGCAAACAGAGCATACATAGAAGGGAATAGTAAAGGACAAATGTTACCTTAATATAGTCCTCCTGCAGGACCTGGATAATAGCAGAACAGGTCTCTGGAATAATGATTCCCAGAGCCTGGGGAGAGATACCTGTGGAGAACTTCAGATCCTGAAGGCTTCTCCCTGTCGCCAAGTACCTCAACGTGGCAACAAGCCTCTGCTCCGGAGTGATGACTTGCCTCATGCAGGTATCCTGCCTGCTGATAAAAGGGGTCAGCAAAGCCAAAGTTCCTGAAATCATCAGGATTATTCTCCCGGATCTCACGAAGCAAAGGCATGTGCGAGAATTGGTCACGCTGAAGCAACCAATTCTTGGTCCATGAACTCCTCCTCGCCCTGTTCATGGACTGGTCTTGGGTCAAAGCTAAAAGGCCGACACCAAGCCCCTGCACAGCACGAACTCTACGACGAGTACGTACACGAAACATAGCTCACAAACGGTCGGCTGGTCAGAACAGACAAACAGAAAGCACCGATAAACAGCAAGGCCTGAAAGAACGAAATGAATACCAGAAACGAGCAGACAATAAGCAGTGAAAATCAAAGCGTCCTATATAGAGATATAGGCCGCAATGACCAACAAATGCAAACTGCCTACACGCACCGATAAACAGATATGCACAACAAGCACAAACTGAAGAGCAGTAACGATCTGAGTCTGAAGTCTGAAAAGCGCGAATCGAATGTAAGGAAAAACTCCTACTAACACGCGATAAACACGGAATCAGCAGGAGCCCAATGGGTGCCAGACGTGGTGCTGAACTTCCCTTTTATAGTCTCGTGGAACACGGCTTACGTCACAGCGTTATTGAAGATCGGAAATTCCGACAACGTTGTCCGACCGTGTGTACGCAACACCAAAATGATCCGACGGAAATAGTCATCGGAAAATTCGACCGTGTGTATGGGGCATTAGAGTCACTGGTTCCTACAAAGTGTCAAAAGTGTCACATTGCCCATCGTACTATCACAGTCCCATTACTAGTATAAAAAATAATCCAGTATATACTCTATACCATAGTTTGTAGACGCTATAACTTTCGCACAAACCAATCAATATATGCTTATTATTTTTTTTACCAAAAATATGTAGCAGAATACATATTGGCTTAAATTTATGAAGAAATCACATGTGACCAGTTATCACATCAGCCATTTGATGGCATTCCTAGAATTAAACTGAATTATGTCACGTACACACGACTGGACTTTTCGTCGGACTGAACTTAGAAGGACTTTTTGACGGAGTTCCGCCGAAATGGACTTGCCTACACACGATCACACCAAAGTCTGCGGTGACTTACACCGGGTCCGACGAGACTATAAGACTATAATAGCTTGTGCGCCACCCTTTGGGCTCCTTCTGCTAATTTCGTGTTTACTTTCTGTTAGTAGAAGTTTGGTGAGAGACGATTCGCGCTTTTCAGACTTGTTTGTTTTTGTGTTAGTTTAACTGTTGTTCAGTTTGTGTTTGTGAGGTTTGTATCTGTTTTTCAGTGCGTGTAGTCAGTTCGTATCTGTTTTTTCAGTGCGTTCTTGTCTGCTCATTGCTGATTTTCAGCTCCCTCTTTACAGGCCTTGCTGTTCTTCAGTGCGTTCTGTTAAGTTCGTTCTGACCAGCCGACCGTTTTGAAGCCATGTTGCGTCGTAGAGTTCGTGCTTTGCTCGGGCTTGGTGTTGTAGTTCATTCTTCAACCCAAGACCAGTCCATGAACAGGGTGAGGAGGAGTTCATGGACGAAGAATTGGTTGCTCCAGCGTGACCAATTCTCTCACATGCCTTTGCTTCGTGATATCCGTGAGAATAATCCTGACGATTTCAGGAACTTTCTCAGGATGACGGACCCCGTTTTTCACCGTCTGTTGGCTTTGCTGACCCCTTATATCAGCAGGCAGGATACCTGCATGAGGCAAGCCATCACTCTGGAGCAGAGGCTAATTGCCACGTTGCGGTACTTGGCAACTGGGAGAAGCCTTTAGGACCTCAAGTTCTCGACAGGCATCTCCCCCCATTATCCCAGAGACCTGTTCTGCTATCATTCAGGTCCTGCAGAAGGACTATATTAAGGTAAGATTTATCCTTTAACATCACATTTTATTGTATTCAATGTTTGCTAATGTATTGTATTTCTTTCCTCAATCCTTAATTATCATGATTGCAATATGCTGTGAATGTCCCCTTTGTCCTCATGAATTCTGTAATCTTTTAATGCTCCTTTTTTGTCCTTCATGCATATTCACCTTTACAAACCTCCCCAGCATGCTATGCTGGGCCCATATCCACCTAGTCTAGTCACTTAACAATGTATTTTGTCAGCTCCATTGTAGTGCTTTAGCCTAAACACCCCCTAAAAATGTGTCCAAATGGTCTGTGTGTCCTTAAATGAATTTATAAGCCCCCCCCCCAAAATGTGTCCAAATGGTCTGTGTGTCAATAAATAATTTATAGCCCCCCCCCCCTTAAAATGTGTCCAAATGGTCTGTGTGTCCTTAAATTAATTTATAAGCCCCCCCCCCCAAAATGTGTCCAAATGGTCTGTGTGTCAATAAATAATTTATAGCGCCCCCCCCCCCCCCCTTAAAATGTGTCCAAATGGTCTGTGTGTCCTTAAATTAATTTATAAGCCCCCCCCCCCCCCCCCCCTTTACATTTTACCAATGGGCCATCAGAGGGGGTGAGGAATCTGATAAGTGTGCCTTATATTTTAGTCTTTAATTAATACTTAAAATAAATGTTATACTGATGTTGGGCAAGAATGTTTTTTGTGTAATGTGCTTGCAATATTATGTGCAAAAGTACTTATATATTTGTTTCTTGTTTGACTCCCCAGTTTCCTTCAACACCACAGGAATGGCAGACTGTGGCATCCCATTTTGCCACCCGTTGGGACTTTCCCAGCTGTGGAGGGACTATAGCTGGGAAGCACGTCCACATCGTGTCACCACCCCATTCGGGGTCATACTATTTTAACTATAAGGGGTTTCATAGTATCGTGTTAATGGCGGTGGTGTCGGCACAATATGAATTTCTGTATGTGGACGTGGGGAAGAATGGCCAGATGGAGGAGTCTTCACCCAGACAGAGTTCTACCAGCATCTCCAGACTGGTGGCCTGACCTTGCCACCTGATGCCGAGAACGTGGAAGGACTCCCCTTTGCCTTCATTGCAGATGAAGCCTTCGGTCTGGATGAGCACCTAAAGAGGCCATTCTCCCAAAGGACCCTCACCCTGGAGAGGAGGGTTTTTAACTACCGGCAGAGCGAGAGGAGTTGTGGAGAATGCCTTCGGGATAATGGCCAGCCGGTTCCACCTGTTTCAGACAACAATACAAACTTAATCATATTGTCCTAACATGCTGCATCCTGCACAATTATTTAGGAAATTAAAGAAATTATCTTACATCAGTTGGGCCTGAGGCCAGACTCCTTCAAGAGAATCCTCTGATGGGCCTGGATACTGGCCATACTGGCTTGGCCCCCCAAAGCGCCTATGAAGTTTGGGATAAATATGCAAATTTTTTTATGGGTAGGGGGGCCATTGCAATGCCAGACAATGTCAAATTTTTATGATTAAAAAAAGATAAAATCTATAAATGTATTTATTGCTTGCTTTTCTTTTTGGCTGTCTCCTAGGTTCCCCTAGTGTATTTTCCTTTAGTAAATAAGCCCCATTGTCACACTAAACACCAAATAACTTACAAAACTGGTATTGAGCATTGAAAGAAGAAGCCACACATTGTTGATTATCAAACTTTTTAATCTGTGCACATTCACATGTGCGTTTATAAAAAAATTTAGGAACATATATATGTATTTTTATAAAATATTTAGATTTTTTTGGTTTTAAAAAACTTTTTTTTTTTTTTACAAACAGGCATTTTTTAAAACATAACATATACACAAAAGTTCAACATTGAAAAACTGAAGGCAATAGCAGACATTATAGTGTTAAAAATGTGTTGATATTGCCTTCATCAGATGGGGTGATGTCACCCCTGTATAAGCCAAATTTTGAAGATGCACACAAATTGGGATTCCAAATAGGTAATGTCAACATGTGCTATCTCCCATCATGGGGGATCAATGGATGTGTTTTGTGGGTACAATACCCTCCTCTTACCTACTAGCGTTATAAGGAAGGGGTTGCACCCACAACACGCGTACATTGAGATCTCCTGATGGCAAATAGCACATGTTAACACACCGTGTGCATCTTCAAAATTTGGCTTTTAAAAAAGTAAAAGCACAGAATGTGCTCATCTAAAAATGAAATGAAGAACATGATCGATTTTGTTTTAGGGAAAAGGGGATTAGATTCTCCCCAAAACATTGATCATGTTCTTCATTTCCTATTGCATATTGTCCAGCCAATTGCGCATGATGTCCAGGCTATTGCACATGGCATCAATCTCCCCATTCCAACCCATGATCTGGCCAATCAGCCTTTGGGCACTGTCACTTGTAAATGGGTCCGTTTCCACAACCAGCACATCACCTAAAATAGATGAAAAAACATGTATTTAGAAATATTCAGGCATACATAGATTACCTGAAGCTGGGGTGTCAGTCACTAACCTGGTGGGGCAGATCTCCCCCACTTCCTCCACCTCTCCTTCCTGCACATCCTCGGGGGGGGGGGGGGGGCTAGCCTCCCATTCAGGTTGGCGAGGTCGGGGGTCCCTGGGATCCTGCTGTCTGAGTCTTTTCTCCCCTATGAGAATTAAACAAAAGGTATACTAAGCACACAGATATTTGAGTCCAGAACTAGGAATATGAAACATTGCTTAAAAGTTGTGTACAATTGTCTGTTTGGGAAGATATACAAAAGTTGAAGACATGATTAAAATTCCCTTTTAAACAAACTGCAATACTTACCTTTTTTGGCAAAGTTTCAAAGATGGAGATAGATAAATAAAAGAGTTGCGCTAAACCTGTGACACACAGAAACAAAATGTGTGTAAAAATAAACAAAAACGCATTGATCGTATCTAAAATAAAATTAGTAAACATCAACCCATACACATATGTGCTATGTAGATCATATGATATGCAAATTAGCACTGGAGAACAAAATTGATACCCTTAACAATGTGAAAAATATTGAACATGACCCCATGCACATGTGTACTGTGAGAAACATAAATTGAAAAGACCATAAATGAAAGTCCTTACAAAGGTGACACCAAGGACCAAAATTATTAGAGATAGTCCAGAGAGAAATGTGTTGACACAAATGATCTGCACCCGTGCAAAACTAAGATAAAAATCTAAATAATTTATGCAAAAAAAGTCCATGCATTATTATTTTCTTCAGATTGTGAGCCGTGTTCAATCCACCACCAATATGTGTAGATTTGCTTCTTACCAGAAGTCTATGACCCCCCGTTACAGAGGGTCACAGAAAGCATGTGTTGTAAATGAGTCTCTGCTGGACCCTCAGACACTCCTGCAGATCTCTTTAATGTGCAGCCTCCAGAGCATAAACAAAAGTACCCAGCACTCTTCAATCCACCTCTCATAGACCATAACTGATCAGTGTAAACCTTTTGTTATTCTGAAAAAAATCCATTTGTTTTTCTCTGTGCCTCTGTTCTGAGTAACTCTCTTGGAGATTTTGGAAAGGAAAATTGGGATCTTGAGAAATATGTACAGAAAGGAGCACACTAAGATCCAGAATTCCCTGAGATCAGGAGCATCAGCAGATGATGTATATGTACCCAAGCCAGGGCCGTCTTTAATATTGATTGGACCCTGGGCAAACATTTTCTTGGGCCCCCCTAAATTGCAATTTCGCTCTCCACATGCTTTGAGACATACAATAAATAGCAGCTAGACTCAAAATCAGTTTACTGAATCAGATCAGGCAGCGATTGTAATTGGTTGCCAGATGTTACAGTGTAACATAACCATACACTGACTGGTTGCTAGAGGTTACAGCACACATTACAGCTCACTGGTTAGTTGCTAGAGGTTACAGCACATGATTTCTGCTTGTTTATTGGTTGCTAGAGATTACTGTATATCAATACTGCTCACTGATTGGTTGCTAGAGGTTACAGCACATCATCTTATCACTGCCTGCACACCATGGACTGGGGTGGTGAGGGGACCCATAAACAGACAGAAAACTCCTAGGGATCCTACAACTTCTGGGATCAGTGGCAGTGCTGGGGGGAGGGAAGGGTGGGATTAATGGCAATGCTGATTTTTTTTACCAACTACCAATATAAAGAGGAGTTTCAACTGACCACAAATGTAATAGGGGTTTACACTGACCACTAATGTAAGGGGGACCTTCACACTGGTCACTAGTGTGAATGAAAGGATTGTAAACTGATCCCGAATGTAAAGAGAAGATTTACACTGACCACCAATGTGTCAGGAACACATGCAAAATCTCTTTCCAGAGAGGGCCGGATCGGAAATGAACAGCAGGGGAATGGTAGAGGAGGGCCGGGCCTGACTGTGTGTCTATTACACACAGGGAGTAATTTTGGGGGGTGTGGCTGAGATAGGCAGGCCAATAGCGGCAGGGGGGCGAGTCCGTATAAACAGGGGGCGTGGCCGTAGGGGCTCAGTCAGGAGAAGTAAAGACACGAGGAGGCAGGTTTTTCCCACCCACCCTCCCTTATTTTAAGGCGATAATGTTGGAGGTGTTAACGTTTTTGTTATCGTTTCAGGTTTGGAAGCATTTGACGGAATGGAGACAAGGGGTTGGCGGTGTTTTGGTTTGTTGGTCAGTGACGGCAGCAGTGACGTAGATGGTAAGTGTGTGGGGGGCTCAGCATTAGATGGCCCCTCCGGTGTGTGAGGGGCTCATCAGTAGATGGCCCCTCCGGTTTGTGGGGGGCTCATCAGTAGATGGCCCCTCCGGTAGTACACCAAATTTATTTTGGTGATTACTCTTGTTGCACTGCGGGAAAGTGTCTCCGGGCGGTACAAGTGGAGGCCAGTTGGTTTGGTTAATATCCCGCAGTGCCCCCTGGTGTTCATATATATAGATGCAGTTAGTTTATATATATGCCGTTTTTGGTATTAGCTACGTCACTGACCAACAAATAGGGATGTAACTGATTGTTTACAGTTGTGTTATGTGTTGATAATTTATTATCATTATGGTCTATGTGTTTATGTTATTTATATATTTAAAATTGGAGTTATGTTTAATAAAAGGCCGTTGTCGGCCATTTACTCCAAAACATGGTGTGGTCTATCATTTCAGGTTAAGTAAAGGGTATTATGGGCTGTATCAGCCTGGGGGTATTATATAGGCTACACAGGTCATGATACCTCAGAAACGTGCTGCCCTTTAGGCTGCTTTCACACTGGAGCGGTGGGGGCGCTGGCGGTAAAGCGGCGCTATATTTAGCGCCACTTTACCGGCGTTTTAGCGGCGCATTTCGGCCGCTAGCGGGGTGGTTTTACCCCCCGCGAGCGGCCGAAAAAGGGTCAATACCGCCCGCAAACCGCCGCTGCAGCGGCGGTTTGCGGGCGGGTTCGGCGCGCTCCCCCATTGTTTTCAATGGGACCGGGCGCTATAGGAGCGGTAAATATACCGCTCCTATAGCGAGCCAAAGATGCGGCTTGCAGGACATTTTTGAGCGTCCTGCAAGCGCACCGCTTCAGTGTGAAAGCCCTCGGGCTTTCACACTGAAGGAACAGCAACAGCTGTTTCGGGTCGGTTTGCAGGCGCTATTCTTAGCGCAATAATGCCTGCAAACCGCCCCAGTGTGAAAGCAGCCTTAGCAGATACACAGCAGTGCCATTTATTGTTAATTACACCCTCAGGTATCTGCTGACGTGCTGTGGAAACTGTGATTTTCAAAAAGTGTTAGGGACTTTCTTCCGCATTTTTAGCGCATTGAAACGAATGGGCTGCCCTACACGCAACCTACATCTTTATGCAGTATTTATTTTGTATTTGTGCTTTTTTTTTCTTATTTTCACTTTTCACATATCATAGTGTGTTTCTCATGTTTCATTAGCCCTTGCACTGTGGTTCAGTACTGTTCATGAGAAAGAGTGTACTCTTAGTTGTTTTTATTTGTTATGAGTGAGTTTCAGATGTTGTCACACATCTAGTCACATTTTGTTTTAGCGCTGCACTATTTTTATTTTACATCTTTATGCACCCTGTCAGTACACCTTTGCATCCTAAAACCCCTGCTATGGTATACATATGAATGCCTCCTCTATTTACATATCAATGCCGCCGTTCCAGGGCTATTTACATATGAATGTCGGTTATTTACATGTAAACACGGAGTCTGGCGCTGAGTCATCTGTACACAACAATAGGGCAGAGCTGGGCAGCATTAGTAGCAGCACTTCACACTGAGATAACGGGACGCAGCACAGAACTAAAACTTCAAGGGAATTTAAACTGGCATAGTTGGCAAGTATGAGGCAGCTGCTTTTGGCCCCAGAACATTGATGGGGCCCAGGGCAGCTCCCCCTTTTGCCCTGCCTTAAAAACGGCCCTGGGGATTAGCCAAAGGTTTGGCTTCTGTGAAAGAGTAAAAGATTTAAAAAAAATTTGCCACACGATTCTTTGTGCTTGTTTTCACTTTGGAAATACATAATTTTATTTTGAAGACTGTCATTGCTCACATGTTAGTGGTGAGTGCGGAAGACACGCTCTCACCTTGTCCATTTATGGCAATGTTACAGCGAGGCAGAAAATATTCTCACAATAAATTTTGTGAATATTTACTTATCCAGTCATATGAAAAACAAGCTCCTGATTACACATAGACTCATTAATGTTTGATTAAAGTGGAAATTCACACAATTTACTGTTTGAAAATTAAAATAGTCAATAAAGTTAAGATAGTTTACTGACTTACCCTCGGGATTGAGAGCAGATTGTCAAAGCTGTTGAATAAAAAAATATATTCTAAATTAAATGAACAGAAAAAATATCTGCATGTATATATAGTGTACATTACAGTATATCGACATTAAGGAATGTCAGAGGTCAGAGATAGTTTAGAGATTTCACCCGACAACCTCTACAAATGATATACAGACTGTAGAGTGAAATATATATAGTATATAGTGGATTATGCATAACCTCCATAAAACAAGTAAACACACAACTAATTTGCCTTTGAACAGATATCTGGGTGAAGAGAAAAAATGTATCCAAGTGTCCTTCTACTTCTTGGTGCAAGGTTCAAAATTAGCTTTCCCATCAGTCACCAAAGGAGGAACACAACAGTAATGCTTGCAAGATTTGGCACTACCAAGAGATTACAATTAATCACAAAGAGAAGGCAAATTTATTAAATACTTTCTTCAGCTCTGTGTATACAAAGGAGTATGGGGGAGCTCATGTCCATAACGGGGATGGTAGTGACACAGCCCCAAATGATCCACAATGGCTCAAATGTGATATGGTCCAGAAATTTTTAGACAGAATAAAGGTGGATTAAGCACCTGGACCAGATGGCATCCACCCACGGATCCTAAAAGAATTGAGCTCTGTCATTTCAATGCCATTAAGATACCAGATCCCTAAAGGGATCCCTGAAACTGTGTGTGTTTCTGAAATCCCCCTCTTGGTCCTAGAAGTCAGCATACTGGGTGTGTGAGCTAAAGGGGACACTGGCTAGTGTCTTCAAGATACAAAGTCCACTGAGTTCCTTCTGTTACATAGCGACTTGTTATTCCATACAGACGTTGTATGGTTCTGCAGATAATCTGCTACACAGTTCTACAAAGAGAGTTGTCCTCACTTGTGCATAGTTCAATTTGGAGTATCCTACTAATTCCCTTCTCCTATCTAAGTCTCCTATCTAAAAACACATCCCCTAGACTGGTCATTGAAGGCAACGAGCGGAAGAGTGTGTGCACTTGACTATGTAAAATACTGTGTAACTGGCTGTGAATTAATCATTGGAAGACCCAGGCACAAATATTCAAGTAGCTCCTGCGGGGGCAGTGCTATGCATGTTTAAAAAGTGCACCAAAAACATACCTTGCCATTGAAATAAATCAAAATTGTTTAAAAAAAGCACTGCGGTTGCATTTTTTGTGTGCTTATTTGAGTCACATTTCCATGTTTCATAGGTGCATGATTGAGGTCAGAAAATGCACCAAAACACATAAAAAGTGCATGTGTTTTTATTGCATTTTTTCAACAGAGTACTGTAAAAGGGCCCCTAAACATACCGTAAATGTAAATGTATGTTTAAATATTTCTAATTAATATAATAAGGATTAATAATTAACTTTTATGTAGATTGTAACACAAGTATTCAAAAAAACTAAACTAAATTATGGTGCTTTGTATGTCCAATAATTAGTCTGCACACTTACATAAATATGCACCACTCCCAAAATAAGCATCGTACTGATCGAACTTTATTAGGTCATAAAGGGTTGGGCCATTGCCCTGGAGTCATTTGATATCCCACAAATGCAAGGAAAAAGGCATGTATGATCACAGTGTTCTGTAGCATCTCGTCTAAGACGACTCAACTAGGAGTGTTGGGAAGAAGATTTTGACCATGGCAGTAATGGTGCTTAATAAAATGGTAAGTCTATTTTATTTTTACTTTCCCATTAAGGTAAGCTATAACTCACTGAAGCTTCACTGAATAAAGACTTGTTTTTTTTTATGCTCTTTCAAATACCTGTGAGACAATCCTGGATATGTCTTTAAATGAAGGAATGAATGAAAGTCAGCATTCCCAGAAGCATGCCCATGCTCTGAGGGTAGGTTAGTGAAAGGGTAAAGGGGTGCATTTTTTAAAACATGTTTTATTTTTAAAATTAACCTGCAAGCACTTTTTAAAAGAAAAACTAATTCCCAAGAACAGACACTTAAAAATTACAGCTATTACCTTGTTAGTGAAAAAAATGCTTTTGTGCCTCTTTGACTCTAGACTTACTTTAGCGTGTCTATATACACAGATGAAGTGCCTAAAAACTTGACTAACCCTCAATGTGGAACCTCAGCTGGAATGGTTGAGAGTTGAGAACCACTGCTGTTGGGCCATGTACTGTAACACTAGTGACCCTGTTGCTAGCCACAAGACACTGGGAAGAGGATTGTAAGGAGAACAAATCACTCATCTGTATGTACAGCGTCACTCCCTCGCTGGTCTAATCATCTCTCCTGTTGCTCCCTCTATTTGGCCAGCAAGGGAGCAATGCTGGCAAACAAAGATGTAATTTTAGAACTTAAATAGATTTCAATCTATTTAAGATTAGAGTTTTCAAAAAGGCCTCATACACACTGGGCGTTAAAAGCGCCACTTTTAGGAGCATTTACTTTTTTTTTTTCTGCCTCTATGTTAGCCTGTGTGTCCAATGTCCATGCACACATAGGCATTTACAGGTCTTTAGAGGCCAACCCTTTCAGGAGCAGCTGTGTTTTGGCAAAAAATGCTTGACGCATCTAAATGCGTCTAAATACACGTTAACACTAGGCGTGTTTAGCGCTTGCGCGTTAATTCATTTCAATGGCTGGAACGCTTGATGCGCCTACAAAACAAGGCTTTAGCCATGTTTTTGATGCTGCTTTTTCTCTGCCAGGGGAAAGAAGTTAGGATGAGCTGGGCAAACGCAGAGTGTGCATAAGGTACTAAAAAATATCTGTTGATCCTGCGCAAATGTCCTTGTTTCGAGACTTCTTTTTATAGGGAGATAGCTGTCTGACAATTGTACTCCTGCATTGTTACCTTCCACATATCCTTGATTGAGACTACAAATGTTCATCCTGACACACTTTACGCAGGCATGGTCATCCATTGTCTCTACCAAGAAGATGATTTAGAGTATTGGTATGCAGCTAATACTAGTGTAAGTGCAAATGTCTCAATGAGACTTATAGGCTCAGTTCACACTAGCCCGACTCCAAAGTCATGTGACTTTCAGTGCAACTTTGGAGTCAAACTGATATGACTTTTGAGGTGACTTTTTACACTATGTGGCATTGAAGTCTTATCAAAGTCTGACCAAAGTAGTACAGGAACCTTTTCTAAAGTCAGACAGACTTGTGTAGCATCAGTTAAGACAGCTCTAATTAGGAAACATTGAACTTCTCATGTCATCTGATTTTGGGTCTCACAAGTCGGATCCTATGTCGCATCAGTGTGAATCGATCCTAAGAGATCAACAGCACTAAGATGCAACAAAGAAAGAAAGAAAACAGAATTTAACAGAGACGTATGGGCAAAGATTTTTTGGCCATACTTGTCTTGCAAGCCACAGGAATGCATTTACTTTTGCTCTCCTGTGACCCAGCATCGGCTGATAGCCGGTTACTGCCAGACATGGAAGATACACTCCAGGCTCTGGAAGGATCCCAACAGAATTGTTGGGAGCCGCCCGGCTCCCTGATTGACAGCTGGCCCACCTCTTAGTGCGTGCCTGAGAGCTGGAGCCTACGCCCACCCCTTCTCCTGCCCCACACTCCAGTGAGTGCTGGAGGAACAGACTGAGAGTGTTCAACAGTCATGTGATCACTCAGTCTTAAAGCTGATATGGGACAGCTGCAGCATCACACTGATGCTGCAGCATAAGGGTGAGAAGATTTTACTGAAAATCCCAAATTTCTCCTTTAATAATAAAAAAAATGAAAATTGTTTACGTAGCAACATCCTAGGTAGATTGGGCACCTCTGTAATCATTGGAACAGTTGATTTCTTTGGGCAGTTCTAGACCTCCCAGGCTACAGGTTTGATTGGAGGCTTCCAGAACATAGAGGGCTGGGGGAGTCTAATGGGCAGCTTCAACATTTATTGTGATGCAAGCAATCCTTGGGGGGGGGGGGGGTGCCCAGTAGGTGACTGGGGTGAGCATAAATAGTCAGGGGTCTGGAGCAGCCCTGTTCTTGTACTGCTGGAGAAGTTCTCAGCCTTGGGGCTACTGCCCCTTAGAGGCAGTTCTGCTGGAGTCTACTGATGTTCATCGAGGTCCCAGCTATAGCAGAACCTAATCCTAATTACCGTTGGTGTTGACTAAGCAGTTTCACCTAAGAATCTGGTTGGGAGCACTCACTGAAGAGTGCCTGCTGGAAGGTGTGTAGCTGCCCTAGGACATTGTGAGTACTGACCTGAGATCAAGATCCTAGTGACTGTGTGCTGCTCTACTTTTGGGGTTCCATTGTCAGCTCTTACAGGTCTTACGGGATCTCAGTTCTGTCTTTCCCCTTTTGTTCTGTCTTATAGACTGTTCAAAGAAGTTTCACCTAGTGAAGTGTGTCTTTCTGTTACAAGTCAGAATTTTTTTTTTTGTGTATACCATACGACACCAACCCCTGTCCTGTTACAAGTTCTACAAGCAATAAATCTTAAAAACGCAGACTGTTTAATGGAGCCAGAGTGAATGGACGGTTGCATGTGTGATTGGTGCCTCTGCACTGTTTGGGCATGAACCAGTTAAAATCAGCAGCTCTTATGGGGTAGCTCCACATTTATGATACCCTTTTCCTTAGAAAACTAAATTTCTTCCAGTTATAGCTTATATCTGCTCTAATTATGAAAAAGTACTTGAATGTTACTTGTGTGTTTGTGGGCATGATAAAACAAGTATGAGCAGACACATTGCTTTGTATGTCTTGCAGCCTTGGCAGATTCAGATTCTTTTCTTGTTGTGCAAGCAGTGTCATATCAATGAGCTTGTATGTCTCTAAATCCCAACCAAATAGGTTTGGCATTAGTCACATAATTGGTACTCCACCCAGTCTCATCATTTCACATAGCACTTCTAATACATATCTGTAAGGAATATTAGTTTTAGTTTAACTCAATAATGGGAAGCCAGTGGGTCAATGTACCAGCCAACTAATGTTCTCTTGAGGTCAGCAAAGGCAGTGTCCGTATTTAACAGACTATAGATTTTAGATTCTAGTTGATTCAGCCCATGTATGGCCACTTCTCCATGAAATATCAATCTGGTCAGCTCTGACCTTTTAAATTCAGTGTGCCTCTGCCATGGAAGTAATGTTGAGGATGTTTTGACACTAGAGTATGCAGATAATAGAATTAAAACTCCAGAACTTTTCATCTATTAAACCTCTGTAATTAAAAATGATCAAGGCATATCCCTCTATAGCCTTTACTAGCTCAATACAAAGCACCAAGTGTGGTTTCTGTCTGCTCTCTCTTCTCTCTGCATGAGTCACATCTGAAAGGTTGTGCCAACACCACAGACTCACGGAGGGTGCCCCCCCCCACACACAGCAGGTGATTGACAGCCTCAGCTGTGCATGTTTCCTTATAAGACTGTGTAGAAGGTCACTCAGATCTCAGATTACACTTAGCTCCCTGCTCTATTCTCTATGCAGTGTATGATGTCAGATCCCTGAGCCCTGCCTGCTGGAGCTCAAAATTAGCCTTTGTATCACCTAAATCTAGTTACTTAACCACTTGCCGACCAGCCACCGCAGTTTTACTGCGGCAGAATCGCAAGGCTGGGCAAAACGACGTTATGTAACGTTGCTTCGCCCTGTAGCCACTAGGGGCATGCGTGCGGGCCCTGCTACTCGCCCCTCTGCTGCTCGCCAGGCTCCCGCGATCGCTGGTTACACACCAAGAAGAGACTGATCATCTGTTCATACAAAGTATGAACAGCTATCTGTCATCTCCCATAGACAGTCCCCTCCCCCTTCAGTTAGAACACAGAGAGGGAATACAATTAACCCCTTGATCGCCCCCTAGTGTTAACCCCTTCCCTGCCAGTGACATTTTTACAGTAATCAGTGCATTTTTATAGCACTGATCACTGTATAAATTCCAATGGTCCCAAAAATGTGTCAAAAGTGTCTGATGTGTCCGCCATAATGTCGCAGTCCTGATAAAAATCGCAGATCGCAGCCATTACTAGTAAAAAAAAAAATTAATAATAAAAATGCCAAAATTTTTTTTTACCAAAAATATGTAGAATACATATCGGCCTAAACAGGAAATTTTTTTTTTTTATATATATATTTTGGGGGGATATTTATTATAGAAAAAAGTAAAAAACATTGCGTTTTTTTTTTCAAAATTTACGCTCTTTTTTTTGTTTATAGCTCAAAAAATAAAAACCGCAGAGGTGATCAAATACCATCAAAAGAAAGCTCTATTTGTGGGAAAAAAAGGACATCAATTTTGTTTGGGTGCAACGTTGCACGACTGCGCAATTGTCAGTTGAAGCGACGCAGTGCCGTATCGCAAAAAGTGCTCTGGTCAGGAAGGGAGTAAAATCTTCCGGGGCTATAGCGGTTAAGAGATGGGTATATGTAAAAGTTTACAAACACTTTAAGTTAACAGGGACACCATCTCCACAACTATAGTTTTACCTGGGTAAGGCAATGGTCTTGTCCAAGAGAAACATGCATTTTTAATTAGAAAGCTGATTTCTTGATTTCTAGTTTAGAGAGAGCTTGCTAAAATATAGCCAGTCGCTATGTTCTTCACTTTAAAATGTATTATTCATTTTTGTCCACTTTTCTCTCCTTTCACACGAGAGGTCTGATCGGGCCCGCCTGTCCATTTTATGGGCAGTTGGATGTACATGGACTTGTGTACACCTGGCTACCTCCAGGTCCAATCCAATATGGCAAACAAAAAAAACATAAGGGGATCCGTTCCCTTCTATCTGATTTGTTAAGAGGGCAGTCAGGTTTATTTACAACTGGTTGCCCATAGAGCAGAGTGGGCTGTGTCCGTGTCCGCTCTGCATAAGCGGAGTGGACTTGGACCTGTCATCTGGCTGCTCCTATCAGCACAGCTCAGCAGGTATACAGCTGACAAATCCCCTGCTGAGCAAAACCGGAACTGACCCGTGTGAAAAGAGCTTTTGCTGTAAAATTTGAAAATCGTATGCAGAAAAAAAAAACAGTTTTTGCGTATATGTTGTCTAATTTAAACAGATACACATCTTAGACGTGGTCAGAGGCATATTTTAAACTTTTACTGACCACAAGAAGGAAGATTAACAAAAGATGTATTTTCATAATGAAGCACTGCACATATTGTGCATATTCCATGTTCATGTCTATGCCTTGGTAAATTCTGCACCATAAACAGTGGTTGAATCACTTGAAATGACCTTACCTACAGCGGCCACGAATACCCCACACATCACTTCGAATAACCAAAGTATAGCCTAGCAACAATAAAATTGCTTATTATCACGTGTGACTGATTGTTCCCTTTTTTATAATTTTTTTAGAACCTTTAGCTGCATATGTGCCACAAAAGGAAATTGTAACTGGGTACCTTATTTATTCACCATGCATACACAGGCTGATTTAACTACTTTTTCACCAACCCCTGGGTTCACGGACACACCTATGAAAGATACGTTTCTCTGCTTCCCTCTTTCAGCAGCTCAGGCAGAGGATGAGTCAAAACTTGCTAGACAAGTGATCTGCACTCTCTTCACTATTAGAACTGGGGTGGAGGCAGCAGGGCTAGAGTTTAACCACTTAAGCCCCGGACCAATTGGCAGCCAAAGGACCAGGCCCCTTTTTGCGATTCGGCACTGCGTCGCTTTAACTGACAATTGCGCGGTCGTGCGACGTGGCTACCAAACAAAATTGGTGTCCTTTTTTCCCCACAAATAGAGCTTTCTTTTGGTGGTATTTGATCGCCCCTGCGGTTTTTATTTTTTGCGCTATAAACAAAAATAGAGCGTCAATTTTGAAAAAAATTCAATATTTTTTACTTTTTGCTATAATAAATATCCCCCAAAAATATATAAGAAAACATTTTTTTTCCTCAGTTTAGGCCGATACGTATTCTTCTACATATTTTTGGTAAAAAAAAAATCGCAATTAGCGATTATTGATTGGTTTGCGCAAAAGTTATAGCGTTTACAAAATAGGGGATAGTTTTATAGCATTTTTATTAATATTTTTTTTTTTTACTAGTAATGGCGGCGATCGGCGATTTTTATTGTGACTGCGACATTATGGCGGACACATCGGACATTTTTGACACATTTTTGGGACCATTGTCATTTATACAGCAATCGGTGCTATTTAAATGCATTGATTCCTGTATAAATGACACTGGCAGTGAAAGAGTTAACCACTATGGGGAGGGGAGGGGTTATGGGCTGTGACGTGTGTGTTTTTTTAACATTAGGGGCGGGGCTGACGTCTGACGTCATTGATCGGCTTTCCCGAGGACAGGGAACAGCCGATCAATGACAGGCAGAGTAGGAAGCGCGGGGAGAGGTTTGTTTACACAGACCTCTCCCCGTTCTTTAGCTCTGTGACCCGATCGCGGGACACCAGCGGCAATCGGGTCCGCTGGTCCCACGGCCGTGGTCACGGCCACGTACCTGTACGTGGTTTTGCCTATCTGTGCCATTCTGCTGACGTATATGTGCAGGAGGCGGTCGGGAAGCGGTTAATAACATACATCTTCTCCAAAAGATCCAGATACTGTGAGAAATTTTTGTGCTAGATCGAATAATTTCGGGTGAACTGTCGTGATCGGCTCTTGAAAGCTCTGTACTAACGATCCGATTATCGCACGATCATGTCGAAATCTGTATTTTTCTGTCAGATTTTCAGATCGTGTGTACGGGCCATTAGCTTTCCTATCCCTCTTCCATTACCCAGGGGGACCTTTGTCCCTGGGGTTTGTCCGCTGTCATCTGTGCCTGGAGAGTACCGCCTCAGCTCTCTCCGGACTCATGATTGGTTTGTAAGTAGGAGTGGGGGTTGTATCTCTACCTAACTATTTTTCTTGACTTTATCATTATTCTATCTAATACTTACAGTGGTGTGAAAAAGTGTTTGCCCCCCTTCCTCATTTCCTGTTCCTTTGCATGTTTGTCACACTTAAGTGTTTCGTAACATCAAACCAATTTAAACAATAGTCAATGACAACACAAGTAAACACAAAATGCAATTTGTAAATGAAGGTGTTTATTATTAAAGGTGAAAGAAAATCCAAACCATCATGGCCCTGTGTGAAAAAGTGATTGCCCCCCTTGTTAAAACATACTATAACTGTGGTTGTCCACACCTGAGTTCAATTTCTCTAGCCACACCCAGGCCTGATTATTGCCACACCTGTTCACAATCAAGGCATCACTTAAATAGGAGCTGCTTGACACAGTAAGGTCCACCAGAAGATCCTTAAAAGCTACACATCATGCCGAGACCCAAAGAAATTCAGGAACAATTGAGAAAGAAAGTAATTGAGATCTATCAGTCTGGAAAGGGTTATAAAGCCATTTCCAAAGCTTTGGGAATCCAGCGAACCACAGTGAGAGCCATTATCCACAAATGGCGAAGACATGGAACAGTGGTGAACCTTCCCAGGAGTGGCCGGCCCCCAAAATTACCCCAAGAGCGCAGCGACGACTCATCCAAGAGGTCACAAAAGACCCCACAACAACGTCCAAGGAACTGCAGGCCTCACTTGCCTCAGTTAAGGTCAGCGTTCATGCCTCCACCATCAGGAAAAGACTGGGCAAAAATGGCCTGCATGGCAGAGTTCCAAGGAGAAAACCACTGCTGAGCAAAAAGAACATCAAAGCTCGTCTCAATTTCTCCACAACACATCTTGATGATCCCCAAGACTTTTGGGACAACATTCTGTGGACCGATGAGACAAAAGTGGAACTCTTTGGAAGGTGTGTGTCCAAGTATATCTGGCGTAGAAGGAACACTGCATTTCAGAAAAAGAACATTATACCAACAGTAAAATATGGTGGTGGTAGTGTGATGGTCTGGGGCTGTTTTGCTGCTTCAGGACCTGGAAGACTTGCCGTGATAAAAGGAACTATGAATTCTGCTGTCTACCAAGAGATCCTGAAGGAGAATGTCCGACCATCTGTTCGTGTACTCAAGCTGAAACGAACTTGGGTTCTGCAGCAGGACAATGGTCCTAAACACACCAGCAAGTCCACCACCGAATGGCTGAAGAAAAACAAAATGAAGACTTTGGAGTGGCCTAGCCAAAGTCCAGACCTGAATCCTATTGAGATGTTGTGGTATGACCTTAAAAAGGCCGTTCATGCTCGAAAACCCTCTAATGTAACTGAATTAGGACAATTCTGCAAAGATGAGTGGGCCAAAATTCCTCCAGGACGCTGTAAAAGCCTCATTGCACGTTATCGCAAACGCTTGGTTGCAGTTGTTGCTGCTAAGGGTGGCCCAACCAGTTATTAGGTTTAGGGGGCAATCACTTTTTCACACAGGGCCATGATGGTTTGGATTTTTTTTTTCACCTTTAATAATAAACACCTTCATTTACAAATTGCATTTTGTGTTTACTTGTGTTGTCCTTGACTATTGTTTAAATTGGTTTGATGTTCCGAAACACTTAAGTGTGACAAACATGCAAAGGAACAGGAAATGAGGAAGGGGGCAAACACTTTTTCACACCACTGTACTTCTAATAGTCTTTTAGAAACTTACAATGCATCTGCTCCTGAAGAGTGGCAATGTAGCCACGAAACGCGTCGAGCTGTTTGATGCTTCCTATATTACCTTTATTACTACCGAGTTTATGCTCCTTTTGGATCCTACCAATTTGAATATACTATACTTGTATTATCTATGGAGACATGTATTATTGAGTCTGGCGATTTTATGTTACCATTGTGATACCACTGTGCTGTCATACTAATGTGCTACTATATAAAACGCAACATGTTTTGGAATTGAATTTCCTGTACTGTTTATCTTATTTTACCGTATGTATCTTTTTTATTATGCAACAGTAATGGTCACAAAGACGTACTACCTACCAGATATCAATATGCCTTGTCATCCTTTGGGCTGCATGATTCATATAAAGTCCCAAACCTTGCTTCTGATTATGTAGCTTTCCCTCCTCGTCAGGAACCTTTCCCTAACGCTAGTACTGTCCCTAACAGACGGGGGTACCTTTCCCTACATTGTCCATTTGCAAAAAGCGTTCTAAACCCAGGACCAAGGGTCTTAAATAGACTCTGACACACCTAAGATGGCCACCAGAGTCACATGGCAGCCAGCATCTAATTGGATCACTGCCCCAGAGACTCTGGAAAGTATAGAGGAACACTGTTCCCCCATGACTTCCTCTCCCTCTGCATTGCTGCTGCAGTTGAGTGCCACTTGCAGTGCAGACAGTGGACTGCACCTTCCTACAGGCTATGAAGCAAAGTATATGAGTCAGCAGGTGAGGCAGACAATGCTCATAGCTGTTAGCTCTGTAATGCAAGGAAGTGAGAACAAAGTACATGCTTGTGGTTCCACTGGTACCAGTGGAACCACAGCAGCAATGCAAGCGAGCCAGCCAGTCAGCCAAATCACGTTCTTCATTTATTAAAGGAGAAGTGTGGCCCTACTTCTCCAGTGAGTCACAGGAGTGCACTTAGTTATCCACTCCTGTGACCCAGATTCAGCTGACAGCAGACTAAAGCCCGCTGTTGGCTGATGTCACAAGGCCCGGTCGAGGCTCTGCAAGGATCCTGACAAAAATGTCAGGATCTGCCCAGATTCCTGATTGGCAGCTGGCTCAGCCTTTTTTTTTTTTTTAAATCCCGCACTTCTCTTACTAGTCAATGGTAATCTTCGTCTTCATGCCAGAGGGCCTTCTCTCGGCATTGCATACAGTTAAACTTTAGGTTCTCTTAAGCCCCCTCCTGACTTCAACTGGTTAATTACATAACAGTAAGTTCCACTCCACTACAAAGAAAATAAAAAATTACAGGATGATGTAATTATGTCAAGCTACTTAAAGCATGGGAATATATACATAAAAATAATGTCTTTATGCAAAGAAACCAATGGTTTAAAAATAATAGTACAATCACATACCAGGCTGTTTTAGTTATTTTATATTTCTCTTTTTAATTGTATAGTGTGAACTAGATGAAATTGTATCAAAATCTGGAAGAAAACTTTTAGTTGTTACTTTCTCATCTCAAAATTGTGGTCCTTGCAGACCTGTACCTGCTTGTTTGGAGGTAAGTGAACCCTAAATTCTGAAATCTTTAAAAGCGCACAAAAAGATTATGTCTAATATAACTTATTAGCTGCTACTAACAGTGGAAATATGAACAAAATGTAGGGCTGTGAAAATTAAAGATTAATTCCTCGATTAATCGTAAATTTTTTTGATCGATCAACATTTTTTCACCTCTCTGACGGCTTCCGGGTCTTCAGGGAGTTCCGCCGGAGATCCGGTGACGTCACGGACATCAACGTCACGGACTCCTCCCCCCTTCTCCAAGTGCCTCTGTCTGCTAACAAAGGAAAGGGGGGAGGAGTCCAGTGACGTTGAAGTTCTGATTGAACGTAACGCATACGGGGGGAGGAGCTACGCATGACGTCACCCGCTGCTGCCCTATGGAACTAACACGATTGTCAGCTTTACATGCTGTGTTTTTATCATCTTTATGTGAGTAGGTTGTGTTTGAACACAAAAATTGAATCTTATACTTAAGCGGTGAGCACTTAGATCTTTTCTTTCTACCCATGACCTGGCGTCCTTGCTGAGATCTAAGGAGACATGAGAGAAGTTTATGGTCCGTGTTAACCCTTTTCATACCCACTTGCATGACCACCTGTTTGCACAGGGGTCCATGCCATAAGGTGAGAGTGATTAATTAGACCGGAGGTGGAGGAATTGTCACACTACTGTGGAAAAGAAAAAATGACTTACGTCAGTGCTACGGTTTGAATTTAAAATGTATTTGTGTGAACTGTGAAGTTAAGTCATGGATTGTGGAAACTAACCAGTGTCGGGTGATTGTATATAGTGTATACCACATTTACCACTGACTAATGCAGAGTTGCAATGCAAGGAGATCAGCTAAAAGTAGTAGGATCTGTATGTGCGTTATAATTAATCGAAATTATTCGATTAATCGATTAAAAAAAAACGATTAATCGAACACGAAAATTTTAATCAGTAACAGCCCTAACAAAATCTGATAACAGTATGATTGTTCTAATTACTTTAGCTCGACCGTCAACTAGGTAATGCGAGGGTCTGCCTGACCGGACGCAGATTGGTTGGATAGTTTAGCTAGGTCCTCATAGTAAATAGTTTTGGTAAATCTAAAGTTGATTGTACAAGGATTGCACGGTCAGATTGCAACATATACTGTGACCATAAATAAGATTTTATATAAACTGAACGATCAGATTTAATGCCTATGACCCGTTTATGAGCTCTTGTACATTGGTCTTTGTTTGTTTCTGAGCTTTTTGTTTTTATCTCAAACATATCAATGTGAAAGCTAAGACTAATGCCGCGTACACACGATCGGAATTCTCGTCGGAAAAAGCTCTGACGGTTTTCCCAACGGAATTCCGACGGAATTCCGCTCAAACTGTCTTGCCTACACACAGTCACACCAAATTCCAACCGTCAAGAACGCGGTGATGTACAACACTACAACTAGCCGAGTTCAATGCTTCCGAGCATGTGTCGAATTGTTTCCCAGCATGCGTAGGAATTTTGCGCGTCAGAATTGCTACAGACAATCAGAATATCCGATAGAAACCTTTTCCGTCTGAAAAATTGAGAACATGCTCTCAATTCTTTGCTGTCAGAAATTCGGCCAGCAAAATTCCGATGGAGCCTACACACTGTCACATTTTCAGATGAAAAGCTCTCATCGGTCTTTTTCTGTCTGGAATTCCGATCGTGTGTACGCGGCATTAGACTGGGATGCCATTAAAGTTCATATGCACGTAAAGGCAGGCGTCCCAATACTTTTGACAATATAGTGTACATTTTCAAGTGTGCAGTAAAGCACTACAGGAGAGTGTGCCAGGCTCTCAATGGAGTCAGTTCACACAGCTCCAGGGCGGCCGTGGTCCACATTTGGAAAGGGTCCTGTGCCTCTTTGACTCTGAATTAGGTGCAAATTCAGGCAGAAATTTGGACTCGATTCGCGCCTGAATCAGTGAACTGACAGTGACCCCCTGCTGTGAGCGGAGGCCGCAGCAAGTGTCAACCCATCCTTAAAGTGGTTGTAAACCCACTTTTTGTACTTTTACCTATAGGTAAGCCTAGAATAAGGCTTACCTATAGGTAGTGGAAATATCTCCTAAACATGCGCCGTTTAGGAGATATTGACTTGTAGTCCGCCGGAAACTGCTACGGCGCATGCGCAGGGAAGAAACTAAACTAAAGGCAGTTTCTTCCCTAGCATATCCCGCAGATCGCAGCTCCCATGCGCATGCGCGGGAGTGACGTCATGTGGCTCCGGCAAACCACAGAGCCGGAGTCCGCGGCCCTGAAGGAAGAGGGCAAGAAGATGGACGCTGCCCACACAGGGGACGTTGCTGGATTCTTTTGCAGGTACGTGGTACATAATGGGCTAGTATGCGATGCATACTAGCCCGTTATGCTTTTCATTTGCAGGCTATACAGGGAGCAAAAGAGGAAGTAAAACCCATCAGGGTTTACTTCCTCTTTAAGGTTTGTGTGGATAGGTTTCATATTCCAAACGAAACACAAATTCTTTACACTCCTGGGGGTTTTTCATTAGTTGACTTGTGCTGTTGACTTGTGCTTGAGTTGCAGCTATAACAGCTTCAACTCTTCTGGGAAGGCTGTCCATAAGGTTTAGGAGTGTGTCTATGGGAATGTTTGACTATTCTTCCAGAAGTGCATTTGTGAGGTCAGCCATGATGTTGGACGAGAAGGCCTGGCTCGCAGTCTCTACTCTAATTCATCCCTAAGGTGTTCTATTGGGTTGAGGTCAGGACTCTCTGTTCAGGCCAGTCAAGTTCCTCCACCACAAATTCGCTTATCCATGTCTTTATGGACCTTGCTTTGTGCACTGGTGTGCAGTCATGATCGGACTTTGTTGTCGGAAAATCTATCCAGCAGGAGATAGAACTTTGTCCGTAGGACAATCCGATGGAAACTGTCCGATGGTGCCTACACACGGTCGGAATTTCCGACAACATTGTCCGATAGGACAGAATCCATCGGAAAATCCGACCGTGTGTATGGGGCTTTACAGCATCTGCACTGCAGTGTACTACAACATGTATTGCAATGTTCTCCCTCTAGAAAAAGAATTAGGTATAATTTTTGCTGTTATGTGGTGCATTGGCAGCCTGTTTAATGAAGAATCCCAGGTATGGATATTTTATACATAGTTACATTGGTCCAGTGTAACCATGTACAGAATATACCATACCTGACCGATGCCCATGGAAACTGGTGATGTCACCGCCCCACCTCTCCGACTCGTCCAATCAGAGAATGCTTTACATGCCAGTGCGGAGCAGATGACCTCACGTGCCCTGAATGCAGCAGGCCAGCCACTCTCACAGGACCCGGTAGCAAGTGGAGTTTATTGGAGTAGCGTTGTCCACTTCAGTGATTTCCAGTGGCATCAGCCCAGTATAGTATATACTGCACATAGTTAAATAGGTCCAAGCTGGACTGCAACAAATCTTAAAGTGAAACTAAAGTCTAATTATTTTTTAACCAATCCCCTCCATTTTCCAAAGGCTGCAGGAGGGGATTGGTATCTCTACATTGTGCCCCTCCTATCCACCTCCTGCTGCCCACAGGCCCCTGTGTACTCCCCCGGCCTCCCCTGTCAGGATGGAGAGCGGGGAAGGGGCCAGTAAATGACACAACCTTCCACTATTTACTATGCTTCAGTTTACAAATTAATGGTAAGCTGTGTCTTCAGTCTCCTCTCTGTCTCAAAGGTGAAACATCAGCGGTCTGTTTAGACCCCTGATATCTCACCGAAGTCCCCCAACAGGCTCCTAAAAAATTGTAAAAATAAAAAAATAAAATAAAATGGTAAAAAAATAATAAAAAATAAAATAAAAAGCTACTGACGCCAGTGGTGCAGCTACCAGGGCTGCAAAGGTATTGCAATGGGGCCCTGAATGTTCTAGTTATGCCTCTGATGTCCAGAAATGTAATTTGCCATTATTTACCATAGCCATTTATTTATATGAAAAAAGAACTGTTATTAATGTTCAGAAAATGACTTCTGAGATGGGGATTAAAGCCCAAATAAACAGAAGTTGATATGTCTTCAATCAGACCTTAATTTTCATAGATTTATCTTCACTTTCCTGTTACAGCAGTTGTGCCAGGCCTCTAAATACGATTGTGTAGTCTAAAAGGCACTGTTCTGCCTCCACAATATAAGCATTGAAAGTGTGATCTCTATAAGGCCCCTTTCACACGACCGTTCGATCAGCCCTGCCTGTCCGTTTTTCAGGCGGACCTGATCAGATGGTCCATTCACCTCTATAGACCAGTGTGTGTAAATGAACTTGTATCTGTTTACACCACACCCATCTGTTTAATAGATCCAATCCGATCTTTTAAAAACAAATAGAAGGGGATCATTTCTCCTCTGTGCAGGTGGATCGGACCAGAGGACAATCGGGTGTAAACAGACAGATGGCTGCCCATAGAACAGAGCGGACTCTGTCCTTGTCCGCTCAGTTATGGGGTAGAGCCAGGCTGCAGCTCTGTGTCTGAATGGACACAGAGAGCTGTGGCTCGGCTCAGGTGCTGCCATAGCAAGCTGCTTGCTGTGAGGGGCACTCAATAGGAGGGAGGGGCCAGAAGCACTGAAGAGGGACCCGAGAAGAGGAGGATCCGGGCTACTCTGTGCAAAACCACTGCACAGCGCAGGTAAGTATAACATGTTTGTTATTTTTAACAAAAAAAATAATTAGACTTTAGTTTCACTTTAAGATTTGTTGCAGTCCAGCTTGGACCTATTTAACTATGTGCAGTATATACTATACTGGGCTGATGCCACTGGAAATCACTGAAGTGGACAACGCTACTCCAATAAACTCCACTTGCTACCGGGTCCTGTGAGAGTGGCTGGCCTGCTGCATTCAGGGCACGTGAGGTCATCTGCTCCGCACTGGCATGTAAAGCATTCTCTGATTGGACGAGTCGGAGAGGTGGGGCGGTGACATCACCAGTTTCCATGGGCATCGGCCAGGTATGGTATATTCTGTACATGGTTACACTGGACCAATGTAACTATGTATAAAATATCCATACCTGGGATTCTTCATTAAACAGGCTGCCAATGCACCACATAACAGCAAAAATTATACCTAATTCTTTTTCTAGAGGGAGAACATTGCAATACATGTTGTAGTACACTGCAGTGCAGATGCTGTAAAGCCCCATACACACGGTCGGATTTTCCGATGGATTCTGTCCTATCGGACAATGTTGTCGGAAATTCCGACCGTGTGTAGGCACCATCGGACAGTTTCCATCGGATTGTCCTACGGACAAAGTTCTATCTCCTGCTGGATAGATTTTCCGACAACAAAGTCCGATCACACCAATTCCGATCGTGTGTAGCGAATTCCGACGGACAAAGTGCCACGCATGCTCAGATCACATTACAAGACCAAAGCTATTGGCTACTAGCCTCTACGTAGTCCCGTCGTAGGCAACAAACGTCACCACGTTCAGAATGATCGGATTTTCCGACAACTTTGTCCGACCGTGTGTATGCAACACCAGTGTCGGACTAAATCCGTCGGACCAAATCCGATGGATTTGGTGGTCGGATTTTCCGACCGTGTGTATGGGGCTTTACAGTTCATTTAGATGCCGATGAATGTCATCACAATGCACTATGGTGTGTGTCTACAATATCATGCATTGCGATAATGCATTACAATAACAAACATTACTGCAGTTCATAAATGTGAGCCCATACAAAAGCCTAGCAGGTCTTCACTGGCCCATATATCAGAGAAACCTGATATGTATTAGCACTCATTAAACACTACAAAATGATATATGTTCATGTGTAATCTGATTATTTTTTTTTCCCTCAATTTTTCAGGCAATAAGTGAAGAAATGCCCGATGTACAGTTCGTTAAAATTGAAGTTGGTAAAGATGACGTAAGTAGCAACGCATGAACTCTGATATCTTAATGTAGCTGAGAAAATGATGTTGAGCATTTCTCTGATTCTTCTACAGGAATTTACAAAGCGATTCAAGATCAATGGAGTGCCAGCATTCTATTACTTCAAGAACGGATGTGAAGTAGGTTCTATTGCTGTGACAATACTAAACCACATAAAGTTGAAGGTTGTTCAGCAGTTGCGGAACTACTGTACAGGGTTGCAAAGATTGCACTTGCAAACGGGCCCTGGCGTTCCGCCACCGTGATGGGGCCCTGCCCTCCCCCCCAGCATAAGCCGGCTTATTCGCTCTGTGCTAAATCCCAGAGCCCAGTACCAAACAAGTTCAGGCACTGAGCTCTGGTTACCTGCCTAATGGGGCGTGCCAGTATGGGCACCTGAGACACCTGCCCTGCATCTCCCTCTGTGTTAGCCAGCATGTCTCTCTGCCAACTGCCTGCACAGGGCACACCTCACAGAACTCACGGAAGCAGGCTCCTCCTCCTTGGCTCTGATGTTCTCTTGTACAAAGACCTGAGGAGCCGGGGAGGAGGAACATTGAACTGGAAGAGCCGCACTAATGATCTGATGTCTGTGTTTATTGATGTTTACAAGGGTGGGAGACACCACAACTGGGGGGGGGGGGGGTAATAAGCATATGCACCTGAAGGAGTGATGGCTTTTGGAGGGGAGAGAACTTGTGCTGGGGGTAGGGTCTGATTTGAAATCCCCCCCACCACATCTTCCACCACAAGTCGTCTCCCCTCACAAAGCACGCCCCAGCACATATCCTCTTACCTCCCAATCACAGTGTGTGGGACCCCTGGCACCCTGTAAGAGAGGCAGGGTAAGTCCCCCGGGTGCCCAATCTGGACGACTGGGGGGAAGGGGGGGATTTGTGCCGGGATGGAGGGGTGTTGTGCTGGGAAGGGGGATTTGGGGGGGGGGGGGTTAAGAGAATTTGTGCTGGAGAGGATTAGGGGAGTGGAGAGAATTTGTTCCAGGTTTGATGTGATTGGTGCGTATGTACAGGGGTTGCAGTTGCGACATATAGAGAAGGGCTGGTGGGGGTGGCATATAAAGAAACCAATCCCCTCCATTTTCCAAAGGCTGCAGGAGGGGATTGGTATCTCTACATTGTGCCCCTCCTATCCACCTCCTGCTGCCCACAGGCCCCTGTGTACTCCCCCGGCCTCCCCTGTCAGGATGGAGAGCGGGGAAGGGGCCAGTAAATGACACAACCTTCCACTATTTACTATGCTTCAGTTTACAAATTAATGGTAAGCTGTGTCTTCAGTCTCCTCTCTGTCTCAAAGGTGAAACATCAGCGGTCTGTTTAGACCCCTGATATCTCACCGAAGTCCCCCAACAGGCTCCTAAAAAATTGTAAAAATAAAAAAATAAAATAAAATGGTAAAAAAATAATAAAAAATAAAATAAAAAGCTACTGACGCCAGTGGTGCAGCTACCAGGGCTGCAAAGGTATTGCAATGGGGCCCTGAATGTTCTAGTTATGCCTCTGATGTCCAGAAATGTAATTTGCCATTATTTACCATAGCCATTTATTTATATGAAAAAAGAACTGTTATTAATGTTCAGAAAATGACTTCTGAGATGGGGATTAAAGCCCAAATAAACAGAAGTTGATATGTCTTCAATCAGACCTTAATTTTCATAGATTTATCTTCACTTTCCTGTTACAGCAGTTGTGCCAGGCCTCTAAATACGATTGTGTAGTCTAAAAGGCACTGTTCTGCCTCCACAATATAAGCATTGAAAGTGTGATCTCTATAAGGCCCCTTTCACACGACCGTTCGATCAGCCCTGCCTGTCCGTTTTTCAGGCGGACCTGATCAGATGGTCCATTCACCTCTATAGACCAGTGTGTGTAAATGAACTTGTATCTGTTTACACCACACCCATCTGTTTAATAGATCCAATCCGATCTATTAAAAACAAATAGAAGGGGATCATTTCTCCTCTGTGCAGGTGGATCGGACCAGAGGACAATCGGGTGTAAACAGACAGATGGCTGCCCATAGAACAGAGCGGACTCTGTCCTTGTCCGCTCAGTTTATGCAGAGTGGACACTGATGGAGTCCGTTCTGTTCTGTCATCCACTTGCTCTGCTCTGATCAGCAGGGGTTCAGCGAACAGGTCCCTTGCTGATCAAAACGGAAGGCGCCCATGTGAAAGTGGCCTAATTAATTCAGTTGTGGTGAGATATCTATAACTTACAATCCCAGCAGCTATTGCAGACAGTGACTCAATCCAAATGTCATTTTGCAGATAATAGAATGCTTCAATTTAAAAAGTATGCAGATCCTCACAGATGAACATCAGATAGGTCAAAAAAATCATAGTGTGTTTAGCTCCAGCAATTACATGTTCTCAGAGTAGGAACTAAAGACACACTGAAAAGAGGGCAGGGCTAGATATACAGAGCATCTCCTAGCTACGGAGTGAGGAAGGGACAAATTTATTTAAAGGCAAACAAAAAACAATGCATGTGGAACATGATAGGCACCAGAGTTTTACCTAGCACTCTCAGTAATCAGCACTTTACTATCAGGCACACCTTCTTCTTGTACAGTAAATGTCCGTGTAAGGACATTTGTGATGAGGGGTGTAGCTAATACTTAGCTCGGCAAGCACTAAGTGTCGGTTCACACTGAGGCAGCACGACTTGCATCGCGACTGCCTCAGGCGACCTGGACACGACAGCTGCGGCGACTTGCAAAACGTCTTCTCTATAGAAGTCAATGCAAGTCGCCTGAAGTCGCCCTCAAAGTCGTACAGGTACCTTTTTCTAAGTCAAAACGACTTGTGTCACTCCGATTAGAACGGTTCCATTGTACAGAACGGGACGCAACTTGTCAGGCGGCTAAGTCGCCTGACAAGTCGCCCTAGTGTGAACCGGCACTTAATTACGAGCAGGAAGCAGCATGTTCATTGAAAAAAAAAGAATTTAAGTTGTTTCCAAACAAAAATCAGTTACAAATAATAAGGTGGAGGAACAGGTCTTAAAGTGATAAAAAGGTGCGAAGCTTCAGTTAGGATTTAAAGCAGAACTCAAATGCATCTGAACACCACAAACTGAAAATGTTATTTCATTCAATTTTCATTTTCAACAAACTCACCAATCCATCCATCCATTCATGTCTCCATACTTTATTTTGTTGAGAAATCACTTTTGGAAACACCCCCCAACCAGCATTTCCAGCCGTGGTTAGCTGGGAAAGCCAGATGAAAGAAAAAAATTGTCCATGAAGACTCCTGGGATGTATGACACAGTGGCGGCTGGTGCTCAAAATTTTTGGGGGGGCGCAAACAAACTTAAAAATTCTGGAGAAAAAACCCATCAATTGCAGCCTCACTGTGCCCATCAAACGCAACAACTGTGCCATCAAACCCAGCCACTGTGCCATCAAGCGCAGCCACTGTACCATCAAACACAGCCACTCTGCAATCAAATGCAGCCACTGTGCCATCAAACACAGCCACTATGCCATCAAACGCAGCCACTGTGCCCATGAAACGCAGGCAGCCACTGTGCCCATCAAATGCAGCCACTGTGCCCATCAAATGCAGCCACTGTGCCACCAAACGCAGCCACCGTGCCCATCAAACGCAGCCACTGTCCAGTCAAACGCAGCCACTGTCCAGTCAAACGCAGCCACTGTCCAGTCAAACGCAGCCACTGTGCCCATCAAACTCGGCCACTCTGTCATTAAACGCAGCCACTGTGCCCATGAAACGCAGCCACTGTGCCCATCAAACGCAGCCACTATGCCCATCAAACGCAGCCACTATGCCCATCAAACGCAGCCACTGTGCCCATCAAACGCAGCCACTGTGCCCATCAAACGCAGCCACTGTGTCCATCAAACGCAGCCACTGTGTCCATCAAACGCAGCCACTGTGCCATCAAATGCAGCCACTGTACCATCAAACGCAGCCACTGTGCCCATCAAACGTAGCCACTGTGCCCATCAAACATAGCCACTGTGCCCATCAAACGCAGCCACTGTGCCATCAAACGCAGCCACTGTGCCATCAAACGCAGCCACTGTGCCATCAAGTGCCGCTACTGTGCCCATCAAATGCCGCTACTGTGCCCATCAAACGCAGCCACTGTGCCATCAAACGCAGCCACTGTACCATCAAACACAGCCACTGTGCCATCAAACCTAGCCACTGCCCCATCAAATGCAGCCACTGTGCCCATCAATTGCCACCACTGTGCCCATCAAACGCAGCCACTGTGCCCATCAAAAAAAGCCACTCTGCCATTAATTGCAGCCACTGTGCCATCAAATGCCGCCACTGTGCCCATCAAACGCTGCCACTGTGCCCATCAAACGCAGCCACTGTACCATCAAACGCAGCCACTGTGCCATCAAACTTAGCCACTGCGCCATCAAATGCAGCCACTGTGCCAATCAATTGCCACCACTGTGCCAATCAATTGCCACCACTGTGCCCATCAAACGCAGCCACTGTGCCCATCAAATACAGCCACTCTGCCATCAAACGCTGCCACTGTGCCCATCAAAGGCTGCCACTGTGCCATCAAATGCTCCCACTGTGCCATCAAATGCTCCCACTGTGCCCCCCTCCCGCTGTCTGCCCGGAACTCACCCTGTCTCAGTGGGGCATCAGGTGATGGCGGTGGGCAACGAGCGACGTCCTCGATGCCTTCTTCTCCCGTCCTCTCCTCCTGTCCTCCTGTCCTGTCCTGTCATTTCAGCCAATCAGGTGACGGGTAACAGACCCAAGCACCTGATTGCCAGAGAGGCAGTTCAGTTTTAGAGAAGCAAATATTAATTTGCTTTTCTAACACAGCTGGGTAAACTGTTTACCTTTTTGATACCTATTAGAGCCTATGGCTCTAATAGAGGTGCTTCAAAAACACCCCCCGCCACTGTAATTCAGGCGCCCGAAACCCGAAAAGGGTGCAGCCTGCCATGTTAAAAAAAAAACTGGTGAAAAAACAGGTGAAGAACCAGGTGAAAAAAGTTGGTGAAAAACCAGGTGGAAAAAAATGGTGAAAAACAATGAACTTGTCCTTTACCTCACACCCCTCTGTGTGCAGCCTGCCATGTTAAATACTTAAAGTGGAAGTAAAGGCAAAAAAACAAACACTAAACCTACTCCCACCCACATTTTAAGCCTAATATATCTAGCCCTGTAAAGAAAAGATCCTTATACTTACCCCTTGTGAAGTGGCATCAGTCCGGTCTCCAGTGGCACCCTCTGTGTGCAGGAGAAACCTAGGAAGTTACGTCACCCATAGACTTTCTATGGGGCTTCTGTTGTCAGCTGCCTCTTCAACACATTATTCCTATGGACAAACTGTATTGCAGCTGTACACCCTATGCCTGTAGGTAGAAATGGGGTGGCTTTTCTCTTCATAGCTATAGACACTACATTCTTCCTATGATAACTTAAAGCATGGGTCTTCAAACTACGGCCCTCCAGTTGTTCAGGAACTACATTTCCCATCATGCCCAGTCATGTCTGTGAGTGTCAGAGTTTTACAATGCCTCATGGGATGTGTAGTTCTGCAACAGCTGGAGGGCCGTAGTTTGAGGATCCCTGACTTAAAGGATAACTAAAACAAAATGTAATATATTTCAGCTAACAATTCTTGCGAGCTACAGTACAGTGCATGCTAAGAACATGTGCAGCAAATACAGCAAATACTTGTTAATCTTGCTAGAAATGCCATGTCCTTGTCACATCCTGTGAGCAGTGCTGAAAAAACAAAACATGTAATATCAAATACTTACCGCAATTTTCCTTTCCTGACAAGGTCCATGTCAGCCTTCTACTGGGTATGCTAAGCGTATACCCCCACCTGCAGGACCTAACTCATAATTGTTACTCCCGCCCTCGGGCTGGCATTCCATAACTCGATTTCTGCACCTGGGTGGGAGCCTGTGCTGACATGGGGCTTGGCAGGAAAGGAAAATTGCGGTAAGTATTTGTTATTCAATTTTCCATTTTCCTGACAGCTCCATGTTAGCCTACTACTGGGAACTAACTAGCTACCCAGGGTGGGATAAAAATAGGGTTAATTATGGCCTCCGGCTAACCAGATAACAATTTTTCCAAAATTAACAGTTGTCAATAATGACGGATCTATGTGCTAATGAGAAATAAAGGTTTGTATGAATGACCACGTTGTGGCCTTGCATATTAACTTAATTGGGTCTCTACAGGCCGCTGCCTAGGAGGTTGCGATGCTTCTTGTGGAGCGAAAGGGCCAACCCCCTATCCTTATAGGAGAGGAAGATCACTTTCACAATCCAAGAAACAATCACTCTGCTTGCTCTGCCCCCCTGTCTGAACCTCTGGGAACAAAACAGGCAATCTGATGCCCTGAAGGTTGGTTAGCATGAATATACGTATTCATTGTCTCCCCGACATCCAAGGGATTTTTGTCCATCTTCCGGATGAAAAGTCGGCACACGATGTCTTGGAATCTTGAGGCCACTTTTGGAAAAAAATTCAGCATCGGGAGCAGAATAACACTGTCCGCCAGGAAGGACTTATAGGGTTCTTTATACCCTAGAGCCGCCAACTCAAACCCTCCTGGCTGAGGCTATGGCTACCAGGAAAGCGGCCTTTAGCGATAATTCCCATAGCGACAACTCCATCAGGGATTTTGGAGCAGACAGGTAGTTGAGTACGAATGTGATGTCCCATGTAGAAACCTGGGGGCCCTGGGAGGCCTTAGCTTCACCATGGTCTTAAAGGGGTTGTAAACCCTCATGTTTTTTCACCTTAATTCATCCTATATTCGTTTTTCACAGATGGCCCCGAGCCACTTGTTCTGGGGTCCCCCGGTGGCGCTATCAGTTCCTCCCCGCATCAGTAAACCCCCTAGGAGAAGCGCTCTTTCTGGGGGTCAGTGTCAGAAGTTTTTTCATCTTAATAGGCTGCATTAAGGTGAAAAAACACAAGGGTTTACAACCCCTTTAACTTTTGCTTGTCATACAGTCGCATAGCCCAGATTTTTTCAGTCCTTTATGGAACCAGTTCCTTCACCTTGCATACTTTTCTGCCAAGATTGTAAAAAATTTAAGGTGCCTGGCTCTGGCTGCTCCACTCAGCTCCCTTGCACCATGACATCACAAGACACACTCAGGCACCGCCTCTACCAGACCCGCCCCCTGTGGCGCCACCCAAACACACTGTAGCAGGCACTCGAATGGTCTCAACAGGGTCTTATTTTTTTACTGGCAACCTTTTCCTGTCACTGGCATTTACTGGCAGGAGAGAAGTGCCCATTGTTTACTGGCTGCTATATAGAATGCTTATTTGTACAAGTGTTATGTCACTATAAACTAAAGTGTATACTGTGCCACGGATTCCCCTGTAAACAACAATCCCTGTAGTGGCAGCCCTTGCTGCTCCTCCCACTTCCCTGTGCAATGTACAGAGAACAGCGAAACATGTTTGAGGCGCGGACACAGTATGTCTTACATCACGTCCGGTGAACTAGTTCCGAGCAGTGGAGCGCATGTTGATTCTCCATCTTGTTCGTGGGGTGAACGGCAATACGGAAAAAGAAAGCACACTGCTGGATCCTGCTAGTGCCGGCTTAGGCACTATTACATGTGAGTGGAGAATTTTTATACTTTCTGGCAGTATGATACTTATTAAATGGGTTGCACTATGATCCTGCATTCTGTGGTTTATCCTTATGTATGAGGATCCGTGGAGATGGACACTAGAGTACCGGTCTTATCACTACCCAAATTTAGGTCACCTAACAAGTGTGACTAGACCCACTTCACCCTGGATCTAGGGAGTCATAACTGTGTAGCGCTCTCCCGACCTCCAGTGGCCTGGTGGTGACCCCCAGAGTCAGGGAGGGCTGACATTCCTCCTTAGGGTGCAGGTTACTAGGCATTGTGGGTGTAGTGCAAGATGGAAAGATGGGCACCATTCATTTTTAAAAATGAACAAAGAGCGTTTTTATTTCTCATAACAGGAATGGTGGGAGAGAGGGGTGGGGCACATGACACCCTTAGGCAAATGCAATAGCAACTTGGCAGACTCCTTGGACAAAAATAGAAGTAGGCAAATACAGAAAAAGGGCATTTAAGCTGAATGCAGCAATCTGTATTTCATGGCAACTGCTGTTTCCTATAGCAACAACTTTGCTTACAGCAGTGGTCATCAACACTGTCCTTGGGGCCCACTAACAGGCCAGGTTTGCAAGATAACTGAAATACTTCACAGGTGATATAATTTGCTGCTCAGTGATTGCAGTATTCTAGTCTGCATCTCCCCAAGGTAATACATAAAACCTGGCCTGTTAGTGGGCCCTGAGGACAGGGCTGATGACCACTGGCTTACAGTATCCCACTGTAGATTCTCAAGCTACCTACTGGACTCTTTAAGCTTCCCTCAAAGCTACCCGCTGTATTCTTCAAGCTTTACCAACAGCTACCCACTGGGTTCCTTGGATTCACAGCTACCTGCTGGATTCCTCAAGCTTTACTCATAGCTACCCGCTGTACTCCTCTTCAAGCTTTACTTACAGCTACCCGCTGTACTTCTTGGATGAGTTCTCTCCTGAAACTTTCCCACTTACTTCACAGTCCCCGGCTGATGAAGCGTCTGCTTTGGTACTCCTTCAGAACTCCATCCCTCTACACCTCCCTCTGTCAACAAGAGTGATTGTCACTCTGGCAGCTTTCTCTCCCTTTCTTCGTGGCAATGATCAGGCTCCCCTCAGGCCGAGCCTCTTCACACGTGGTTATGCCCCGGGTTTTAGGCCTACACCTCTGCTGCTGCTCCACACACACCCACCCAGACCGCAGCCCAGGTAGAAGGAACCCCAATCACCTGACTCTCTCCAAATAAATAGACCATCCCAGCAGTTTCAGTGGCCAAAGAAACTCCTGCTGATTGGCTAAGAAAAGCATATTCACTTATAACCCAAATTCACTGTAATCTATCATTCTAATGCCAAAGGCAACAATGCTACCTATTGACAGAAGAGAGAAATCACAGTTAAACTCACGCTTAGGAGAAAACCATTTGATCAAGACTACAAATTAGCCATGCTTAGCTACCACCTTGCACAACTAAATTTACTAGCAGTCCTGTTTAGGACAAAGGTGCTACAACTGGAAAGGGGGTCATGGTGTGGACACATGGAGGAGTACTGAGTGCAGACCGCAAGTCTCATTTGCATGAAGTGTGTAGAGCACGTTGATGCACTTTCTTCATTTATGCACTTTTATAAGGGGTGGTTACATATGATTCATTTATTTTATCTGTTTAACTGTTGATTATATTAACCTGAAATGACTGGTCCACCTGAAATGAGTGCAGCTGCTGACTTTTAATAAATAGACACTTACCTGTTCCAGCGATGTCGGCAGAAGATGACAAGCAAGCGCTCGTCTCTCGGCTGCCCCGCCGCCATCCTCTGTCAGGGAATCAGGAAGTGAAGCTTGCGGCTTCACTGCCCGGTTCCCTACTGCGCATGCGCAAGTTGCGCATGCGCGAGTTGCGAGTTGCGCTGCGCGTCTGTATTGGTCGGGGCATCTTCGGATATGGGTGGGCCAGCTCCGGCTAGCTAGTCCCGGAAGTGGGTGCAGATACCTGTATTATACAGGTATCTGCACCCCCCTCCCCCCTGAAAGGTGCCAATTGTGGCACCGGAGGGGGGGGGGAGGAATCCGATAAGCAGAAGTTCCACTTTAGGGTGGAGCTCTGCTTTAACAGGGGTGATTTATAGGCAGTCTACTTTTTGAAGGTCTCACTTGAATTGCATTTAGTATGATGTTTAGGAGTTACATTAGCACTTAGCGCTCACCTTTGGCTGTTTATTGTTATGCCACTATAGTCTTTTTTCAGGTGAGTCATCTAGTTCGAAATTAGATGGTCACACTACTGGAGTACTACTAAGTTCTAAGGGCTGCTGTATTCTCTTCTACTTTTGCAAGAAGTATTATATGAATCTTGAAGCATTTATGAGGGCATGATGTTACCAACTCTCCACAAATGCAAAGCATTTTTTGAATGGTGCCCATGCCTAGCATCTGACTTCCTGTGTTCACAAGGCAGCAGGGCTCAGCACGGGCCCCAGAAGCAAGTGGAGATCACTGGAGTAGCAGTGTCTACCTCAGTCATTTCCAGCTTCCAGGGGGATCCTGCAAGTATGATATAAACATAGTTACATTGGTCCAATCTGGACACCACAGGTTGTTTAGTGTTAATGACTTTCTTCTTGCATTTCCTTTCAGAAGTACCATTTTGAAGGAGGAAACCTGAACCACTTCAGAAAAATGGTTGATGAAATGAGATTTTAAACGCCATGAAATCACACTGAACAGTTCGAGACTTATTTAGCAAGGCAGAGAAAAGAACAGTGATAACAATTTATTGTAATTCCTGGTAATCAATGATATATCACTTTTCATCAGATGATAATTAGAACTGTGTGAAATTAGGTACAATGGGAAACAGAATTTTGCCTTATTTTATAAATCTAAATGTCTCCATTTTTTTTTTTTACCTAAAAGAAATAACCTTTTTTTAACCACAATAAAGATTGCATTTATTACCGTTTTCTGTGTTCACTTATAAACATGCAAAGTAATTTTGGGGTGCCATTACCATGATCATCCTACAAATTTTCCAGTTCATCCAAATTATTTTAAATTGAACATTGGTTAAAAGTAATAATAATACCGGTAGTTATAATTATAGAAACCCTGAAATCACAGGCTTTGAACTTCAATTCGTGGTACAACATGCAATGATATGCAGTTTCAACTTTGTGTTGATAGTTAGAGCTCCCCCTAAGGAGTATAAGGGTTTATCACTGAGTCTTTGGCTTAATAAGAGAAAAAACATGGACGTCCTAAAAGTGGAAATTAAGCCTTAAGTCTTCAGCTAGCTGTTTGAAAAGGTCCCAAATATGTCCTGGCCAGTGTACTAAATGCAATGTTTCAACAGGGTGAAACAACTGGTACAAAGGATCTCCTCACAGGGCCTACTAAAGTGAGTGAAGCAACAGTGCAGTGCACTGCAGGCCCTCTTTAAAAAAGAAAAAGTGGATGCACAAGATGGGCTACTGCCCACTCACCAGTCCTGCAACACCAAGGCCCAAGGGAAGAGATGTCATGGAACAAGCTCTTTAGGAATACCCGACTGGTAACCTGGCAATGGAAGGCCCAGCAATGTTTTACAGGTGCCCCACACAACAACTCAGGGGTCTGCAATCAGTAAGCGATGTCCAGGTGGAGCTCTTCTGTAGGAAGGGGGGTCACTGCTCGGTCCACGCTACAATCTCCTCTCACACTCACAGGCAATGGGGGTCAGCTCCTCCGTCTGCCCCATTGTGTTCTCTCTCCTCCTCCTTGGTCTTGTCTTCTCTTTTCCCTGGGCATTCTGGGACTCTGTAGTCTGCCTCCAGGGGATTTAGATGGGGTCACCTGACTTTGTGACTACATGTCCCAAGATCCTCTGCTCTTGCTGCCCTTCCTGTGAATTGGCCTGGCCCACTCTCTGTGTGTGCAGTGTGGAGAAGAGAGGGAGGAGGTCTGTGCCTGTCAGCACCGATGCCTGTGTGTCCGTCAGCAGCGGCGGCTGGCTGGATAAGCGGCACCCGCTACATGTTATAGATTTGTTATATGACAACTCTATATTGTTTATGAAATAATTTATTGATTGCATTGTTTATTAGCTATGATGTCATGAAGATTGAAAAATGGAGTGGATCTTGAGGAAGCTCTTTTTGGGCAAAACACATCGATCCACCTGTTCTTTGTTTTCATGTTCATCCAATGATATGAGAGGAAAAAAAATATGAACATTTTACCTGTAGCTGATATTTAATGCTTTTATTTGAAGACATCATTTTGAATCTAAAAAATAGAAATAGATTTGTATGTCTTGTTCTTTTTACTCTTTATTGTATTTGAATTTTGACACTTTAAAATCCCCTTTTCCCACAGTCTCCTCGCTGTAGGGACAGTTGGATTTTCTGTTCTTGATTATGTTTAGAGTTGGGGATTGTGCCAATGTATACAAGTTGACAAGACCTCCCAGCCAATATCTATTTTATATATATATAAAATAAAAAAAGAGGCTGCAATCTCATCCATCTTTTTTTTTTTTTCACATTTCTCGCTCTCTAAAGGCCTATTCATACTAGAATGTGGTGCAGGACATGTTCCATGCATGTTTCCCACAACACTTTCAAAACACACTGCATTGGCGATCTGCAGCGGGTGTCAGTATTAAGTTAACAACACCCCAAATGCAGGTTGCAAACACAGTGTGTTTGCAGGGCTCAAGTCCTGCAGGAACGCATGGGAACGGAGTTCCTGTACTTTTTCCACAACAGGAACTCAGTTCCTGTTAGCAGCCGTGTCCTGCAAGACTTTGAAGTATGCGAGCTGTGTGGCAGATGCTACACCAGCAGCTGCCGACACAGCGCGCAATAGTAAGTGCCGCACACCTGACCATTCAGGCATTGCCAGTAGGGGGCCCAATGACAGCTTCCACTTCGATCTACCTGTCAATCACAGCTAGCTGACAGGTAGATCAGGTCCCTGCTGCTAAGAGATTGTATTTAGTCAGACCTCTCATAATGCGCTCCTCCCCGCTGGCCCCTCCTGATTTTCTGTCTCCTCATCACCCCCCCCCCCCCCAGTCTCCTGCATACTTGCTCTGTGTGTCCCGCTGAATCCCCCTCTCCTATATCTTCAGTGCCATATGATGAGAAAACCCAGAGGAGGAGCACAGCTATTCTGCTCACAGGACATGCAGGGAGAGAGGTGAGCGGAGGGAGGAACATCAGTTTGGGGTGGTAAGCTGAGCACAATACCTGGCAAAGTTTAATGCCAGGAGGGAAGTTTATGTGGAAATATGTGAAGGGTTGGAATAGCAGCGAGTGTGTGTTGGAGCCCTGCAGAGTTTGCAGCCCCCCAAGCTAACATACATCTCCTAAGCAGGAACACATCACTATGTCCCTAAGCATTCTGTCCAGATAATGTGCAGTTCATTTATGACCTTTCCGTTTAACCCTGTGTTATCCAAACTCTGTTCAATGAAAAGTGTAAACTCACCACATAAACACTCTATATACAAAATAAAATTCCCCAATAAAGATCAGAACACGATGTTCACATTTGCATGTAAGCACAATTGAATGAATGCTGATTATTCAGAGAATTACCGTATTTATGTTTATTGAGGATTGTTTTTTTTTATGTACTAACAGTTCAGCTTCATACACACAATACGAAAATTGGATGAAAAATACCACTTTTGAAGCGTTTGTGCATATGAGCGTATCATTTTTTTTTTTTTGGTGGGCGAGTGGATCTTGGGTGAGAGTTTGCCACTGTAAGACCAGACTGCATTATGATGTGGAACCCAGGTGGGTATGAAATTGAAAGCCTGGGCTTACAGGAAACGGTCGAATGGCACTGGATGCAAACTAACATAAAAGACCAGCGGAGGACACAGAGGGTAGCACTGAAGGGTGCAAGTAGTACTATAGGACTTTTTTTCCAGTGATTGAGTCGTTTTATTTTTCACATGTTTACCTATTTTTGAGAACATCTTTTCATGGCTATTTAGTCACACTATTTAGATTTGTATAGGTGCTTTTACACCTAGTATTCGTTCTACACATCTTTAGTGATTATTTTCAATTTTCACATTTTTGCACGTTGCACTGTGCACTTTATTCCCCTTCGTTGGTTCATTTATTTGTTCACAGAAGGACATTTCTTTATTATTATCCAATATTTTTTTATTGAAGATTTTTATCAAATTTTTGAAGATTTATTTTTATCACCGTTTTTATGTCACTTTTTATACACTTACGCACAGCTATTCATTTATTTATCTTATTGAGGTACAGATTAAGAAGCTGTTTTTATATTATATTTTATATGCTGTGTATATCCACTTGAAGGTTACCCATCTTTTTGAAAAAGTATTTTGCTTCCATAGAAGTCATTGAAATGATCGGCTTCTGCCGAACAGGGAGACACACACACTGGTCGTCCCGAACAGATCCCTATCAGTGTATGGCCAGCTTCAGATTTCTATCTGTAAGATAGCATCTCTTGTGTTATCCCTAGTATATGACTAATCAATGGCACTCTGACATCACTGCACAGACTCCCTGCACACAAACATGGCCCCATTCACAGAGCCGATCACACACCCATGTGTCCCGGTGGGCGATCCCCCTATGGCGGTGATGATGAGATGACAAAGCGAACAGTCTCAGCTTCTCTAGATCATCCATTCTCAGCAAGAGCTCCTCCAGAGGTTGCTGAGGGGTTGCTAGAGACCTGGAAATTATTTTAGGTGTTCTAGATCATCCTTTCGAAGTCATGGTCCCATGGAATAGTAGAGTTTCTCCAGAGGTTGCTGGGTCTTCCACTTTCTGGAAATGATTTAAGGGTTTCCTCTGGGGGCGAAAAGGTTTCTCTAGATCAGGGATATGCAATTAGCGGACCTCCAGCTGTTGCAGAACTACAAGTACCATGCGGCATAGCAAGACTCTGACAGCCACAAGCATGATCAGAGGCAGAGGCATGATGGGACTTGTAGTTTTGCAACAGCTGGAGGTCCACTAATTGCAGATCCCTGCTCTAGATCATCCTTTTTGAAGCCAGGGTTCCATGGGAATCCTAGAGTTCCTCCAGAGCAGCCTTTCTCAACCTTTTCAACACATAGGAACCCTTGAAATAGTTCTCCGGTCTCGAGGAACCCCTGCTAAAAATTAGGAATCTACAACTCATGACACATTAGTGTGATGGTCAGTGAGAGGAATGGTCCTTACATTTGTGGTCATTGGGAAGAATTACCTCCTTACAGATAGCTAAAAAGATCAATGGTGTCAGTGGGAACTTATTTGAGAGGCAGAAATTGCCCAATGCTGAAGTAACCCCTAGCAACCACTGGAGGAACCCTAGGGTTCTATGGAACCCTGGTTGAGAATCACTGCTCCAGAGGTAGCTGGGTGTTCTGCTTTCCAGAGACCTGAAAATTATTTTAAGGGTTCCTCTGGGGTACAGTGGATGAGAAAGGCTTTTTTTAGACCATCCATTCTCTGCCAGGGTTATTTCAGAGCTTACTAGGGGTTTCTTGTGATGTGACTGATTGACCTCCCTGGGACTCGTGCCCACATAGATCCAAGACCCACATCAATGATCTTTTAAGATGGGTATTTTGTAATAGTACCATTCTTCTTACAGACCACCAATGTACAGTGCATTAGTCCCACTGACCCCTGATAAATTGACTTTAGTAATGGTTCCGCAATACCTGAAAGTTATTTTCGGGGGTTTCTCTGATAAAGCCAGATTTAAAACCCCAAAAAGGTTATTCCAAGTCCAAATTAATAGTGAGGATGTTCTACTGGAGTCTCAGGAGTTTACAACACTACATTCCTGTACTCTACATGGGTGAAAAGGTTGAGAAGGGTTGTTCTACATCATCCTTTCTAAGCCATGGTTCATTGGAATCCTAGAGTTTCTCAAGAGGTTGCTGAGGGTTCCTGGAGACCTGAAAATTATTTCAGGGGTTCTTCTAGAGTACAATGGTTGAGAATGGCTGCTCTAAATCATCCTGTCCCAACCAGGGTTCTGTAAAACCCTAGGTATCTTCAAAGGATGTTTGGACAGTGAGCAATTTATGCCTCACAGTTTAGTAACCCTTTGGGGCACTCTGATTACCCTTGTAAAAGGGTTGCGTTCTTTCTACCGACCGCCAAAGCAAGGAGAATTTGTCCCAATTACCCCTAAAAAATAGGCTTTAGTAAGGGTTTTCCAAGACCTGAAAATTATTTTTAGGGTTCCTCTGGGGTTACTAAGGTTGTGAAAGGCTGCTCAAATCATACTTTATCAGACAGGGTTTCATGGGACACTAGGGTTTTTTCAAGTTTGCTAGGTTTCCTTGGGTAATGGGAAAGTTAAGCCTTTCTCAGATTAGTACCTTTTGGGGCATTCTGATCACCACTGTAAGGGTTGCATTCTTCCTACTGATCTCATGAATTGGTGTTAGTAAGGGTTGCAGAAACCTGAAAATAATTTTAGGGGTTCCTCTGGGGTAAAAAGGGTGAGAGAGGCTAGATCACCCTTTCTCATCCAGGGTTCTGTGGAACCCTGGAGTATCTTCAGAGGTTTCTTAGGAAGAGAGCAATTTCTGCCTCTCAGATTAGCAACCCTTTGGAGCGTTCGGACCACCATGGTAAGGGTTGCATTCTTCCTACAGACCACCAATGCAAGGGGCACTTTACCCATTGACTCCTGATAAACTGATTTTGGTAAGGGTTGTCCAAAAGGTAAAAAATTATTTGAGAGGTCCCTCTGGGGTAAAACATTTGTTTTTAGAATGGCTGCTCTAGATCATCTGTTCGCAACCAGAGTTCCATAGAACCCCAGAGTATCTTCAAAGGATGCTTGGGGTTCCTTTTGCAATTAACAATTAACAATTACTTAATCTGCCTCTCGGATTAGTAACATTTTGGGGCATTCTAACCCCCACTGTAAGGGTTGCATTCTTCCTACTGACCACCAAAGCAAGGGGCATTTTACCCATTGACTCCTGATACATTGATTTTAGTAAGGGTTCCCTAAGGCCTTAAAAAATTATTGGGGTTTCTGTGAGGTTAAAAGGTAGATCATTCTTCCTCAATCATGGTTCTGTAGAACCCAGGGGTATATTTAAAGGTTACTTCTTCATTTTCTTTTATCTCTATATGTACAACTCACTGTAGATATAGTAAATATTAGGAGGGTTTCCGTGATATTGGAAAATTAATTTAAGGTTTCCTCCATTCTAAAAATGCTGGAAAAGGCTGCTCTAAACCAGTGGTCTCCAAACTGGATGCTGTCCTTTGCCTGCCTTTATCTGGCCAATCGTGGTTTTGTAGAACCCAGGGGTATCTTCAAAGGTTGCTTGGGATTTCTTGGGCAATGAGCAAAGTGGCGTTCGGAGAGTCTGCTAATTACATCAGATCGAATGGTTTCTGGTCGGCCGTTCGGGAATACAAGGGCAGTGGTGATTTCCTCCTGGTAGCCAAGGAAGGATATGGGCGTCTGAGTGGATTTGTGATAAATAACGTAGCTGTTGTACGGTATGGCCAAATTAAACAAATAAATTGAAACATTTTTATACCACTGGTATGTTCGTCTTGTGGCAAGGTCGGGTTCGAGCATTTGGTTATTGAAGTCGACACCCATGAACATATTGTATTCGTGGATACATGTTGGCTTTTGGATTCGGCCATTCCTCCTGGTGATCTCCACAACGGTATTATTGTGGATCGATGAAAGCACGTATACATCCCTTCTGTCCCTCCACTTCACAGCCAGAATTTCCTCATTCCGTAAACTCGCCGTTTCCCATCTTCTTAGCTTCTTGTTGACGAGGCTTTGAGGAAAGTCCTTCCGGTTCTTCCTTACGGTGCCACATGCTGGAGTGTGCTTCCTGTGAAAGTTGCAGAACAGGGGCAAACTAGTATAAAAGTTGTCCACATACAAATGGTAGCCTTTGTCCAGGAGTGGGTTTATGAGTTCCCAAACGACTTTCCCACTTGATCCGATGTAGTCTGGGCAATTAGGGGGATGCAACTGGGTGTCCTTCCCTTCGTATACCATAACGGTATAGGTATACCCTGTAGCTCGGTTGCACAATTTATACATCTTCACCCCATAGCGGGCCCTTTTGGTGGGAATAAATTGTTTTATGCACAGCCTGCCAGTAAATTTGACAAGGGACTCATCCACGCATATGTGTTGGTCTGGGGCAAACAACTGGGGGAAAATTTCAGAAGAATAATTTAGTAGTGGCTGAATTTTATAAAGCTTGTCAAAATTTGGGTCATTTCGGGGAGGGCACTGGGTATTATCATTGTAGTGTAGGAATCTCATAATCATGAGATATCTGGTTCTGGACATTACTGAGGAAAATATGGGCATGTGGTGGATGGGGAGGGTAGACCAATACGAACATTTTTTTTGGTTAGTTACATACAGAATGTGAGGCCCAAAATGTTTTTAAACTCCTCTACTGTTAGGGCTCTCCACTCGTAGGGACGGGCATAATAGGACATTGGGTTACATGCTATGAATTGTTGTGCATACAGGTTCTGAAGGGAATAGGGAAGGCTGGCATGAGACCTAACCCTTTGGGACTGAGGTGACACCCCATTGGTACGTGGCCTTTGCCGAGGTACTGCGGTTCTGGTGGATGGCATTGCGGTGCTGGTGGATGGCACTGCCTCCTCACCAGTACGCCTTCGTCTGGCGGGTGGACTCTCATCCTCCTCTGAGGCTATCAGTGTTCCACTGCTTGGGACAGGCTCGTAGTCCACGTAGTCCATGTCAGACTCAGAATCTGAATATGAGGAGTCTGAAGCGGAGAGCTCCCGTTGCTCTCGACGGCCACAAGAATATTGTATGCCTCCTCTACTGAAAATAATCTTTGTGACATTCTTGGTGATGACAAATGGCACTGATATGTGGAACTGATGACACATGACACTGGCAGATTGCACTGGTGACAGATGGCACTGATGACACGTGACACTGATGTGGCAGGTGACACTGATGTGGCAGGTGACACTGACAGGTGGTACTGATGTGGCAGGTGACACTGACAGGTTGCACTGATGACAGATGGCACTGTTACGTGGCACTGATGACACGTGACACTGGCAGATGGCACTGATACGTGGCACTGATGTGGCAGGGGACACTGACAGGTGGCACTGATGTGGCAGGTGACACTGATGTGGCAGGTGACACTGACAGGTGGCACTGATGTGGCAGGTGACACTGATGTGGCAGGTGACACTGACAGATGGCGCTGATAGATGGCACTGATGACAGATGGCACTGTGACACTAAAGCCCCATACACACGGTCGGACAATCCGCGGACCAGGTCCGTCGGACCATGTCCGTCATACTTTGTCCGATGTTGGTTTTGCGTACACACGGTCGGACAAAGTTGTCGGAAAATCCGATCATTCTGAACGTGGTGACGTTTGTTGCCTACGACGGGACTGCGTAGAGGCTAGTAGCCAATAGCTTTGGTCTTGTAATGTGATCTGAGCATGCGTGGCACTTTGTCCGGTCGGACAACCGTACACACGATCGGATTTGGTGTGATCGGACCGTGTTGACGGCAAATCTTTCCAGCAGGAGATAAGACTTTGTCCGTCAGACAAACCGACGTACACTGTCCGATGGTGCATACACACGGTCTGATTTTTCAACAACATTGTCCGATCGGACAGAATCCATGAAAAAGTCCGACCGTGTGTATGGGGCTTAACAGTGATGAGCACTGTGGCACCAATGGCACTGATGTGGCACTTTATGGGCACTATTGGGCTCTGATGTGTGTGTTTTCACTGGAAAATGTTTTTTCACAAAACGGTTGGCACTCAACCGTTTACTTCTGTGTTGGCCGTGTCCCTTGGACACAGCCAATCACAGATTGTGCTAAATGGCCAATCGATGCATACTAGCACATTATTCCTTTACTTTGCAGGCCAGAAATAATTTAAAAAAATAAGCGGTTTACTTCCTCTTTAACTCTGCATTCTGAGCGCAACTCACTCCTTAAAGGAGAAGTCCAGCCTGAGCTCATTCGGCTGGGCTTCTCCTCTGGGTCACAGGAGTGCAATCCTTTTTGCACTCTTGTGACTCGTTTTCAGCAGAGAGCTGTCTGAAGTTCGCTCTCTGCTGACGTCACCAAGATCAGTCCAGGCACCGCATCATCCCAACTTCTGAAGTCTGGATCCGTCAGCTGCTTTGACTGATGGCAGTCTCAGTGTCTCAGCAAACTGCTGAGACGGCCACTCCCCACCCCTCCATAGCTCAGCGCTCCAATGAGCGGGGAGGAGCAGAGCGGGAGAGCTTCTGATTGATTGGCAGCAGCTCTCCACTCGGGGAGGTGAGAGAACCGAGCCATCGGCGGTGTTTGCTGGCTCGGTTCTCAGTAAAGAGGCCGCGGGGGACAGATGCAGCATCGGTCTGATGCTGCATCTACCTAGATAAGCATGACTGGCCAATAAAATAAATACTCTTAAACCTTAAACCTACATTCTGAGCGTAATGCCCTGGAGAACCCTGCATAACACACTCCTAAATCCTGCACTCTTTTGTAATACTTTTTTGTGTGCTTATGTGAGTAAAAATATTTTATCAAGAACAAAAAGGTCAGTCTTATGCCGCGTACACACGTGCGGACTTTTCCCGGTGGACCTAGACCAGCGGACAATCCGCCGGACTTTCCAGCTGGCTTCGCCGGACTTTCCGAGCGTGTGGACTTGCCCACACACGCCCGGACTTCTCCGGCAGACAATCCGCTGGACAAAGTCCGCGGGACTTTTGAAAATGAACGGACTTGCCCACACACGGAGCAGTCCGTTCATTTAGAACGTAACTTCAGGTACGTAGCTAGCGTAGGCAGTAAATGCCGGCGCGCTAGCTCCGTCACCTGGCATGGATTTAAAGGGAATCCGGAAAAACGGCGTGGGGGTCCCCCCCAAATCCATCTCAGACCCTTATCCGAGCACGCAGCCCGGCCGGCCAGGAAAGGGGTGGGGACGAACGAGCGCCCCCCCCCTCCTGAGCCGTACCAGGCCGCGTGCCCTCAACATGGGGGGTGCCCTGGGGAAAGGGGGGCCGTGCGCGCCCCCCCCCCCACCCCAAAGCACCTTGTCCCCATGTTGATGAGGACAAGGGCCTCTTCCCGACAACCCTGGCCGTTGGTTGTCGGGGTCTGCGGGCGGGGGCTTATCGGAATCTGGGAGCCCCATTTTATAAGGGGGCCCTCAGATCCCGGCCCCCCACCCTATGTGAATGAGTATGGGGTACGATGTACCCCTACCCATTCACCTAAGGTGTAAAATGTAAAGTAAAAAAACACACACACTTTTGAAAAAATATTTTATTGCACTGCTCCGGGGGTCTTCTTCCGTCTTGGGGGTCTTCTCGCCGGACTCCTCCGCTCTCTTCTGCTCTTTTACCTAGCTCTTTCACGAGCGGAGAAGTCCGGCTACCTTCTTCGTCATCGCCGCCGTCGTCTGGGGGTCTCGATCCGCCTTCCGGGGGTCTTCCGGGGTCTCTTCTGTTCTTGCGGCGGTCGTCGTTTTCCGCGCCGCCGGCGTCTCTTCTTCTTCTTCTTTCTTCTTCTTCCGATGTTGACCCGTCGCTCTCTCTGGCCGGAATGGCAGAGCCGCGCTGTGCTGGAACTTATATAGGGACATGGGGACTGGGTCACATGCTCATGTCACATGGTGACCCCGCCCCCTTGTGATGTCACAGTCCCGGAGGATGCTGGGACTGTGACATCACAGGGGGCGGGGTCACCATGTGACATGAGCATGTGACCCTGTCCCCATGTCCCTATATAAGTCCCAGCACAGCGCGGCTCTGCCATTCCGGCCAGAGAGAGCGACGGGTTAACATCGGAAGAAGAAGAAGAAGAAGAAGAGGCGCCGGCGGCGCGGAAAACGACGACCGCCGCAAGAACAGAAGAGACCCCGGAAGGCGGATCGAGACCCCCAGACGACGGCGGCGATGACGAAGAAGGTAGCCGGACTTCTCCGCTCGTGAAAGAGCTAGGTAAAAGAGCAGAAGAGAGCGGAGGAGTCCGACGAGAAGACCCCCAAGACGGAAGAAAACCCCCGGAGCAGTGCAATAAAATATTTTTTCAAAAGTGTGTGTGTTTTTTTACTTTACATTTTACACCTTAGGTGAATGGGTAGGGGTACATCGTACCCCATACTCATTCACATAGGGTGGGGGGCCGGGATCTGAGGGCCCCCTTATAAAATGGGGCTCCCAGATTCCGATAAGCCCCCGCCCGCAGACCCCGACAACCAACGGCCAGGGTTGTCGGGAAGAGGCCCTTGTCCTCATCAACATGGGGACAAGGTGCTTTGGGGTGGGGGGGCCGCACGGCCCCCCTTTCCCCAGGGCACCCCCCATGTTGAGGGCACGCGGCCTGGTACGGCTCAGGAGGGGCGCTCGTTCGTCCCCACCCCTTTCCTGGCCGGCCGGGCTGCGTGCTCGGATAAGGGTCTGAGATGGATTTGGGGGGGACCCCCACGCCGTTTTTCGGCGTGGGGATTCCCTTTAAATCCATGCCAGGTGACGGAGCTAGCGCGCTGGCATTTACTGCCTACGCTAGCTACGTAACCTGAAGTCACGTGCTAAATGAACGGACTTGCCGATGAGCGGCAAGTCTGTTCATTTAAAAAGTCCGGCGGACTAGCCTACTAACGGCGGGATTGTCCGCCGGACTGCCAAGTCCAGCGGATAATTTTAAAACGAAACTTAAAACTTTGGTCCGCCGGACTTTGGCGCCAAAAAGTCAGCCGACGCCCACACACGAGGGGATTGTCTGCTGGACTTGAGTCCAGAGGATAATCCCGCAGGATTGTCCCTTCGTGTGTACGCGGCATTACTGTCTTTTTTTTTCAGAATACTCCTGAAATGTAAATCATGTAAATCCAGCCCTGGCTGCAAATCACATTAGACTGCACAAAAAGTAGTACATGCACTGTGTCAAATTGCGTGTTACTGCAGTACCATGCAATCTTGTATCCTCAAATACACTGTGTTTGCAATCTACGCTTGTAGCTAACAATCTATTATCACCCGCAGTAGATTACAAAGGCAGTGCGCTTTGAATACGGTGCAGCAAATACGCATGAAACATACCTTTCTGGCACCGTGTTCTGGTGTGAACCAATCCTAACAGGACACTGTGCCCGGTGATCTTTGAGATTGATGTTGTTCATGTAGATCTCCATCTCGCAGGAAACACGTTAGTAACAAAGGTACTAGGCAAAATTAAGATGGCAGACCACTTTGTTGGCGAAGCTGCGATCGATATGCTGCGGAGATCGGCCAGAATAATGTTGTCATCAGTAATGGCGAGGAGAACGTTATGGCTCAAACCATGGATGGCAGACGGGTCATCAAAAACCAATTGGTGCCGTATTCCTTTTGATGGAAAAGCCTTATTCGGTAGCAAACTAGAAGCTGCTATCTCGAAAGTGACGGGGGGTAAGTCAGGGTTGATCCCACAAGACCTGAAAACCAGACGCCAGGGCAACCAGAAAGAAGACAATTTACAAATAAACCAAGAGACAGAAGGTCATTTGGAGTAAACAGAAACGTCAGAAGAGGTTGGAGAAACCCGCAAACTTCAGTGACACGAGTGAACAAAGTTAAACAGAGCACGACGCAGAAACCTTTTTGAGGATCCCTCCGCCCAAACTGGCCTGGTTGGTACCCGACTACACCACTATGCGCAGGTTTGGGCGGAGCAGATCCAGGACCTTTGGGTCATGAAGATAATTCAGGAGGGCCATCGTTGGGAATTTCTGAATCCTCCAGAACTACCCTGGTTTACCCGCACAAAACTTCCCTGATGCCAACACAAAACACGAATAGTTCTCGAATATGTTTAATCACTATTACAGAAAAGAGCGATAGAACCGGTACCGAATCGAGAAAGATATCAGGGATTCTATTCTCCTCTCCTCTTAATCAAGAAAAAAACAGGCGATTTAAGGCTGGTATTAGACCTCCGAGAATTGAACCAGTACATAAGAGTGCAGAAATTCCAAATGGAATCGCTACAATCAATCATACAAGCCATCGGCCAGGGGGAGTGAATGTTGTCCTTGGACTTAAAGGACGCATATCTACATGTTCCGATCCATCAACAATGCCACAAATATTTGCGCTTTGCGAAAATGGAATACCACTTTCAGTTTGTATGCTTACCATTCGGCCTATCAACATCCCCGAGAACATTTTCCAAGGTACTACTCCCAGCCGTAGCCAGGTTACGCAAGCAAGGCCTGCAAGTGTTCCATTACTTGGACCATGTCCTACCAGTAGCCCGAACACCTCGAGCCTTAACAGAACATTGGGAGATCCTAGTGAGAACCTTGTTAAAGTAGAAGTAAACCCTCCTATCGTTTTCAGCCAGGGAAGCTGCCATCTTGGCCTCCATTTAATCTTTAACTGCCATGAAGCTGCACATGTGATCAGTTATGACACCAGCCATTGGATGGTTTGACAGTTTGGTTGAGAGTACAACCAATGGGACAGTTAGCATTTCCGGCATGCCGGGAATGTAACTTTTTTTTCAAACTGTTAAATCAATGGGTTTACTTCCGCTTTAAGTCTAGGTTGGATTATCAATTGGCAGAAGAGTCAGCCAATACCCACACAAAGAATGTTATTTTTGGGTGCCATTCTGGACACCGAGAAGAACGCGGTGGAACCCCCTCCGGAGAATACAACAGCGTTAATCATACATCTCAGCATCTCACTGCCTCAGGCTACTAGGATCATTAGCAGCCACAATCCCAATGATAAAATGGGCCCATTGACGGATGAGGACATTTCAAGTTGGATTCTTAAAACAGTGGAAGCGCCGATCCACTCATCAGCGGATCATCAGATTGTCACCAATAATGAAACATTCCCTCAATTGGTGGCGGAAGCCAACCAATTTAGCGAACTGTCACCAACTCAATCCACCAGTGCCAATAATAGTCACGTTGGATGCATTGGTGATGGGCTGGGAAGCACACTGCAATGATGGAAGAACAAGAAGAGAGAGGTCTCCAACATAATAGAGTTAAGGACAGCCTTCCAAGCACTGAAGGCATTTCAGGATCAGATAAGAGGGACCAGTGTCACAATTCAAATGGACAAAAAGGCTGCGGTAGCATATGTACGCCATCAGGGAGGATCGCGGAGTCAAACACTCCTAACGGAAGTCTCACCAATCATGAATTGGGCACAACAAAACTTAACAAATCTAACAGCTGTATACATTCCGGCCCCACAGAACTATCTAGCACAGTGGTTCTCAACCCCTATCCTCAGGACCCACTGACAGGCCAGGTTTGCAAGATAACTGAAATACATCACAGGTGATATTATTTGCTGCTCAGTGATTGCAGTATTCTAGTCTGCATCTGCCCAAGGCAATAATTAAAATCTGGCCTGTTGGGACAGGAGTTGAGAACCACTGATCTACACTGAGCTGGAAAACGTTAGACAAAAATGAGTGGGCACTAGACCAGATGATCTTTCAATGGATCTGCGATCAGTGGGGTCAACCAGACCTCGACTTAATGGCATCTCCAACCAACAGCAAATGCAGACGATTCCTGGCAAGAGCGAAAGTTCCGCAGGCGGAAGCAGTGGCACTTAGCTCCGAATGGATTTGCACACTGGCATACGTATTTCCACCAATAGCGATAATTCCCAGACTACTGAACAGGATACGCAACCATCCAGGAACAGTGATAGCAGTCATACCTATGTGGCCACGCAGACCGTGGTTCCCATTACTCCAGGCCTTGGCAATGGAACCCCCGATCCCATTACCAGAGATACCAAGCCTCCTCCAACAAGGTCAGGTGTGGCACAGGAACTCTACCAAGCTTCATTTGGCAGCCTGGAGGCTGAAAGGCAGAGACTAGGAAACGCGGGCTGTTCAGCCTCGTTCATCAAAATCTTGTTAAAAGCAAGGGCAGTAATGACTAACAAAACCTATTCTAGAATATGGGAAAGATTTAACGCCTTTTCAAAATCCAAAGGATACAATCCTCTGGCGCCTTGAGAGGCGCAGGTGTTGGCGTTTTTACAGGCAGGCCTAGAAATGGGCCTACGAACCAATACATTGAGGGTGCAGATATCGGCCCTGTTGGCACTGATAGGAGTAAGATAGGCTACCCACCAGTTAGTACAACAATTCTTGAAGGCCTGTGACAGACTCCGACCTTAGGCAAGATCGTTTGTGCCCCCATGGGACCTATAAGTAGTGCTGGAGATGTTGTTCCAGTCGTCTTACTTAGGGACTCAAACAACTTCACTATGAGACATTACAATGAAGGCAATTTTTCTCACTGCCATCACATCAGGCAGAAGGGTGTCAGACCCAGTCATTTACTACGCCAGCAGTCTCTGACCCAGTCTTTAACTATGCTAGCAGTCTCTGACCCTCTCCTGTACTACGCCAGCAGTCTCTGGCCCTCTCCTGTACTATGCCAGCAGTCTCTGGCACTCTCCTGTACTAAGCCAGCAGTCTTTGACCCAGTTTTGTACTACGCCAGCAGTCTTTGACCCAGTCTTGTACTACGCCAACAGTCTCTGACCCTCTTCTGTACGATGACAGCAGTCTCTGATCCTCTCCTGTACTATGCCAGCAGTCTCTGATCCTCTCCTGTACTATGCCAGCAGTCTCTGACCCAGTCTTTCACTACACCAGCACTCTCTGACCAAGTCTTGTACTACCACAGCAGTCTCTGACCCAGCCTTTTACTACACCAGCAGACTCGGACCCAGTCTTTTACTACACCAGCAGACTCAGTCCCAGTCTTTTACTATGCCAGCAGTCTCTGACCCAGTCTTCTACTACACCAGCAGTCTCTGACCCAGTCTTGTACTATGCCAGCAGTCTCTGACCCTCTCCTGTACTACGCCAGCAGTCTCTGATCCTCTCCAGTACTACGCCAGCAGTCTCTGACCCACTCCTGTACTATGCCAGCAGTCTTTGACCCAGTCTTTTACTACGCCAGCAGTCTTTTACCCAGTCTTTTACTACGCCAGCAGTCTCTGACACAGTCTTTTACTATGCCAGCAGTCTCTGACCCTCTCCTGTACAATGCCAGCAGTCTCTGACCCTCTCCTGTACTACGCCGGCAGTCTCTGATCTTCTCCTGTACAATGCCAGCAGTCTCTGACCCAGTCATGTACCACGCCAGCAGTCTCTGACCCAGTCTTGTACTACACCAGCAATCTCTGACCCAGTCTTGTACTACGCCAGCAGTCTCTGACCCAGTCTTGTACCACACCAGGAGACTCTGACCCAGTCTTGTACCACGCCAGCAGTCTCTGACCCTCTCCTGTACTATGCCAGCAGTCTCTGTCCCTCTCCTGTACTACGCCAGCAGTCTCTGACCCAGTCTTGTACTACGCCAGCAGTCTCTGACCCAGTCATTTACTACGCCAGCAGTCTCTGACCCAGTCTTGTACTACGCTAGCAGTCTTTGACCCTCTTCTGTACGACGACAGCAGTCTCTGATCCTCTCCTGTACTATGCCAGAAGTCTCTGATCCTCTCCTGTACTATGCCAGCAGTCTCTGACCCAGTCTTTTAAACACCAGCAGTCTCTGACCCAGTCTTTTACTACACCAGCAGTCTCAGACCCAGTCTTTTACTACACCAGCAGACTTAGTCCCAGTCTTTTACTACGCCAGCAGTCTCTGACCCAGTCTTCTACTACACCAGCAGTCTCTGACCCAGTCATGTACTACGCCAGCAGTCTCGGACCCACTCCTGTAACGCCAGCAGTCTCTGAGCCTGTCTTTTACTATGCCAGCAGTCTCTGACCCAGTCTTTTTACTAGGTCAGCAGTCTCTGACCCAGTCTTGTACTACACCAGCAGTCTCTGACCCAGTCTTGTACTATGCCAGCAGTCTTGGACCCACTCCTGTAATGTCAGCAGTCTCTGAGCCAGTCTTTTACTATACCAGCAGTCTCTGACCCATTCTTTTTACTAGGCCAGCAGTCTCTGACCCAGTCTTTTACTACACCAGCAGTTTCTGACCCAGTCTTGTACTACTTCAGCAGCCTGCAGTCTCTGTAACCACTTCAGCCCCGGACCATTTGGCAGCCAAAGGACCAGAGGTCTTTTTTCAATTTCGCACTGCACTACTTTAACTGGTAATTGCGCGGTCATGCAATTTTGTAACCAAACGAAATTTGCGTCCTTTTCTTCCCACAAATAGAGCTTTCTTTTGATGGTATTTGATTGCCTCTGTGATTTTTATTTTTTGAGATATAAACGGAAAAAGAGCGAAAATTTTGAAAAAAAAAGAGATTTTCTACTTTTTGTTATAAAAAAAATCTAATAAACTCAATTTTAGTCAAACATTTGGGCCAAAATGTATTCAGCCACATGTCTTTAGTAAAAAAAATGCCAATAAGCGTATATTTATTGGTTTGCGCAAAAGTTATAGCGTCTACAAACTAGAGTACATTTTCTGGAATTTACACCGCTTTTAATTTATGACTGCCTATTTCATTTCTTGAGGTGCTAAAATGGCAGAGAAGTACAAAACCCCCCCAAATGACCCCATTTTGGAAAGTAGACACCCCAAGCTATTTGCTGAGAGGCATGTTGAGCCCATTGAATATTTTTTTTTTTAGTCCCAAGTGATTGAATAAAGACAAAAATAAAAAAGATTTTTTTTTTTTTTTTCAAAAAGTTGTCACTAAATGATATATTGCTCACACATGCCATAGTTATATGTGGAATTGCACCCCAAAATACATTTTGCTGCTTCTCCTGAGTATGGGGATACCACATGTGTGGGACTTTTTGGGAGCCTAGCCGCATACGGGGCCCCGAAACCCAAGCACCGCCTTCAGGATTTCTAAGGGTGCAAATTTTTGATTTCACTCCTCACTACCTATCACCGTTTCGAAGGCCATAAAATGCCAAAATAGCACAAAACCCCCCCAAATGACCCCATTTTGGAAAGTAGACACCCCAAGCTATTTGTTGAGAGGCATGGTGAGTATTTTACAGCTCTCATTTGTTTTTGAAAATGAAGAAAGTAAAGAAAAAAAAAAATTTTTTTTCTTTTTTCAATTTTCAAAACTTTGTGACAAAAAGCGACATCTGCAAAATACTCACAATACCTCTCAGCAAATAGCTTGGGGTGTCTACTTTCCAAAATGGGGTCATTTGGGGGGTTTTATGCCATCTGGGCATTCCATGGCCTCCGAAACTGTGATTGGCAGTGAGAAGTGAAATAAAAAAATTACACCCTTAGAAAGCCTGAAGGCGGTGATTGGTTTTTGGGGTTCCGTACGCAGCTAGGCTCCCAAAAAGTCCCACACATGTGGTATCCCCGTACTCAGGAGAAGCAACAGAATGTATTTTGGGGTGTATTTCCACATATGCCCATGACATGTTTGAGCAATATATCATTTAGTGACAACTTTTTGTAAAAAAAAAATATATATTTTTTTTTTTTTCATTATTCAATCTCTTGGGACAAAAAAAAAAAATATTTAATGGGCTCAACATTGCTCTCATCAAATAGCTTGGGGTGTCTACTTTCCAAAATGGGGTCATTTGGGGGGGGTTTGAACTGTCCTGGCATTTTATGCACAACATTTAGAAGCCTATGTCACACGTCACCCACTCTTCTAACCACTTGTAGACAAAGCCCTTTCTGACACTTTTTGTTTACATGAAAACATATTTTTTTTTTGCAAGAAAATTACGTTGAACCCCCAAACACTATATATATTGTTAAAGCAAAGGCCCTACAGATTAAAATGGTGGGTGTTGCATTTTTTTTTTCCACACAGTATTTGCGCAGCGATTTTTCAAACGCATTTTTTGTGGAAAAAATACACTTTTTTTTATTTTAATGCACTAAAACACACTATATTGCTCAAATTTTTGATGAAATAAAAAATATGATCTTAGGCCGAGTACATGGATACCAAACACGACATGCTTTAAAATTGCGCACAAACACGCAGTGGCGACAAACTACATACATTTTTAAAAGCCTTTAAAAGCCTTTACATGATACCACATTAGATTCACGGAGGAGGTCTACTGCTAAAATTACTGCCCTCGATCTGACCTTCGCGGTGATACCTCACATGCATGGTGCAATTGCTGTTTACATATGACGCCAGACCAACGCTTGTGTACGCCTTTGCGCAAGAGAAGGGGGGGCAGGGGTGCTTTTTTTTTTTTTTTTTTGTTTTTTTTTTTATTTATTTAGCTTTTTTATTTTATTTTTAAACTGTTCCTTCCATTTTTTTTCTTTGTTATGATTTTTATTGTTATCTCAGGGAATGTAAATATCCCCTATGATAGCAATAGGCAGTGACAGGTACTCTTTTTTTGAAAAAATTGGGGTCTATTAGACCCTAGATCTTTCCTCTGCCCTCAAAGCATCTGACCACACCAAGATTGGTGTGATAAAATGCTTTCCCAATTTCCCAATGGCGCGGTTTATATCCGGGAGGGGGGACATTCCCTCCCACTGCTTGTAAAAGCAGTCTAGAGGCTAATTACCCGCTAGAATTGCTTTTACATGAAAGCCGATCACTGGCTGAAAAGAATGATACCAAGATGATACCTAAACCTGCAGGCATCATTCTGGTATAACCATTCAAAGTCCAGCAACATACTGGACATATATTGCAATCTTTTTTTTTTCATGCAGCCTCTTGGCTGAACGAAAAAAAGAGATTGATTGGTGGGTATGCCCACCATTAGAATACCTCCCTTCATCCACCCACTTCTAATGATGGGCATACATGCACCATTTATATATGCCGATGCATGGGGGCATCCTCCCGCAAAAGTTATGCCGTGTACACACGGTCGGAATTTCGACCGTATGTACGTGGCATTAGGAGCCAATCGCTCCTCCCCCCCCTGCTGCCCCCATGCTTCGGCATATATGCTCTTTTTTTTAACTGTGGTGGTGAAATCACCTCCTACAGCGTTGGAGTCGCGGCTTTATGTATCGTGGGAGCAAACGCTGTTGCTGTCAAGATAAATAAATCCGCGTTGCAACTGAATGGCGCACCTGAAAACAAAAAAATGCTCAACACTAAAACACAGTAAACAAAATTACATACCTGAAAAGCAAGCGTGATAAAACATGATAAAACATAATAAAACATTGCAGAATAGAATGGAGTAAAAAAAAGAGCAACAATAGAGAGAGAATAGAGTGAGAGAGAGAACAATAAAACGACAACTATTTTATTTTTTTTTATTTTTTTGAGATTCACAGGTAAAAAAGCTCCTGACTGAAGCGACTGAATCAAAACGCTACCACAAAAAAACTGTTAGCGATCGCAGGGATCAGGCCTGACTCTGCGAACGCTGCAGTTATGTGTGCTTAGTGTTTTGTAAGTGACAGTGATCGATCGATACTGCACTTGGGTGGGCTGGGCTGGGCGGAGGGGGAAAACGCAGGTGCTAGCAGGTATCTGGGCTGATCCCGCTAACAATGCGGTTTTTTTTGGAACCCTAAACTGCTGGGACGCTAGTATAGATCTGATCAGATCAGATATCGATCTGTTCAGATACTGTGCCACTAAGGGAGGTGTATGCTTTGCGCGTGGGTGTTTGCGGTACTGGCACTAACCTGGGGCGACGCAGACCTTATTTGACCCTAAAACCTAATTGATATCACCCGCCGGGCGATCAGGGGGTTAAACCGTTATTGGGTAATAAATGGCGGGTGCCCTGACAGTATAAAAAACAAGCTAACTAACCAGCGTCACCCGTAACAGTAATACAAAAAAAAACTGGTTACCTAGCGACACTAATGCAGCGATCAGAAAAACGATCGCTTAGTGACACTGGCAAAAGGGGGTGAAAGGGTTAACTAGGGGCAATCAGGGGGTTAAACCTTTATTAGGTAATATATGGGGGTACCTGACGCTATATAAAAACCTGACGGGGAACCTAAATAACGAAATAACTAACTGGCTAACCAGCGTCACCAGTGACAGTTATACAGTGATCACTGGTGAAAGGGTTAACTCTAGGGGCAATCAGGGGGTTAAAACCTTTATTTAGGTTGTAATATGGGGGTACCTGACCTATAAACCTATTTATGAACCTATATAAACATGGCGGTTACCTAAAAAAAAAAAATGGTTACCTAGCGACACTAATGCAGCGATCAGAAAAACGATCGCTTAGTGACACTGGCAAAAGGGGGTGAAAGGGTTAACTAGGGGCAATCAGGGGGTTAAAACCTTTATTAGGTAATATATGGGGGTACCTGACGCTATATAAAAACCTGACGGGGAACCTAAATAACAAAATAACTAACTGGCTAACCAGCGTCACCAGTGACAGTTATACAGTGATCACTGGTGAAAGGGTTAACTCTAGGGGCAATCAGGGGGTTAAAACCTTTATTTAGGTTGTAATATGGGGGTACCTGACCTATAAACCTATTTATGAACCTATATAAACATGGCGGTTACCTAAAAAAAAAAAATGGTTACCTAGCGACAGCAGTGACACTAATACAGCGATCAGAAAAACGATCGCTTAGTGACACTGGCAAAAGGGGGTGAAAGGGTTACCTGGGGGGCAATCAAGGGGTTAAACCTTTATTAGGGGGGGGTAGGGGGCTACCTTGGACCTAAAACTAACTGCCCTGACAGTTATTACAGTCACACTGACACTAAATGCAGTGATCAGTAAATAAATGATCACTGCAATTAGTGACACTGTGACTGGGGGGGGGAGGGGGTGATCTGGGGGGTGATCAGGGGGTGACCGGGGGGTGGAATATGTGCCTAACTGTACTGGTGTCAGTGTAGTGTTGTGCACTAACCTGTACATGTTCGCCGCTCGGCGTCTCCGGTCACATAGACCGGCGCACCGAGCGTGACATCACTTCCGCCTTCCTGTCTATACAATAGACAGGAAGGGGAAGTTTCTCATTGGCCAGGAGCGATCGCGAGGGGGTGGCCAGAAACCACTGGCCGTCCCCTCGTCCCGGATCGCTCCTGAAGCGATCCCGACCGTCCCCGCCGGCGGAGGGGGGTCCGATCGGACCCCCCAACCGCCGGAAGAATGTCACGTACAGGTACGTGATTCTGCCTGTACGTGCCATTCTGCCGACGTAAATATACAGGGGGCGGTCGGGAAGTGGTTAAAGAAAATTTGTGGGGTGATTGGCACCCCAGCACCCCAAAAAGACTTTGTACTTTAATCATTGAAACACAGAAATATTATTAAAATTAAAAATAGGAAATGACCTTCGCGCTTTACTGATGGATAGTGGATTTGATCAATCCACACGTGTATAAGAATAAATAAATAAACTAAGTGCAAAATGTGCAATAAACGCTTATAAATATAAGTCAAATATAAAGTGCAAAAATAACTCCAATAAATAGTGACAAGTGTGATTCAATGTAGATAAATTATCTTACATGAATAAATTACTAGCAGCCAAACCTAAATGTGTTCACAATACACAACAACAGAATAATAATTAAAGTGATTTAGCGCTAAAATAACATAAAAGCACACAATAAGAATATCACATCTAATAAAACCCAGTGAAAGAATCAATAATTAATAAAAATATGTATAAAGGCACGTAATTGATAACACAGGTGGACTAATAAATAAAGAAGGTGGTCTATGAGTCTGATAATAGTAAAAAAAGTCCGATATATAAAGGGGTTAAAAAAGTTCAAATTAGGGGATAGATGTTGTTGGCATCATTGGGAAGTAGCTCTCGATAGCATCAATAGTATAAATAGTTACAAGACGACTGTTTCAAATTTCATCCACACATATATAGGCTGAGTGTTTTTCCAAAAAGTAAGGTGTTCCACAACTGTCAGCAGGGTAGGTTAGTGCTATCCCTAAACGGTTTCCCTAACCTCCCACCTCATATCCAAAAAGTAAGGTGTTTCACAACTGTCAGCAGGGTAGGTTGGTGCAATCCTTAAGCAGTTTCACTAGCCTCTCACCTCATATACTCTTTGGTAGCGCGTGTGATATAGGAATGTTGTAGTCCTTCTCCACCATCCGAGCGCTTCTCCTCCCTTTCAGTGGCTTGTCACCGCACAGTGGAAACGGAGATGTGCCTTCACGTTGGGACCACTGTCCTCTCCACGCCGTTAGGCCAGCGTCTATCTAGATGCGGGTCAATAGCCAAGTCTCCAATCCAATAAAATCACCGGGGAGAAGGGGGGGAAAAAGAATGCTCATATACTCTTTGGTAGCGCGTGTGATATAGGAATGTTGTAGTCCTTCTCCACCATCCAAGCGCTTCTCCTCCCTTTCAGTGGCTTGTCACCGCACAGTGGAAACGGAGATGTGCCTTCACGTTGGGACCACTGTCCTCTCCACGCCATTAGGCCAGCATCTATCTAGATGCGGGTCAATAGCCAAGTCGTAAAATTATTATTTGGCCAGTAAAAAGTGGGATACCAAGTAGATAGAAATGTATCCAATCATTGACATGTTAAATAAACATGCCAGTAGGGAATCAAAGAGTTAAATCACAGGAGCCTCAATTGTAATAGAAAAATCTCTCTTGTCAGGTGGATATGTTGCAAGGTTCAAAGAGGGGGATCAGCCCTTCAATTAACATGGAGTCCTTCAAAGCCAAACAAGCAAAACACTGCCTCATAGATAGCTGCACAATATCCTGTATCCACAAAGAGAGAGAGAGAGAGAGAGAAGCGCCTTGCAATGTTTGTTGTTGGGAGTGCTGTACCACACTCAATCCTACGGCCGTAGGATTGAGTGTAGGATATTTATTAGTCCACCTGTGTTATCAATTACGTGCCTTTATACATTTTTTGTATTAATTATTGATTCTTTCACTGGGTTTTATTAGATGTGATATTCTTATTGTGTGCTTTTATGTTATTTTAGCGCTAAATCACAGAAATATTATTAATGCTTAAAATGTGCTTCCGACCAAATCTAAGCTGGGTACCCATTTAAATGGGAAAACAATGCACTAAGACTTGCGCAAAAACATTAGATTTTACGACAGAAAGAAAGATTTTAAAATTTTATGGAAAAAATAATGATAAATAGGAAGTATATAGTGACCTTTTTTTTAGCAGACTCTCACTAAATTAAAACTCTGGAGACTGGCTCTCTAATCAGAAATGCATTCTTGCCCTGGACAAGAATGCTTTACCCAGGCAAAACTTTAGTTGTGGAGATGGTGCTCCTGTTCACTTAATAGATGGGAAATTCTGTTATCTGCCTATTGCAGTTTCCCAACATTACTTCATGAAAAAACAAACTGAATTGGTCAGGATTGATCAAACTGATATATCACTTATGGGTGGCCACAGAAGGGCTGAATCATTCACTAGAGTTTTAAAGCAAACCTGTAATGCAAAAATGATGGACCTTAGAAAAAAAAATATTTACCTGGCTTTTACATTGACCCACTGGTTTCCCTTCTTCCAAGTTAGGCTATACAGTAGCACCTTGGATTACGAGCATAATCGGTTCCAGAAGCATCCTTGTAATCCAAAGCACTCGTATATCAAAGCGAGTTTCCCCATAGGAATCAATGGAAACTCAGAAAATTGGTTCCACAGTCACTGCTGGTTTATGCAGTACTGTATGTGGCCAGAGGTGTGGGGGCGCTTGGAGATGCTCGGAGACATTAGAAAACGGTCAGAGACACTCGGGCACCAAGTGTCCCCGAGTGTGTCTCCAAGCGTCATCGGCACCCCTGCACCTCTGGCCAAATGAGGTACTGCACACCCCAGCTGCTTGAATCCTGCTCAGCTTGCGAGGCAACGATTTAAAAAAAAATTGCTTGTATTGTGAAACGCTCGTATACCGCATTACTCACAATCTGAGGTTTCACTATATCTCATATTCCCTATAAGTATGCAATGGTAGATTTATGAAAATGATATAACTACCATGTGAAATGATACGCCTGGGTGGAATACTAGTTGTGTGACTAATGCAAAACCTTTTCTGTTAGGAAGGATGTGGGGTTCGGATTTAGAGACATACAAGCTCATTGATATGAAACTACTCGCACAACACGAAAAGAACCTGAATCTGCCAAGGCTGCAAGGTGCGCAAAGCCAGATGTCTGCGTACACTTGTTTTATCATGCCCACAAGTGTACTAGTTTTTACATGTGTCCCAACTCCCAAGTAAGAGAGGATTGTTTTTCATAATAAAAGTAGATATAAGCCTTAAAAGAGAAGTACAGCCAAAGCTCTCCTGTACTTCTCCTGTGGATCACAGGAGTGCAGTCCTGTGACCCTCTTTCAGCAGACAGTGGGCGGAAGCCTGCTGTCAGCTGATGCCACAGGCTAGTGAAAGATTGCGACCATATGGTTGGGATCCACCCAAATGCCTGGACTGGCACCTGACTCAGCCTCTCAGTGATCCGCTGAGAGACTGAACCAGCCGCTCCTGCCCCCTCCACCACCCAGCTCTCCAGTGAGGACTGCAGTACACTAGGGTGCCGTGAAGTGGCCCTGCAGCTTATTCATATATCTGCAAACGTGTGCAAACAAAACCCCTGGTTTTAACATGAACTGTTAGACAGGGACAATTTGGTTTGTTGCAGGCTGGTTGGTAAGTTGGTAAGTGAGTTGGAAATTTTTCTTTGTTGTTTTTTGACATGGGTTACCCTACCATGTGCTCCTTGCTTCGAAAGCCAGACATGGGTCGCTCTTCCATGTGCTGCCAAAACCAGTTATAGGTCGGGGTGGTTGCCATTTGTTTGTACTGTCGGTGAATTGGTGAGGGAACGCACTGGATACCTTTGCTGCCATTGTGCTGTTGCTGAGCATCCAGTGCATTACTCTACCAGCAAGGAGGTGAAGAGGGTGAGGCCAGAAAAATAATTCCTAGTGTGACATGGGTGAGGAGCAGTGGTTCTCAACCTCTCTCACTGAGGTTACATAGTTTAATAGTTGATAAGGTTGATAAGACATAGGTCTATCAAGTTGAAACTGTGTGGACTGTGTACGATTGGGAGTTATATGTTTAACCACTTCAATACAGGGCTTTTAAAACACCCTTCCATACCAGAGCACTTTTTGCGATTCGGCACTGCGTCGCTTTAACTAACAATTGCGCAGTCGTGCGACGTTACACCCAAACAAAATTGACGTCCTTTTTTTCCCACAAATAGAGCTTTCTTTTGGTGGTATTTGATCGCCCCTGCGGTTTTTATTTTTTGCGCTATAAACAAAAGAAGAGCGACATTTTGAAAAAAAACACAATATTTTTTACTTTTTGCTATAATAAATATCCCATTTTTAAAAAAAAAAAAACTATTTTTTTCCTCAGTTTAGGCCGATACGTATTCTTCTACATATTTTTGGTAAAAAATATGTAAAAAAAAAAAAAAAAAAAAAAAATGCAATAAGCGTATATTGATCGGTTTGCGCAAAAGTTATAGCATCTACAAAATAGGGGATAGATTTATTGAATTTTTATTTTTTTTTTTTTTTTACTAGTAATGGCGGCGATCATCGATTTTTTTTTCGTGACTGCGACATTGCGGCGGACACTTCGGACACTTTTGACACATTTTTGGAACCATTCACATTTACACAGCGATCGTTGCTATAAAATTGCAATGATTACTGTGTAAATGTGACTGGCAGGGAAGGGGTTAACACTAGGGGGCGCTGCAGGGGTTAATGTGTGTCCCTATAGGAGTGATTCTAACTGTGGGGGGAGGGGACTCAAGGGGAGGAGACCGATCATGTGTTCCTCCGTACTGGGATCACATGATCGGTCTCCTCCCCGCTGACAGGACGTGGAGCTGTGTGTTTACACACACAGCTCCACGGTCCCGCACGGTCCCGTTGTTTTAACGGGCAATAGCGGGTGCCCGGCGGACATCGCGGCCGCCGGGCACTCGCACCGGGTCCCGAGCGATGCCGCGGGCGCGCGCCCCCAGGCGGCCGGGAATGCGAGGACGTCATATGACGCCCACCCAGGATGGTAGATCCACCTTGTGGGCGTCATATGACTATAAGGCGGTAATGAAGTGGTTAAATGTGCTGAGTTAGTCAAATTTTTAAGTGACCTGTCTGTGCTTTTTAAATTCCATTTGGCTAGGAGCAGTGATTTTTTTTAATTCACAAAGGAAAAATGGTTTTATATTACTGGCAAATTACATTTCCCTCCTTCTGGCTTCTATTTAATAAAAATGGCACACAGATCATTCCAAAGGTACCCCGAAATATAAAGCAGGCAATGAAATATCATTTCCCACTTGTCATTGTCATTTTTTTCTTGGTCAAGTTTGACGCTTAAGAATGAAAAAAAAAAATGCATAGGCCCTTCCAAAATGCGCAGCAGACCCTTTGGGTGTGTCATGAATTTTAAGAGCAATCCTCATATGAAAAAATTTGTGAGGTACTCCAAAAAAGCATGGAGTTTGGCTGACCAGGAATAAGGGGGACAATCTTGCTCCCTCTGCCCTCCTGAACTAAAACAGTCCACATGCCCTCAACATGGGGGGGAGGAATCCTTACCATGGGGGACCCTTGCAGGTTTAAGATAAAGTTTGCTATGTAGAAAAAATCCCTTGAATAAATATTCAAGTGTGCAAGGATGAAATCAGTGCATGATTGTATGTCACATTGAATTGTAGAACAGGGATAACATGATTCAATTAATTAGGAAACAATAAAAGTGTCTCCACATTTCCCTGCCAGACAAAAAATATTGTTGATAAACCTCCTTCAAGTTAGACAATGCTGTTGAAACATTGCTGTACCCTTTAATTATCAATAAAAAACAGCTTGAGCTTCCAAGGAGTATACCACATGCGCGACTGTTCAGGTCATGATCAATAGAAGTATACAAGGATGATATATAACAAGAAAAATGTCAGACAAAAACTGTATTGATTTTAGTTTATTCAAAAAATCATTGGTGTCATGGACATGAGACCGGCAAGAGTAAACTAAAGGTGACAAGATCTTGTCATAAGGGAGAACAAACTGAACCAATACTAGAGACAATAGTTCTCTCTGGTGGATTAATTAAGCATTTATGTATCCTAGATATATCAGTGGTGTAACAGGAAATAATACACGTAAAAAGTTTCAGTCTCTTTGTCTATAATACCATCCTGAAAAGCAGAATTAGCCACTTTTGTAATCTTTTTTTTTTTAATTGAAAAAGCAGGATTATCAGATATTTTGTCATAATATTGGTTTACATCCACACCACTGAACTGTCTTTGTCCACAGGTTTAGTAATTATATGGGACTGCAGGCAGCCAATTAACTCTCAGACAGCTATCTTAACCACTTCAGCCCCGGACCAATTGGCAGCCAAAGGACCAGGCCCCTTTTTGCGATTCGGCACTGCGTCGCTTTAACTGACAATTGCGCGGTCGTGCGACGTCGCTCCCAAACAAAATTGGCGTCCTTTTTTTCCCACAAATAGAGCTTTCTTTTGGTGGTATTTGATCGCCCCTGCGGTTTTTATTTTTTGCGCTATAAACAAAAATAGAGCGACAATTTTGAAAAAAATTCTATATTTTTTACTTTTTGCTATAATAACTATCCCCAAAAAATATATAAAAAAAACATTTTTTTTCCTCAGTTTAGGCCGATACGTATTCTACATATTTTTGGTAAAAAAAAATCGCAATTAGCGATTATTGATTAGTTTGCGCAAAAGTTATAGCGTTTACAAAATAGGGGATAGTTTTATAGCATTTTTATTAATATATATTTTTTTACTAGTAATGGCGGCGATCCGCGATTTTTATTGTGACTGCGACATTATGGCGGACACATCGGACATTTTTGACACATTTTTGGGACATTTGTCATTTATACAGAAATCAGTGCTATTTAAATAGCACTGATTCCTATGTAAATGACAGTGGCAGTGAAGGAGTTAACCATTAGGGGGCGGGGAGGAGTCAGTGTGACGTGTTGTGTTTTTTTTTACAGTAGGGGGGCGTGGCTGTACGTCTGACATCATTGATCGGCTTTCCCGATGACAGGGAACAGCCGATCAATGACAGGCAGAGTAGGAAGCGCGGGGAGAGGTTTGTTTACACAAACCTCTCCCTGTTCTTCAGCTCCGTAACCCGATCGCGGGATACCAGCGGCGATCGGGTCCGCTGGTCCCGCGGCCGTGGTCACGGAGCTCCCGACCGGGTCGCGAGCGCGCCGCTGGCGGCGCGCGCGTGACCCACAGGCAGGCACGTGCACGATCACGTACAGGTACGTGATTTTGCCTGCCCGTGCCATTTTGCCGATGTATATCGGCGTTAGGCGGTCGGGAAGCGGTTAATAAATAAACTTGTACAACATTTGGATTAATAAAAACTTTATTTTATTGGCCGCGGCTTTATTTATTGGTTTACATATTGATATTAAATATCATTAATCAATTCTATAATACATTTTCTAGCAGAATTCATGAATAACTTTACTAAATATTGCAATGAACAACTCAGCTTTTATAGCTCGAGTTGTATTATCCAAGCATAAACTTCATAATAAATTGTCCCACAAAAGGCAAGAGCCATAATCAGTCTCCTGCCTACAACACCAAGCCCACGGCCTGTTCAATTGCTGTCTGAAAATTTTAATTTAATATATCCAAGCCAATATCAGACAGATGAATCCTATCTCTCCGATACAAGCTGTTATATCCTCTGAGTTAAAAGTCTGCACAAACCGTTCTGCTTGACCATTTGTAGCCGGGTGGTAGGGTGCGGTCAACTTGTGCTTGATGTTGTGGGCAGTCAGGAAACGCTGAAACTCCTGACTGGTGAATTGTGCACCGTTGTCTGTAACGATTTCTCTGGGGTATCCAAACGTAGCAGCGAGATGTAACAGTATGGAAACCGTTGCCTTAGTCGTTGGCTGAGTAACAGGAATTACCTCAGGCCACTTTGAATGGGCGTCCACTATGATCAAGAAGGTATGTCCTCTGATCGGGCCTGCAAAGTCCAAGTGTAGGCGAAACCAAGGAACCGTGGGCCAAGTCCAGGGCTGGACGCACCCTCGAGGAGGGTCTTTTGCAGTTTGTGCACATCCAGCACAAGCATTCACATATGTCTAGGTTTGGCCACCACACATAGCCTCGGGCCTTTTGTTTCATACGTGTGCCCCCGGGATGACCAGTATGTAACAAGTCCAAAATGTGTCTCCGGAGGGTCTGTGGAATGATCACTCGGTCTCCCCATAAAACACAGTTGCCAGCCACAGTTAATTCCATACGCCTACGGAAATAAGGTTCATAATCCTGTGTGACGGTTGCAGGCCAACCGTACCGTACCCAGGAGAGTATTATTTTCAGAAAGGTATCCTTGGCTGTATGGGCTGCTATCTCCCCAGAAGACAAGAAGGACAGGTTGGTGTAACGACAACTCTTGACCGGTGGAGAAGAGTCCATCGACCTCCCTGTCAGTCGGGACATTGCGTCCGCATTAGCATTGGCATCATGACCACGATACTGGATTTTGTAGCTATATGCTCCCAAGAATAGGGCATAGCGTTGGAGGCGAGCCGCAGTAGTCTGAGAGATGCCTTTGTCAGGACTAAAGATCTGAAGGAGTGGTTTATGGTCTGTCAGTATGGTGAATTCCCTACCATACAGGTAAAGATGAAACTTCTTAATTGCCCATATCAGTGCAAGAGCCTCTTTGTCAATGTGTGAGTAATTGCTTTCTGCTTTTGTCAAAGACCTGGAGGCAAATGCCACTGGTTTTTCTGACCCATCTGGTAAGATGTGAGATAGTACAGCCCCCAGACCATAGGGTGAGGCATCACAAGCCAAGGTGAGAGGCTTCTGGAGGTCATAGTGCACAAGCATGCGTGACGCCAACAGCTTCCGCTTAGAGACTTCGAAAGCACGTTGGCATGCAGCTGACCAGTCCCATCTGGAGTGTTTCTCCAAAAGCTTGTTCAACGGAAACAAGGTGTGTGCCAGATCTGGCAGGAATTTGTGGTAATAGTTCAGCAAGCCAAGGTATGATCGCAGCTGCTGGATGTTGGTTGGGGCAGGAGCTTTGACTAAAGCATCAACCTTGGCTTCCGTGGTGTGTATACCCTCTGCATCTACAAGGTGGCCACAAAACTCCAATTTAGGCACCATGAATTGGCATTTTGCCAAGTTCACTTTCAGACCCTGCTCTTGGAGTCTCGCCAACACAAGTTCCACGTTCCGCTTGTGTTCCTGGTCCGTCCGTCCCGTGATGAGCATGTCATCTAGCAGGCACTGCGTGAAAGGAATGTACGCCAAAATCTCATCCATTTTTCGTTGCCAAATGGCTGGGGCAGAGGCTACACCAAACACCATCCGATTGTACTCATACAGCCCCTTGTGGGTGTTGATGGTCAGAAACTTGCGGGAAGAAGGATGGACCTCAAACTGTAAATATGCTTGTTTGAGATCAAGCTTGGTGAACTTTTGACCCCCTGCAAGAGAGGCAAAAATGTCATCTACTCTGGGTAGAGGATACTGGTCTATTTCCAGTTGGGAGTTCAGTGCCATGCGGAAATCACCACAAATGCGTAAGTCCCCATTCGCTTTCTTGACTGGTACAACCGGTGATGCCCACTCGCTGTGCTCTACCTTTGAGATGACACCTTGTTCCTCCAGCCGACTTAGTTCTGCTTCCACTCCTGCTCGAAATGCGAAAGGTACTGTCCGAGCTTTGAAGAACTTAGGCTGAGCGTTGGGTTTCAGCTTGAGTCTCACACAGTCATGCTTTATTTTCCCCAACTGGTCATCAAAGATCTTTGGGAACCGCTGCTTCAGGGACACCACCCATCTCTCATTATCTCCTAATGGAATTGTAACAGTGTTACAGGGATTTATGGCGATGTCTGGCATACCAAAGTGAGCAATCCAGTCTCTCCCAAAGAGAGGGGGTCCCCCATTTTCTAGGATATATAATGGCAGTCTCTTTGTCTGACCCTTGTACAATACCTGTACTTTTGCGTAACCCAGTGGGTGGAGTATCTGCTTTGAGTATGTCTGCAGTTTGATTGGTGTTGGGCGGACAGTTGTTCGGGTCTGAAGTTGTCTCCATTGTTTCTGAGTGATAACTGAAACTGCTGCTCCTGTGTCTACATCCATCTTGAGCTTCTTTCCCTCAATGGTTACCTCTACAGTCATTGCGGAGGGTGTTGAATGCATATGATTTATGTCTAATCTGTGGAGCACTTCCTCATCCTCTGACTCAGATGTATATCTTCCCACCATATATGTCTTTGTCTTTGGGTCCAGAGGTTGTTTATCTCGCACCTTCTTGCTATGGCAAACTCGTTTCAGATGGCCTGTTTTACCACAATTATGACAGGTCTGATCCTTAAACCGGCAGACTTTATGATCATGGTCTGTATTCCCACAACGGTAGCAAGCTGACTCCCGACTTGGTGGGGGTCTATTTTTCCAGTTTGCGACTGTGGGCTTGACTGCTGTTCTGAAAACTTCCTGTTTCACCTCTTCCCTTCTGGCCTGGGGGTTCAATTCCTCTGTATCTTTCACAGCCATTTCCATCACTGAAGCTATTTCAATTGCCTTTGTAAAGGTAAGGTCTTTCTCTGTTAGCAGTCTCTTTTGGCTAGACTCACTGCTCAGTCCCATGACAAACTTATCTCTCAGTGCAGTAGGTAAGTACTCCCCAAAAGAACAGGTAGAGGCTAGTCTGCGGAGGGCGAGCACATAAGCTTTAATTTCTTCACCTGGCTGCTGCTGCCTCTGATAAAACCGAAATCTTTCTGCAATCTCTAGTGGTTTAGACTGGAAGTGATCCTCTAACAGTGTCAGGAGCTCTGCCAATGTCTTAGTTGCTGGTTTTACAGGGGAAAGCAGATCTCTAAGAGTGTCATATGTCTTAGCACCAACCACTGTCAGAAATACTGCTACTTTCCTGTAATCTGGGATGGCATTTGCACTGAAATACTGTTCCAGTCTCTCAACCCAGGAACTCCAGGATGTCTGTTCTCCATCAAATTCACTTAATGTCCCGATTAATGCCATTGTCTTGCTGGGATCTGTGATTGCTTTTATCCAGGTGACAATCCACACTGTCTGTCTCTCTCTCAGACTGATAGACACTTTGTAAATCCCATCCTCGTCGCCACTGTTATATCCTCTGAGTTGTGAGAGACACAAGACTCTGGTCTGGGACAATGGATGTTTATTTCAGTACTCACTGTACACTGCAACATGCATCTCAGGACAGTACATCTTATTATGCTTCCTTACATGTGCTCTAAGATGGCTACTATGCCCCTTGACCCTTGTCATCACTCCTGGGTGGAGCCAGCCTTAAAGTGACAGTACATGTGGAACCCTTCAGGTATAACACAAGCCCTGGATTCCACCTTCCAATTCCGATGTCTAATTGATGCCCCACATCTTAAAGACATACATTTCTCTAAACGCCTATTAACTGTTTTTCAATTTTTTTTTAAAACTGAACAGACATCAGAGCTCAACCAAACTAAACGGGGGGGGGGGGGGTAATTTCAGAGAATATAATTTCAGTTTTGGGAGCTGCGACCTTCAATGCCCGAAAAGTATCTTGAATCTGAAAGATTAAATTTAATGTTTTTTGTTGTTTGCCAATATCGTTACCTCCTAGATGAATCAATAATTAATCTGGCAAAGGCCAACCATAAGTTAATTTTCCCAAAACTGTCATCAATTCACTCCAAACCATGCCCCGCTTACCAAACCAAAAAATCTGCCAATTGTTTGGATCCAGGTCCAAATTCTCACCGTAAAATTCTTGCCACTGCTCTTTTATGAGCCCAGAACACAAAAAAGTGACCCATGATCCATATAATTTTCTTTGCACCTGTAATTCAAAACTTTAAATTAGGTCTAATATAAGAAGTGTAAGCATTAGATTTCCATCTACCAATCCGTTTGATCTTATCCTTGTCTAAACCCATGTTTGCTACTGCAGTTGCAGCTCCAATACGGAATGAATGGCCAGACATGGTGAATTATTTTCGTGTACAAATAATAAATCATTTCCCGTGGGTCGAACATTTAGATATTTATTCAGAAGCTGAACAGGACAAAATGACTGGATTAGTACACCCATATAAATGAATCCATGAACCTTTGCCGAATTGGTCAGTTTTTGATCTTTCTAAAAATATCTTAACACAATGTGCATTTGCTTTTACTGCTTTAAAAAGTAGACCATTTGAACTTTTTTTGTTTGATGGCATCAACTCCGATATTCGTACAGCGGCAAAAAAACATATGGAGAATGCCACATTAAAAAGGCTAGCCTCATATTCAGAAAAACAGATGTGTACAGTATTAACACAAAGTATTTCTAACAATTCTGGAGTTATTGGGTGTCTATTATACCTTGCAAATTTTTAATTCTATAGCCTTTCAAAGCATGTTTAACAGAAAATAATGAATTTGATCCATATAATTTTAGAAAAAATAAATGCCACATAAAATCTTATTAATATGTGACCATGAATAATTTTTTACCATCAATGAAGTGAGAAAAGAAAGTGCTATGTTTTCCGTTAAATATGATCCCATTAACTGGATTACATTCAAAAACGATATCCAAGTAAACCACGCCATTGAATATCCTCGCCATGTACTAGGGGCTAAAGAATTTTCTATATATCCATAGATTAAATCATTTCCCAAAGGTGATGCAGGCATACCATACCGATTTTGTCTGCCTCCGGGAGCAGCTTGAAAAATCTTTTCATCTGTAATCGAGAAAGAGCATCTGCTATAATGTTATTTTTCCCCAAAATATATCTGGCCTTGAGCCAAATATTCAATTTTAAACATTTTGATACTAGGTACCTTAATAATAGCGTAACCGGTGGAGATATGGAGGACAAACAATTGAAAACATTACTCCTTTGTTATCCGTGCTGATTAGTATTCGGTGGTTACAGAAATATTTTCCCCATATTTCTATAGCCACTACAATTGGAAACAATTCCAATAGTACGCTATTTTTAACAAAACCCAAGGTTTTCCACTTAACAGGCCATCTTTCAGCACACCAATGATTCCGCCATACTGCAGTAAAACTGACAGAACCCGCGGAATCTGTGGATAAGCAGAAATCTCTATCTGAAATAAATTATTGCTGAAATATGGTTCTACTATTGAAATGTTCTAAAAATTTAATCCATACCAATATATCCTCTCGCATATCTGCAGACATGTGTATATGCGAATAAGGACTTTTTAATCCTGCTATGGAAAAATAAAGTCTTCTGGAAAAATGTTTTCCAACTGGTAGGATTCTGGTAGCAAATGCTAATGAACCTAGTAATTTCTGCATTTCTTTCAATAAAATCTTCTTTTTCCTAAGTGAATTGATTAATAATGCAGTAATACTGTCTAATTTATCTTGTGGAAGTCAGAATTCCATATTAGCTGTCTCTATCGTAATCCCTAAAAATTCTAAGCATACCGTAGGTAATACTGTTTTCTCTTCAGCTAATGGAACTTCAAAGTGTGCACATAGTGCAGTAAATAATTTTATAAGGTTCATGCAATCATCCGACTTAGATGAACCTAAAAATAAAAAATTGTCTAAATAGTGTAAAATAAAGTGTGACTTGGAAATATCTTTATTCACCCACTCTAAGAAAGTCGAAAAGGCTTCAAAATAACGGCAGGAAAGTGAACACCCCATTGGCAAGCACTAATCGAGATAATACCATTGTTCAAAATAAAAATCTAATGAGTTGAAAAATTTCGGGTGAATATGCAAAATTCTAAAAGCTGCTTTTATATCAGCTTTTGCTAACAAAGCATTTTTTCCTAGTCTCCTAATCAATGGCAAAACATCCTCAAATGGAGCATATTGTAACGAACATATATCAACTGGTATCTGGTCATTAAGTGACTTACCTTCCGGAAATGATAAATGATGAATAACTCTAAATTTATTAGGTTCTTTTTTAGGTAATGTGCCCAATGGCGAAATTCAAAAATTTTAAAAAGGTGGATTTTTAAAAGTACCTGCTATTCTTTTTTTCAATTAATTCATTGTTAATCTTATCTTTAACTATATTCCTTAACTAATCCACTGATTTAGAAAGTTTTAAAATTTTAAAGCCTTGACCCATAAATTAAGGCAACTAAAAGCCCTCTGAGAAACCTATATAAAGCATGAGCGCCGTCTGTGGATCTGGGCACTTGCGAAGCGATGGCAGTATGTTTGTTATGTTCACTGAAGATGGTGCCTTTAAGAAAGGAATCTTTAGAGTGTGAATGGGAAAATGTCATTTTTTTTTTTAAAACATTTATTTACCAGATGTGGGCCTAAACAAAAGGCGCATTCATGCCTATATTTGCATTGAGCATCGTTAAAGGCAAAGCATATGCCTTTCTTGTATGACGTATTTATGTTATTGACTTGTAAATTATGTGTGCATGCTAACATAGGTTTCTGTGGTACTAAAAGGTTTAGCCATAAGCTAACGTCTTTGCTACCTCATGTAAGATTCTTGTGTACCGCCAATTTTTGTCTAAAGGATTCAGCATAAATGAACCATCCTAAACCTCCGAAATTTTTATAAGCTTCTAAAATTGTATCAATATGATGGAATAAACCTACGCTACGCTCTGGAAATTTTTTGCAAATTATGCTGGCATAATTACCAAACGCTTGCAACCAATTTTGAAAAGTCCTAGCAACAGGTCTTCTCCTGTCCTCTTCACTTTTTTCTTTATCATGCTTAATGAATTCCTTGCTTGTCGGGAGCAAGTACAATAAATCAATAAATTCATCACGCCATATCTTTTCTTTAACCGTGAAAACCTAAAGGTGATGATTTACAAGGTATACTTTCTTTTAAACATGTGTCCGGAATGTTGTGATTAACATTTTGGGATGTGTTCATTAGCGAATCAACTGCCCTAGTAACCGCTACTTGTGATATATCACCTGCATTCTGTTCAGGTAGTACCCATACACTAGAAACATCCTGTCTGTTATTAGTACTATTTGTACTCTTAAACTGAGCTAATGAAGATACTAACTGTGAAATAGAATAAGTCAGATTAATCATCAATTCAGAATTACATACCTCGTGGCAGCAGCAGACGTTTGCATCTCACTGCATCCAAAAATGTCCTCATTCATTTCTGCAACAGATAAAAAACATCTGTTATGGCTGTCTAGAATGCTTTCTTGTGCGCTGTTACAGCCTCTTTGATTTGCCCTTCAATCTGGCGTTGTTGGATGCCGTAGCAACTGTCCTGCACTGGTAATCGCTGTTCTGTTCTGGCTCCTCCTCTTCAAAGCCACGCCTCCTATGATGTGTCCTCCTTTCGGCCGTACCTCATGCGAAGCCGTCCTCTTCATTGCACTTCTTCTAGTGTCCTGTGGGGGGCTATACGGGTGAAGCGACTTCCCTTTTCTCTTCGCCTGCCTTCCTGTGTCGCCAGTTCCTGCCGCTTCTTGACCCCGAAGACCTGGAACTGGAAGCGGCACTTCATCTTCTGGCGCGATATCTTCAAGGCCGGCTTCAGCTTCAGGGAGTCCGCCGCCTCGGTTCCCTCCAGCGCCGCTTGGTCCAGCTGGTAAGGCAAGGCACTTCTTGATCCAGTCTTCTCCCCCTTCGGCTTTGGATCTTTCTAATAGCTGGCACAATAGAGTCTTCATGTCCCTCGGGAGTTAGCAGGGGGAAATTTAATATTATAGCCCTTCTGCGGAGCTCCACTGCTGACGACTCCCTGAGGTGACTGGCAATTTTTCCCCTCACGGAACTTCCTTTATATAGGGGTCCTTTAGGCTTTCTAGAAGCTTCTAAACCTTAACCTATAGGTCTCGAGGCTCCCCTAATCACCTGTTTCTAAGTCCACTGACCTACATATTAAAAGGGAGCATTGAAACCTAATAACTGCTGCAGTCCCATTAGAAAAGGGGCCGGGGGATCTTGAAACCCCCTATCCCTTTTCTTTTCAATTCCTTCTTTGGCATACAGATTTCAATGTGGACCATTGTATAGAAGACAATATATTAGGGACACAATCCCTTTACATATAATATACACAGTATACAACAGGTAGAAGCAGGCACTTGGGGTCACAAAAAAAAACTGACTTTAAATCTGGTAGGCACTGCTATGGCCCCATATAGCTTACTTCTGATAAGATTCTGAGGACACGTGTCCATTGATTCCTCAGACGACGTCCGGAAGTGACGAAACGCGTCAGGGTCGTGGCCTCGCAGGAAGTGACGTGTTGCGTTCCAGAGTGCGCTCCAGCCGGCCGAGACACCAGGAAGTGTAAGGGGGTTCTCTACACGGCGGTCTTTTGGCATCGTTTCCGGCGGACGGAAGCTTTACAGGCAGAGTGCAGTTTACTTTTATACAAAGTCATTCACTATTTGTATTTTGGTACGCATATTTTACTTGGGGGGATATGGGAAGCTGAAATAAAAACCCTTTTTCCAAACTGTACTACGCTATCCGCTATATTTTGTTTCTTCTATGCTGGATATTATGGGAGAGGCACCACTCTGATGTATGCAGGCGGAGGAAAGGCGGACGTATTAAAGATGTTGCAGTGTTCATTGGTTTTCTGATTGATGTGCCCAAATCTTTCTTTGCTCTGGTGAGTGTATCCCCAAAGGGGAGTTTTTACCAGCACGTGGTGATAGAAATTACTGCCGGGTGGAAGTCTCATCACTGTATCACAGAAAGAACTGGTTAAACTGCACTACGTACAGACTGTATTCATGATTTCACGGATTGTTTATGAACTTTGCTCTTGAAGTTTTTAGCGCTGCTGCGATATTTAAAGAGACAGCACCCATATAAGGGAGTGTTGGGACTCATTTAGGATATCGCCGTATAACCATTCTGATGTTGTCATCTGCTCTGCTCACATTATATCTGCTGCAATACTATTAAAGGAAGACCACTAGCAGTGGGGTGAAATAAAGCATCCTTCAATTAGTGATATGGTACAGTGGGCTCTATTGTCAGGATGAATAATAGATTATAATGATGGAAAAGGATAGGGATTCCAGAGGGAAGGTGAGACATGCTAATAACTGCAATAACTGCTAAGCTTTTTTTTTTCTACTTTAGACATGAACATATACCAAAAATAATATGTGTATGAGTTAACTGGTAAGAACAAGATGGGAGTGTAAGGCTGTTAACTTGGAGGAAAGAAAGGGTGCTCGTCCATATTACATACAGAGTTATTCAGTGACAACATGGAACAGGTTCATCAGACTTTAAAGCCATATGTTGGTAACATCATTATTTATTAATATTGCATTTACTTAATTTATTCATGTAGATTAATCATCAAAAATATTACTTAAAGTACACCTAAGGCCCGGTTCACACTGGTGCTACATGGGATCTAACTTGTGAGAGCACGAGTCGCATGACATGTCAAATTAAATGTTCCCCTATGAGAGTGGTCTTAACTGATCTGACACAAGTCGCTCTGACTTAAGAAAAGGTTCCTGTACTAATTTGATACAACTTCAATGCCATAAAGTGTAAAAAGTCGCATGAAGTCAGATCAAAGTTGGACTGAAGTTGCGGGGCAAAGTCAGATAGGAAGTTGTGCAACTTTCATGTTGGAGCAGTGTGAACCTGGGCTTAAGGCTCCTATGATGGTCTCTAGTCACTAGGGATTAGTGAATGTGTCTGGATTCAGTTTGCTGGGTGTTCGTCAGATCCATCGTAAAGTTAAAAATTTGGAAAACTTAACATCAAACCCTATTCATGTATATAGGAGGGCAAATTTTGAAAATCAGTTCTGGCTAGGGATTGTCAAAAAGGGCATGGAGAGCAGGGCACTGCCATGAATAACGTAACATGTACTAATGTAAATTTAAAAAAAAAAAAATATCATATAATGTTGAAAGGGTCCTACTTTTAATAGGACTTCAAGGGCGACATGGGAAAAACCCAAATTATTTAAAGGCCAAGATACAAAATCTTTAGGAAAGCTTACCCCTACATAGTAAAGCTAAGACCCTCAGAATAGTCTTTGGACTTCTTTTTTCCCAGTACCACACTTTATCATCTTAAAAGTTTAATCAAACCTCAAAACAGGCATACAAAAACACTTTGAAACCACAACTCCACATTCCCCAAACCTCGTTTCATCACCAATTATTCACAAAATATTCAAAATATTGACTTCGGGCATGAATTTATTAGAATGTGGCTAATGTCAGACAGTAGAAAAAGCTCAGCAGTGAGGGATTTTTTAATATATCTACTAATGACAGCACCATTGTGGTCTGCAGCCACTGACCTTTCTAGTGCTGCTCTGTTACCTTTTTCCTCCTCCTTCTCTTCTTCTCTGAAAATTAAAATCATTTTCCAAAATCATTTCCAAGTGTTAGAAATTCTGTATATAGCCTTACAGAACAGACAGACAGTGCGCAGTTCAGTTTTTATTGGTTTCCTCCCTCTTGCCTATGTGGCCAGCTGATCGGGATGGTTGCTGGGCCCGTGCCTCTCTGTCAGTGGGGGTGTAAGAGCCATCAAAGAGTGAATATTATGTTTTATGTTGCAAAATTACGCTTTTTCTTGTATGTCAAATAAAATAATATATTGAATTTAAACTAATTTTGTAATGTCTTTTGACGGTACCCAGAAAATCCTGCTGCCCTACCCTTTTCCAAAATATTCTTGATATTATTTAGGATGTAGGTACCCACATTTTAGTGTTTGTTGTGTCTCTGAGCAGCTACTTTTTTAACTATTTTCATGTATCTATTTATAATAGGCATAGAGTTTCTTCTTTAAAAAAAATGAATTCAAATAAAGATAATACAGAGGATACAGTAGTGTAAAGGGCATCACACATTTTAAAGAATGTTAAAGTAGATGTAAAGCTAACCACTAAAATGTCATGTAAATGTAGCACCCTAATATGTAGGTGCTAGGAGTAGATAAGTGGATTTAGTGTTTGTCTCACAGCGTTTTGCAGAGCTATGTTTTGATAGATAATTTAGTTGCCTCATTGTAGCCAGTGTGGCTGTAATTGTTCTGTTAGGTAAATCTAGTTTGCTCACTGTAATCAGTGCATCTGTATTTAACTAGTTGGGTCTGCTTAGTATGCTCAGCTGCTACCAGTCTGATAGCTCCCTCTATTTCCAGAAAGCTTGAGAAGATTCTGGGTCAGAGGTGCAGAGTAATGCTGGGAGACTTTATATAATCTTTGCCCACACTGGGCTCTGGGTCGTTTCCTTGAGAGGATCAGTCCAGCCTGGAGGGCTCTCTGCCCTCCAAGGAATTGCTACCACGTGTCTGCTGTTGAGAGGCTTCAGGTGGGTGACTGGAGGGCCCGGAGGCTGAGACCACATGTCGCTGACTGAGGGGCTGCCTGCTAATGATCTGGTCTGGTATCAATGGAGATAGGCAATGCTTGGAGGTTGGGAGGAGGGAAGACATGAGTATGCCATCCCTTCAGAGCGCATTCACTGGTGATGTCATCGTCTGCATCCAGTCTGAATATCTCCTAAACACTGCACGTTTAGGAGATATTCACTGTACCTACAGGTAAGCCTTATTATAGGCTTACCTGTAGGTACAAGTTCAAAAGCGGACTTTACTACCGTTTTAAAGGGAAATAGGTTTTGATGAAGCTTTCAACTATAACACTGAGCTCTTTGGAGAAAGCAATGAAGACAGCACCCCAACAGGAACAATAGTGTTAGACAAATTACTTTGAAAATGTAAGTAACTGTGGGGTTAATTTACTAACACTGGAGAGTGAAAAATCTGGTGTTCTGGAACCTTGATAGGAAATGTTGGAAGATTTCAACTGATTTTCTGTAGATTAGTGATAAGACAGGGCTACCTCTAATGACTTATAGCGTTTGCTTAACATGCAATGGACAAACGATATATAGGATCATTAAGGCATTTGCTAAAGCTAGCCCCAGAGAAGGCAATGAAGAGAAGGGTTACCTGACTCGAGGGAAAGAGTTAACAGGTTGAGTGGAATTCTTACCTGATTGGCGATTGTTGGTCACATGGGGTATAGCAATAGCGCTGCTTGGCTGCAGAAAGAAGTTGTAACGTATGCGCTCACTAGGCGATCAGCAGAATGTGCGGGTGATTGTTTTTCTTAACCTGGCCTCCTCTCAGGTTAGGGGGCCTTTGGGGGTCCGCGGAAGACTTAAAACAGCTCACTTCCTGGATGGTGGAATATATGCTCAGTTCATAACTTTCCTCTGAGCCAGTGGGCGAGGCTTGGGAAAGGGATGGTGCATAGTGAAGTCTTTTGGTTAATGAACTCCAAAAAGTACTTCTGATGGCAATATTTGTCTATTTATATTGGTACATTATACTATGTTTTATTGATTTGGTAATGATTTGTAAATAAAAGGCTGCTGAGGCCAACTTAATGCCCAATGTCAAGCAGTCTGAGTCATTATTTGGGTGGGCAAATGGCAGAGATGGAACTGACAAACCCATCAGTTAAGAATGTATTTGTTTGAAAATGAACAATTATTCATAGCTCATAGACATGTGCGATTAGTTTTGTACGAATTCGTAATTCGTTTGAATTTTTCGAAATTCGTACTCATTTACGAATCCGTAGTACGAATTTTTTCGAATACGAATTCCGTACGGAATACGAAATTCCGTTTACGAATTTCGTCGCCAAATTATTCAAACCCGACTACCAAATATCGAATTTCAACTAATATGAAAGAAATTATTATAGCGGATATAACGAATGATTCGAATGAATTCGAATGATTCGAATGACAAAGTGTAATTTTTTCAGGAAAAATTCAGTTTACGAATTTCAGCTTCAAATTATTCGAATCAAACTACCAATATTGAATTTCAATTAATTCGAAATAAATTTTTATAGTGGATATAACAAATGATTCGAATGAATTCGAATGATTCGAATGACAAAGTGTAATTTTTGCAGGAAAAAAAGCTATTTAAAATCACTTGCGGCTATTGCCGGCTAATTAATTGTCGGCTCTGTAACACAGAGAACAGTCATTCATTGATAAAAAAAAGCGTGGGGGTCCCCCCAAATTCAATAACCAGACCCTTCAGGTCTGGTATGGACTTTAAGGGGAACCCCGGCCAAAAAAAAATGGCATGGGGTCCCCCTCAAAATCCATACCAGACCCTTTATCCGAGCACGCAACCTGGCAGGCCGCAGGAAAAGAGGGGGGACGAGAGCGGCCCCCCTCCCTCCTGAGCCGTACCAGGCCACATGCCCTCAACATTGGGAGGGTGCTTTGGGGTCCCCCCCAAAGCACCTTGTCCCCATGTTGATGAGGACAAGGGCCTCTTCCCCACAACCCTGGCCATTGGTTGTGGGGGTCTGTGGGCGGGGGGCTTATCGGAATCTGGAAGCCCCCTTTAACAAGGGGACCCCCAGATCCCGGCCCCTCCCCTGTGTGAAATGGTAAGGGGGTACCAAAGTACCCCTACCATTTCACCAAAAAAGTGACAAAAATGGTAAAAATTACAGGAGACGGTCTTTGACAATTCCTTTATTAAAATCTTCTTTCTTCTTTCTTCTGGTCTTCCTTTCTTCATCCTTCGGTTTCTTCATCTTCTCCTTCCGGCATCTTCTTCCATCTTCTTCAATCCTCTTCTTCCTCCGATCCGCTTCTTCTTGCTCCGGTCTTCTCATCCTTCTCGTCTGGCATCTTCTTCCATGGCGTCGGCATCTCTTCTCGGGCCGCTCCTCGCAATGGGAGGCTCCCGCTGTGTGAGGCTTTGCTGCGTCTGACAGGACTTTTATAACGGAGGGCACCTGGTGACCCCGCCCCCCTCTGACGCACGGGGACGTCATGGGGACTTCCCTATGGCTTTCCCCATGACATCAGAGGGGGCGGGGTCACCAGGTGCCCTTCGTTATAAAAGACCTGTCAGACGTAGTGAAGCCTCACACAGCGGGAGCCTCCCATTGCGAGGAGCCGCCCGACAGAAGAACAGACGCCGACGCCATGGAAGAAGATGCCGGACGAGAAGGACGAGAAGACCAGCGCAAGAAGAAGCGGATCGGAGGAAGAAGAAGATGGAAGAAGATGCCGGAAGGAGAAGATGAAGAAACCGAAGGATGAAGAAAGGAAGACCAGAAGAAAGTAGATTTTAATAAAGGATTTGTCAAAGACCGTCTCCTGTCATTTTTAAAATTTTTGACACTTTTTTGGTGAAGTGGTACCCCCTTACCATTTCACACAGGGGGGAGGCGGGATCTGGGGGTCCCCTTTGTTAAAGGGGGCTTCCAGATTACGATAAACACTCCCCCCGCAGACCCCCACAACCAATGGCCAGGGTTGTGGGGATGAGGCCCTTGTCCCCATCAACATGGGGACAAGGTGCTTTGGGGGTCTCAGACCCCCAAAGCACCCTCCCAATGTTGAGGGCATGTGGCCTGGTATGGTTCAGGAGGGGGGGCGCTCTCGTCCCCCCTCTTTTCCTGCAGCCTGCCAGGTTGCGTGCTCGGATTATTATAGCGGATATAACGAATGATTCAAATGAATTCGAGATTCAGTATATCTAATATCGAGAACTGTTCCTGCACAATGTCATTTTTGCAGGAAAAAAAGCTATTTAAAATCACTCGCGGCTAATGAATTGTCCGCTCCGTAACACAGAGAACAGTCATTCATTGAAAGTAATTGATAAAAAAAAGCGTGGGGGTCCCCCCAAATTCAATAAACAGGCCATTCAGGTCTTCTATGGATATTAAGGGGAACCCCGCTTCAAATTTAAAAAAAAAAATGACGTAGGGGTCCCCCTAAATATCCATACCAGACCCTTCAGGTCTGGGATGGATTTTAAGGGGAACCCCGGCCAAAAAAAAAATGGCGTGGGGTCCCCCTCAAAATCCATACCAGACTCTTTATCCGAGCACGCAACCTGGCAGGCCGCAGGAAAAGAGGGGGGGACGAGAGCGGCCCCCCCCCTCCCTCCTGAACCGTACCAGGCCACATGCCCTCAACATTGGGAGGGTGCTTTGGGGTCCCCCCCAAAGCACCTTGTCCCCATGTTGATGAGGACAAGGGCCTCTTCCCCACAACCCTGTCCATTGGTTGTGGGGGTCTGTGGGCGGGGGGCTTATCGGAATCTGGAAGCCCCCTTTAACAAGGGGACCCCCAGATCCCGGCCCCTCCCCTGTGTGAAATGGTAAGGGGGTACATGTACCCCTACCATTTCACCAAAAAAGTGACAAAAATGGTAAAAATTACAGGAGACAATTCCTTTATTAAAATCTTCTTTCTTCTTTCTTCTGGTCTTCCTTTCTTCATCCTTCTCCTTCCGGCATCTTCTTCCATCTTCTTCCATCCTCTTCTTCCTCCGATCCGCTTCTTCTTGCTCCGGTCTTCTCATCCTTCTCATCTGGCATCTTCTTCCATGGCGTCGGCGTCTCTTCTCGGGCCGCTCCTCGCAATGGGAGGCTCCCGCTGTGTGAGGCTTTGCTGCGTCTGACAGGACTTTTATAACGGAGGGCACCTGGTGACCCCGTCCCCCTCTGACGCACGGGGACGTCATGGGGACTTCCCTATGGCTTTCCCCATGACTGCAGAGGGGGGCGGGGTCACCAGGTGCCCTCCGTTATAAAAGACCTGTCAACCGGAACGAAGCCTCACACAGCGGGAGCCTCCCATTGCGAGGAGTGGCCCGACAGAGGAGGAAGAAGATGCTGGAAGGAGAAGATGGAAGAAGATGCCGGAAGGAGAAGATGAAGAAACCGAAGGATGAAGAAAGGAAGACCAGAAGAAAGAAGATTTTAATAAAGGAGTTGTCAAATACCGTCTCCTGTCATTTTTACAATTTTTGTCACTTTTTTGGTGAAATGGTAGGGGTACTTTTGTACCCCCTTACCATTTCACACAGGGGGGGCCGGGATATGGGGGTCCCCTTGTTAAAGGGGGCTTCCAGATTCCGATAAGCCCCCTGCCCGCAGACCCCCACAACCAATGCCCAGGGTTGTGGGGAAGAGGCCCTTGTCCTCATCAACATGGGCCTCCCCAAAGCACCCTCCCAATGTTGAGGGCATGTGGCCTGGTACGGTTCAGGAGGGGGGGGGCTCTCGTCCCCCCCTCTTTTCCTGCAGCCTGCCAGGTTGCTTGCTTGGATAAAGGGTCTGGTATGGATTTTGAGGGGGACCCCACGCCATTTTTTTTGTTTGGGCCGGGGTTCCCCTTAAAATCCATCCCAGACCTGAAGGGTCTGGTATGGATATTTAGGGGGGACCCCACGCCATTTTTTTTTTGGCTGGGGTTCCCCTTAATATCCATACCAAACCTGAAGGGCCTGGTTATTGAATTTGGGGGGACCCCCACGCTTTTTTCTTTTTTTTATCAATGAATGACTGTTCTCTGTGTTACAGAGCCGACAATTCATTAGCCGCGAGTGATTTCAAATAGCTTTTTTTCCTGCAAAAATGACACTTTGTGCAGGAACAGTTCTCGATATTACATATACTGAATCTCGAATTCATTCGAATCATTCATTATATCCGCTATAATAATTTTTTTCGTATTAGTTGAAATTCGATATTTGTAGTTGGATTCGAATTGTTCTCTGTGTTACGGGAACCGACAATTCATTAGCCGCGTTAACGATTCGTAACGATTCGTAACTTTACTAACGATTCATAACGATTCAAATTTTTTTTTTACGATTCGTATGAAATTCGGATTTCGTACGAATTCGAACGGAATTTCGTACACGAATTACGATTTTTTTTATATACGAAGCGGAAACAGTTCCCATGTCTAATAGCTCACAATATAACTATTGCCTAAAGTAATTATTTTTCCTCTTTTTTTTTGGAGTGAAAGTTTGCTGAATAAATTAATAATTTTGAAAGAATTGCAGTGTGTGGTGCCATCTCCATGTACAATGATTCCGAAACCTAACATGTAATAGCTCTTTTTTTGTACACTATCATGGAAACGCCACATAAAAAATAAGTTTTACTTTTTAACCGGTTCCCGACCGGCGCACAACGATATACGTCGGCAGAATGGCACGCGCCGGTCGGGGGCCCCGTGAGGCCGACCGCGGGTACCGCGGACTCGATCGCCGCGGGGACACCGCGATCGTCTCACGGGAAGGCTGAACGGGGAGATGCGGAAATACACAGCATCTCCCCGTTCTGCCTAGCAACTAGTGACGCCGATCTCTGCTCCCTGTGATTGGAGCAGAGATCAGCATTCACTAGCTGACAGCCACGCCCCCCCACAGTAAGAAACACACCCCTAGGCATACTTAACCCCTACACTGCCCCCTTGGGGTTAACCCCTTCACTGCCAGTGTCATTTATACAGGAATCAATGCATTTAAATAGCATTGATTGCTGTATAAATGACAATGGTCCCAAAAATGTGTCAAAAATGTCCGATGTGTCCGCCATAATGTCGCAGTCACCAAAAAAAAAAAAAATCGCTGATCGCCGCCATTACTAATAAAAAAAAATTATTAATAAAAATGCTATAAAACTATCCCCTATTTTGTAAACGCTATAACTTCTGCGCAAACCAATCAATAATCGCTTATTGCGATTTTTTTTACCAAAAATATGTAGAAGAATACGTATCGGCCTAAACTGAGGAAAAAAAATTTTTTTATATATTTTTGGGGGATATTTATTATAGCAAAAAATAAAAAAGAATGCGTTTTTTTTCAAAATTGTCGCCCTTTTTTGTTTATAGCGCAAAAAATAAAAACCGCAGGGGCGATCAAATACCACCAAAAGAAAGCTCTATTTGTGGGGAAAAAAGGACATCAATTTTGTTTGGCAACCACGTCGCATGACCACGCAATTGTCAGTTAAAGTGACGCAGTGCCGAATCGCAAAAAGGGGCCTGGTCCTTTGGCTGCAAATTGGTCCGGTCTGAAAGTGGTTAAGTGGCTTAACAAGCTGCCAAGTTGTTTGTTAATACTTTAATGCACCTTAGTGGGTTTCCAAGGAGCAAAATAGTCAATACCCAAACCTTCTGCTGCGCAAGAGGAAGATAGCTTATAGGAGAACACCTTATGCGGCGTACACACGGTCGGAATTTCCGATGGAAACAGTCTGATGGGAGCTTTTCAACGGATTTTCCGACTGTGTGTATGCCCATCGGTCTTTTTCTGTCAGAATTTCCGACGGACTTTGGATTGAGAACCTGTTCTCAATTTTTCCGACGGAAAACCTTTCTATCGGATTTTCTGATCGTGTGTATGCAATTCCGACACGTAAAATTCCGGCGCATGCTCGGAAACAATTCGACGCATGCTCGGAAGCATTAAACTTCCCTTCTATAGTGCTGTTGAACGTGTTTTATGCCGCTGTGTTACAGACCGTCGGAATTTGGTGTGACCGTGTGTAGGCAAGACAGTTTGAGCGACATTCCGTCGGAAATCCGACGGGAAAACCATCAGAGCTTTTTCCGACGAGAATTCCGATCGTGTGTACGCGCCATTAGTCTTGGGGGACAGATTGGAGCAGATGTTTTGCACACGGATGATGAACTGATGCATTATTTATTAACTAAATATATAAATAGGTGCAAAATTAGAAGGAGTGATACTATGACAGTCAAGGTAAAAGGTAGGCTGAGTTCAGGGAATAGTCCAATATCCGGTCCAAGGTCATACACAGGGAAATCCAAACTAGCAGAGCAGGGCAGACAGACTGGAGGGCTTGATCAGGAATACACACATATCACTCTCTATCACAAGCATGAGACTGAAGGTTTGGCTTGCTTCTAACAGCTTTGGTTTCCACCCAGAGACAGACCACATCAATCACCTTGCAGGTGGACAAAGACAGGAAGAATGTCATAGCCAAAACAAGGATGCTGGGATGAGGAGCAGGAGTGCAAGACGCTCCTGACAGTGTGCCTTGCCATTGTTTGCTTACTATATGTGCTGCTTTTACTAGGGGAAGAAATGGATTCTAGTCCCTAGTTTACATAGGCAGATCGCCGTTCTGTGTTCTTAACAGACAATCAGCGGTTGCCAGAGGACATTGAGTGCCCGACACCCACAGATCGGCTTCTGCTATGAATATTCACAGCAGAAGCAGCGCACGGGTGCGAGAGTGCCTCTCTGCAGGCAGAAATGATAAATCATGTATATACAGTGCCTTTAAAAAGTATTCATACCCCTTGAAACTTTCCACATTTTGTCATGTTACAACCAAAAATGTAAATTTATTTTATTGGGATTTTATGTGATAAACCAACACAAAGTGGCACATATTTGTGAAGTGGAAGGAAAATGATAACTGGTTTTAAAAATCTTTTACAAACAAATATGTGTGGCATGCATTTGTATAAGGTAACAAATTAATAATAATAAATTATAATAATAATAAAAACGTTTTATCATTATACATTTTTTCCGTTCCATTTGTTTAGATGCGGCATTCATTATTTTGGATAATTCGTAACTTCTGGTAAATTAACAGACAACTTTGATAGGTGATTCCAATACCTATAATTTAATAGAGATTCCAATACCTATAATTTAATAGTTAGTAATAGTTAAATTTATATCAGTTAGTTATTATTTTAGATTTTCAAATTTTAGGGTTTTCGAATTTCTGAATTTCCGATTATTTCTGAATTACTGAGTTTGTTCGAATTTATGAATATACGATTTTTTTTTTTTTACTTTTTCGAATTTACGAATTTACAAATTTTTTTTATAATTTAGTTTTTTTTCCGAATTTTTTTTTTAATTTAGTTTTTTTTGCCGAATTTTTTCGAAAACAAACAAATGAAATTAAAACAAACTCATTTTTGGGCAGTGCACATGTCTAGTCTGGATTTTGACTGGGCCATTCTAACACATGAATATGCTTTGATCTAAACCATTCCATTGTAGCTCTGGCTGTATGGTTAGGGTCATTGTCCTGCTGGAAGGCGAAGCTGTATTTGGCTCCATCCATCTTCCCATCAACTCTGACCAGCTTCCCTGTCCCTGCTAAAGAATTTAGTGTGTTCAGGGTGATGTGCAGTGTTAGTTTTCCACCACACATAGCATTTTACTTTTAAGCCAAAAAGATACATTTTGCTCTCATCTGACCAGAGCACCTTCTTCCGCATGTTTGCTGTGTCCCCCACATGGCTACTTGCAAACTGCAAACAGGACTTCTTATGGCTTTCTTTCAACAATGTCTTTCTTCTTGCCACTCTTCCATAAAGGCCAGATTTGTGGAGTAGCCTACTAATAGTTGTCTTGTTGACAAATTCTCCCTTCTGAGCTGTGGATCTCTGCAGCTTCTCCAGAGTTACTGTTGACCTCTTGGCTGCTTCTCTGATGAATGATCTCCTTGCCCGACCTGTCAGTTTAGGTGGACGTCCATGTCTTGGTAGGTTTGCAGTTGTGCCATACTCTTTCCATTTTCAGTTGATGGATTAAACAGTGCTTGGTGAGATGTTCAAAGCTTGGGATATTTTTTTTTATAACCTAACCCTGCTTTAAACTTCTTTGCAACTTTATCCCTGACCTGTCTGGTGTGTTCCTTGGCCTTCATAATGCTGTTTGTTCACTAAGGTTCTCTAATAAACCTTGGAGGGCTTCACAGAACAGCAGTATTCATACTGAGATTAAATTACACACAGGTGGACTCTATTTGCTAATTAAGTGATTTCTGAAGGCAATTGGTTCCACTAGATTTTAGTTAGGGGTATCAGAGTAAAGGGGGCTGAATACAAATGCACGCCACACTTTTCAGATATTTATTTGTAAAAAATGTTGAAAACCATTTATAATTTTCCTTCCACTTCACAATTATGTGCATCTTTGTATTGGTCAATCACAAAAAATTAGAATAAAATACATTTACATTTTTTTCTTTGAACATGATAAAATGTGGAAAATTTCAAGGGGTATGAATATTTTTTCAAGGCACTGTATATGTGATCCAACGCATAGCTGCTGCCCTGTAGCAGTAAAACTGCTTTAGGGTGGTCAGCAAGTGGTTATCTGTTGCAATGTGGTCAGTCTGTGTTTACAGTACATTAAGATGGTCCAGTCATAAGCGTTATGCCAGTTTAACATGGCAGCAAAGCATTCATTCATTCTTCTCACCATCTCTTTTCTTCTCCTTCACAGGTGCATCGATTTTTTTAATCATCCTACAGTCTGTGTGAAACTTATCCTGCAATATGGTATATTGTTTTTTTTTGCATACAACTATTATATTTATATCTATATTATTGAGATCAATTCACAATCTTGTTATCTGGGTTTACATCTACACCAAAAAAGCAAACACAGGGGGTTATTTACGAAAGGCAAATCCACTTTGCACTACAAGTGCCAAGTGCACTTGAAATTGCGCTGAAAGTGCAATTGGAAGTCCAGTCGCTTTAAATCTGAGGGGAAGAGCTGAAATGAGGGGAAGCTCTGCTGATTTTATCATCCAATCATGTGCAAGCTAAAATGCTGTTTTTTATTTTCCTTGCATGCCTCCCTCGGATCTACAGCGACTTTACTTCCAAGTGCACTTCCAGTGCAATTTCAAGTGCACTTTGCCCTTGTAGTTTGCACTTGTAGTGCAAAGTGGATTTGCCTTTAGTGCATAACCCCCACAGTGTCATTCTAGTAAAGGATAGAAGGCGGCCTCCATGCTCTGTGTGTGCTTGTCAGAGGAGGAGATAGAGAAGGGGAGTGAATACTGGTGATTGTGAGCAAGAGGCGGTGGGAAGGATATTCTCAGGCTTGTATAATAGCGGGTTAAACCCTCACTTCTGCATTCTTACTTGCTCACTGACCAACAAGGAAATCTATTCACCATACAGAAGCTTCCCTCAAGTAAGTGTCATGATCTCCTTACTGGAAAGCTGCCTCTGCAGGGAACACAGTGTGCAAAGTTTGCTTACTACCTCTCTGCCAGCACAGTCCTATGTGCTGTGCAATCATGAATCTGATTTACAGACACAAAGTTAACACTTAATCCTTTTTAGCTGTACATTTTCTCTAATTTCAAGGTATGTTCCCAGCACGGGAATTCTGCTTTTTTTTTTTTTAATCAATCTTCACAGTTTATTGAAGTTTTAGGTAATTGCGTTAAAGATGTGAGTAGTGCAAATGCTTTCTAATCCAGGCTTGTCTTTATACCTGGAAGTAATTGAAATGTGAGTTATGATTATCATGGTCAAATGAAGCTTCACGAAAATTATTCTGGAAATTGTTTGCAACTGTTGGTAGTACTAAAGTAATTTGCTGCAAAAAAGGTAAAATGTATTTGCTGGTGATTGGCAGTAAATTATAACAAGTAAAAACAGCCAAATTGCATAAAAGATAAGTGGTATTTTCATCTAAACCTGCTGTATACAAATGCAATATAATATGTACTGGAATTCTGCTTATAGTTTTTACACGTTTGTGATATAGAAAAATTTAACGGTGCTGCAGTCTGATGATAATGAAGTCTGAAGAACCCCAAACTGTGCAGTGCGAATAATAAAGTGGGGGTTGAACATGATACCACCCTCATTTTCCGCAAAATTCAAATGTCAGTGACAAGATGGTCAGATTGAAATCTTGTCGAGTCGAGACATGCAGATGCCTCATTGTGTTGCTTTGGCTATTTTTCTGTGATTTTAAGAGCATAGATAAGTGTTTCTCAACCTTTTTACCTTCGGGGGAACCCCTGGCAAAAAGTTTGAGATCTCAGGGAACCCTTGAAATAACATTCAGATCTACAGCTCACAGAACATCCGTGTAATCTGCGAGCTGTAATATAACAACAATTATTTTAAGAAATAGCATTAAATAATATGAATAAATATTAGCACTTACCTATACTATCTGAAACTTGTGCTGGTGTTTTTCTGCACAGATGCTCAATTCTGTGTTTAACTGCAGATAAGCAGTATACAGGGGGAAGCAGGGCAGAGTATAGGAGGTCAGGAGGACACAATACAGGGGGGACAGCAGGGCACATTATGGGGCACAATAGGGCACATTACATGTGAGGGCAGCAGGGCACATTATGGGGTCCAATAGGGCACATTACATGGGGGCAGCAGGGCACACAGCAGAACATGGGGCACACCGAAGGGCACACAGCAGAACATGGGGCACAAGGAGCACACAGCAAGGCACAGGGAACATTATGGGATTAACAGCAGGGCATGGGGCTCACAGCAGAACACGGGGCACATCATGGGGCACACAGCAGAACATGGGGAACAAAGCAAAAAATGGGGCACATCATGGGACACACACACAGCAGAACGTGGGGCACTTAGCAGAACATGGGGCGCACAGCAGAACATGGGGCACAACAAGGGACACACAGCAGGGTACATGGCACATTATGGGGCTCACAGCAGAGCATAGGGAACATCAAGGGGCACACAGCAGGACACAGGGAACATTACGGGGCGAACACAGCAGAACATGGGACACACAGCAGAATATGGAACACAGAGCAGAACATGGGGCACACAGCAGAACATGGGGCACATCAAGGGACACACAGAAGGGCACATGGCACATTACAGGGCTCACAGCACGGCATATGGCACATTAAAGCACACAGCAGAACATGGGGCACATCAAGGGACACACAGTGGGGCACATGGCACATTATGGGGCTCACGGCAGGGCATGGGGCACATTGAGGGGCACACAGCAGGGCACATCACAGTCTCACAGCAGGGCATTTGGCACACAGCAGGGCACATCACAGGGCTCACGGAAGGGCATAGGGCACACAGCAGGGCACATCATAGGCTCACCGCAGTGGATGGGACACAGAGTAGGGCATATCACAGGGCTCACAGCAGGGCATGGGGCACAAAGTAGGGCACATCACAGGGCTCACAGCAGGGCATAGGGCACACAGCAGGGCTCATCACAGGCTCACAGCATTGGATGGGGCACAGAGCAGGGCACATCATGGGGCTCACAACAGGGTACAATGTAGTAGCAGTTTCCCTCAAATGCAGAGTAGTGCGGGAAACAGCTGTAATAAGTCCTCTCTCATAGCATGCTACTCCCCATTGTATGTGCAGCTTTTCTATTCAGTAAAGCACATTAATACACTACAGAGTTTAAATTGCTTCCTTGGCTTAAACCGCAAAATAACCTTTAAAGACGCAAGCAAAACACTAGCCAAGGGGTTCAAAGGACTTCTGCCAAGGTCCTGTCATAAGTGGTTCAAAATGATCTGGTGTGCATTTTAAAAAAAATACACATGTGAGGCTGGGATATTGACCCAGACGGAGCTTAAACTCAGTCCACAGAGTTAATTTTCATGCATATTCTTTACTTCTTGCTGTAATGGAGTTAACTTCCTAAAAAGTGTTTACAGTAACGAAGAAGAAAATATATTTTAGTTAGACACCAAACACAGCTATATTACTAGGTCCAGAAAACGTATAGGACAAATTAGACCTCCTAGTAGAAATATACATCAGGTATATAGTGAATTTGGTCTCTAACAACTCATAATTTCAACCTGATAAATGATATCTGGTTTTCAGAGCTTTGCCCTATGGAAATATATACTTACCCAAGATAGTTGTCAATAATGGTGGTTTTCCTGGGCATTATAAAATACTCTGGACCTATTGATTCGGTGGGGGTAAGCGGACAAGAAAAGATGCATGAGTGGCTGGGAACTCTCATTTTACCATTGGAACTTTTAAGGAATATGGATGAGATTTGGGTTCAGAAAAAGCATGGGTTCAATATATTTGCAGTAGGCTGCTCTAGTGAACTAATGCACAATTTTTCCACCATAGCAACCATCTACCAATAATGCACTGCCTGGTCTTTGAACTTTGGTCAGATGGCATAGAAGGACCAGTAAAGGGGTATTCGGATAAGCTAGCCCCCTCACTATAAAGGTTGGTTTTCCAGTAGCCAGGGCTGGTCCAAGACATTGTGCTGCCTGGGTGTAAGCATGAAATTCTGCCCCCCCCCCCAAAAAAAAATCATGTCCACCAAACATTTGGATAGGTTCACATCAGTGTGGTGTGGGAGTCAGTGTGTATAAATTGCACACGTTTCCACACCTGCATAAAAAAAAAACGCTGCTTTAAGAAAACACATGGGGATGCCATTAACTCTTAATGGCACCCCTCTGAAAAATACAAGGTGATTTTCTACACATGTGGCACAGAGCACTCTTTTATCAGCATGGGGATGGATGGGTATTGGATGCATCCCTATGCCAGCATCCCATTCATGTCTATTGGTACCCGCACCTGCGCATCATATTAGAATACAGTGGCCATGGAGCCTCATGTCCCAGTAGATGTGAATGGGATGCTGGCACGGGGTTGCGCACAACACCTATGTACCCCATGCTGATAAAAGACAGCCCTGCATGGGAGACACATTGTTTGCGCCTCTTGTGAATGCACATGCACTAACAATAGGATCTGAAATAACAGTTGTCTCCACAGCTATATCAGTGATATCAAGTTTGAAAGTGTATTACCTGTTAGCTGAGTAGTTAGTGCCATCCTCAGCAAAACAGAGACAGTTGAAAGAACACCACTCAGCTTGGCAATAGGGCTAGAGAGGAGAGGCTCTGGGGGAAAGGGCACAGGAGGAGGGTGCACAGACATGGAATGGGTTCTGAGACCGTCCAGAGCAGGTAGAGAAAAAAAAACAGGAGGCTGGGGGGCCGAGCTGGTAATGTCACACAGACATTGGGACACTGTGAAAGTGAAAGCAGGAGTGATAGGGAAGAAGGGTAGGGTTGCCCCCTCATCCCTTTAAACCCAAACACATATGAAGTACACAGGTTCTGATGCTAATTTAATTCAGATATGACACCAAGTGAGTTTAATTACCACCTTAATCAGCCACAGAACCTGTGTAATTAATATGTGTTCGGTCTTAAAGGGATGAGGTGGTAACCCTAATGAAGGGAGAGGGGAGAGAGAAGGCAAGCAGAGAAGCAGGAAAGTTGTATGCAAGTAGAATAACTGCAGAAAGCACTAATAGCCGATGCCTTCCAACTTTATGTGCTCTGCCTGTTTACCTCTACTCTTGCTGAGGGACTAGTAGTATAGTGCACTGTGCAGGCAGGGGGCGGGTGCTACTATCTACATCTACATGCAGGGACAAAGCCACTCTCTGTCTACTATGCTGCATTCGGCAGCATATTCTGTGCTGGGCAAAGTCCCAAATTACCCTCATGCCCGCCCCGCTCCGCCCCCCAGCAGGACGACGAGGGAGGGAGTTGTTGTCATTAACAATGTGCCCTCCTCCCAACACAGTGTAGTGATCTTAGACTGCACTCTACCAGGACAAAGTGATAGTCTGCCCCTGTTGCTAATTTTGCTGGCTTTAAAAGAGAAGTAGTTTTTTTTTCCCCCATCATACTTACCTAGGTGGATGCAGCATTGGTCCGATACTGCATATGTACCCCATCGTCTCTTCACTGAGAACCGAGCGATCAAACACTGCTAATCACTCGGTTCTGACAGCTCCCCGACCAGAGAGATGCTGACTGTCAATCAGCAGCTCTCCGCTCTCCGCTCTGCCTCCTCCTCGCTCACTGGAGTGCTGGGCTGTGGAGGGACGGAAAGCGGTTCGCTGAGAGGCTGAGGCAAGCATCAGTCCAGGCACCTGGCGGACCCCGACTCCATTTTTGCGATGACGCGTGCCTGGATTGAAATCTGTGACTTCAGCAAAGAGTGGACTTCAGCCGGCTCTCTGCTGAAAATGGGTCGTAGGAGTGCAAAATGAATTGCACTCCTGTGATCCATAGGAGAAGTCCAGCCAAACGAGCTTTGGCTGGACTTCTCCTTTTAAATAATTTTTTTCACAGCTTCTTTACAGCATTTCCCTGTGCTTGTGTACTACAGGGATAATCAGCTGCATATGTTCATAATCCTAATAGTTCCTAATTGCTTTTTTTAACATTACTTTTTCTAAGTTATATTGTCAAGGTAAAGTTTATATGAGACTTTAGTGGTTGGGTTTACAACTGCTTTAACAAAATATACTTGAGTTCTCTGAATTTCAGTGCTGGGGTACCATTTCTTATGTGTCCTGTCTGTGTGCACATATCTGTACACCCAAAATCGTTTTAAGGACCAATATCTGTCCACAACAACTGATTGATAGCTAGATCTCTAGTTCTGAACAACTTACCTACTTTTTCTTACTCAATCTGCAAGAACACTGTGCACCTAAACCACCTCACATTGCATAATTCACATTCACAGCACCCCTATTCCCCATAGATAAAATAAAATGTAGCCATACACCAGAAAGGCCTAATACCAGTTTAAAATTGTCCTGGTCACATTTACAAGGCAGTTTCCTCTGTGGTATTTTCATTCTTGTAGTAAAGCCCCAGCTTGTGCTCTTTGTCTCTAGTAAAATGGGCATTATATTGAACATGTTGGTCAACAATTTGTTCCTCAGTTTGCTCTACTGGCCCAGTTGGGCCCTATCTGTCTACACAGGGACCCAACAAGGGCTCCTTAAGGAGGGTTAACCTGTTCTGGCTTTCTCTATTTCCAGAAAATTTTCCTATTCCTGAACTACTTGAGGTTTTCTTCACCATTAATTCTGATTCTGCCCTGATAGCAGTGATGTGGGACACTATTAACGCTTTCTTGAGGGCACAAATTATGAAAGATAGAATATAGAGAGTAGATGGCTGGAGGACCAATCTATGTATAAGAACTTGTCTCTCACCATCGCAGAGAACAAACATTTCTTTATCCAACAAAAATACTTTGAGGAAGGAGAAAATACAGGGCACGTGTTGGCCATGGTAGCAAGAACACAACAGGCATCATCCTATATTGATGCTATTAGTAAACGTGCAGGGCGTGGTTACTTATGCCCACACTGAGTTTATACAGACCTTCCAACATTTTTATACAGATTTGTAGTCCTCTAAGTTCGTGTCATCCCAGGTTGAGATATTATAGTTCCTAGACAGGTGTCTTCTTCCTACAGTGAATGAGGCAGACTTGGCTATCCTTAATGGCCTGATAACACTTGAAGAAATTACTGAGGCATTGGTTGGATTTTCTAATGATAAATCACCAGGGATGGATGGCCTTCTATTGGAGGTAAACAAAAATATACTGAAACCCTCTTACCTGCACTACATAAAACATATAATGTTGCAGCAGATCTTGGGTACTTACCTTCCATGAATGGGACAATGCATTAAGATAAAAAGCCTTCTGTGTGCAGCAGCCCCCCTCGGCCCCCCTAACACTTACCTGAGGTCCCTCTCTGTCCAGCGATGTCCACAAGTGTCTCACCTCTCCGAGATTCTCTTTTCCTGATTGGCTGAGACACAGCAGCGGCACCATTGGCTCCTGCTGCTGTCTATCAAAGTCAGCTAGCCAATCAGGGGAGAGAGGGGGCGGGCTGGATCAGGGCTCAATGTGTCTGAATGGACACAGGGAGCTGTGACTCGGCTCAGGTGCCCCCATAGCAAGCTGCTTGCTGTGGGGGCACTGAAAAGGAGGGAGGGGCCAGGATCACAGAAGAAGGACCCGAGAAGATGAGGAACTGGGCTGCTCTGTTCAAATCCACTGCACAGAGCAGGTAAGTATAACATGTTTATTATTTTTATAGGAAAAAATACAAGCCTTTATAATCACTTTAATAAAAAGGATTAAACGTAAATACTGATGTCAATCTCTTGGCCCAAATCTTAGCAACTAGACTAGCAGTTGTCACCCCTAAATTGATAAACAGAGACCAATCGTGATTTATTCCGTTGAAGTCTACAACTCTTAAAGTGGTTGTAAACCCTCTGGGACTACAGGTAAGCCTAGATTAAGGCTTACCTGTAGGTCCAAGAAATATCTCCTTAACCGACACGGTTAAGGAGATATTTTACAAAGAAAGGGCACCGCATGCGCGCTGTAGACAATGGCGCAGGCGCACTGGGCGCTCTGCAAGTGAAGGCAAACATTCTAAAACCTGTGTCTATCTGCCCCATACTGCCTCTATTATCCACTGTAGCATTTGCATTTTGCAGAGCAGAATTGGAACTGGTCAGAAAGGGACACGGTTGGCCAGCTTAAACATGTATTGCAATGTATGTGAACTAAAAATCCCTGTTTTTTTTATTTCAAAGTTTGCTAGAAAGGGTATATAGCAGTGTGCAGAGGGGTCATCCGGAATATTTTGCATTACCATGTGGTCACACCCCTTTAGCACCTTTTCAGCATCTCAACTACCCAAAGAAATTTTTGGCCATTTGGCAAAATTGGTCAAATACACCGGAACTTGCTCCCTCTCAGCTAATTCTGCATAGACTTCTACAGGTATAGGTTCTTTAGTATCCAGTGGTGCTTAGTTTGGATAATTTTGTTGTTATAATCCTGGATTAGGGATGAGCCGAACACCCCCGGGTTCGGTTCGCACCAGAACCTTCGAACCGACCGAAAGTTCGCGCGAATTTTCGAACCCTATACGTTATAATGGACGCGAACGTTCGAAATCAAAAGTGCTAATTACAACGGCCAATATGCATGTTAATGTCATAAAACAGGTTTGGGGACCCGGGTCCTGCCCCAGGGGACATATATCAATGCAAAAAGAACTTTTAAAAACTAACGTTTTTTCGGGAGCAGTCATTTTAATGATGCATAAAGTGAAAAAAAAAAAGTGACATTTTCCTTTAAATATGGTACCTGGGGGGGTGTCCAAAGTATGCCTGTGAAGTGGCATGTGTTTCCCGTGTTTAGAACTGTCCTTGCACAAAATGACATTTGTAAAGGAAAAAAAGAAGCCATTTAAAACCACTTGCGGCTTTAGGTTTGATCTTAAGTAGAATCTGAACAGGTACATTATGAAGTGTAGCTCCATCCCAAAAAAAATCTATTTTTAAGCTTTTTGGAGAACATAGGGAGGGGTTATCACCCCTGTAACATTTGCTGTCTTTGCACATCTGTTCAGAACATGTCACCTCACTTTCCGTCCCAATGACAAATGTTTTTGGAAAAGTGGGGTTTTAATTGAAACAAGGATTGGTGATAAAGTATCAGTAGAGAGGAGATACCTTTTTCCCAAATTAAATCTAACAGGATAGAATTTCCCTTCCTAGGGGTAGATTTCCTCTCACTTCCTGTTTTCTCTTTCCATTTGCAAGTAGGAGTCGTTTGTAAGTTGGATGTTTGAAAGTAGGGGCCTGGCGTATATACTCTGCAGAAATTTGCCCTATTAGATGTTGGTGTAGCCACAAGACTGGTGGGCACAGGAATGGGCCCTGCTGTGAGTTAATAGATCAAGATTTGTAATTGCATGCACCTGTTGAACAGGGCAGAAAAATTGGGGGTGGTGGTGGTGGTGGTGGTGGACGGTTTTGCCACAAGACTGTAAGCTCTCACAGTTACTCTTGGTGGGCGCAGGAATGGGCCCTGCTGTGAGTTATTAGATCAAGATTTGTAATTGCAAGCACCTGATGAACAGGGCAGAAAAATTGGGCCTTTGGCGGTGGTGGTGGACGGTGTTGCCACAAGACTGTAGGCCCTCATAGTTACTCTTGGTGGGCGCAGGAATGGGCCCTGCTGTGAGTTATTAGATCAAGATTTGTAATTGCATGCACCTTTTGAACTGGGCAGAAAAATTGGGGGTGGTGGTGGTGGTGGTGGTGGACGGTTTTGCCACAAGACTGTAAGCTCTCACAGTTACTCTTGGTGGGCGCAGGAATGGGCCCTGCTGTGAGTTATTAGATCAAGATTTGTAATTGCAAGCACCTGATGAACAGGGCAGAAAAATTGGGCCTTTGGCGGTGGTGGTGGACGGTGTTGCCACAAGACTGTAGGCCCTCATAGTTACTCTTGGTGGGCGCAGGAATGGGCCCTGCTGTGAGTTATTAGATCAAGATTTGTAATTGCAAGCACCTGATGAACAGGGCAGAAAAATTGGGCCTTTGGCGGTGGTGGTGGACGGTGTTGCCACAAGACTGCAGGCCCTCATAGTTACTCTTGGTGGGCGCAGGAATGGGCCCTGCTGTGAACTATTAGATCAAGATTTGTAATTACCCGCCCCTGTTAAACAGGGGCTGAAAAATTGTGCCTTAGGCACTGGTGCTGGTGCCACAACACTGCAACCCCTCACAGAGACTGTACTTGGAGCACAGCAGTCACACGTGTTGCGAAGCATTTTTTTAAAAAATTGTAAGTACACGCCCCTGTTAAACAGGGGCTGAAAAATTGTGCCTTAGGCACTGGTGCTGGTGCCACAACACTGCAACCCGGCCCTCACAGATACTGTACTTGGAGCACAGCAGTCACACGTGTTGCGAAGCATTTTTTTAAAAAATTGTAAGTACACGCCCCTGTTAAACAGGGGCTGAAAAAATTGTGCCTTAGGCACTGGTGCTGGTGCCACAACACTGCAACACGGCCCTCACAGAGACTGTACTTGGAGCACAGCAGTCACACGTGTTGCGAAGCATTTTTTTAAAAAATTGTAAGTACACGCCCCTGTTAAACAGGGGCTGAAAAATTGTGCCTTAGGCACTGGTGCTGGTGCCACAACACTGCAACACGGCCCTCACAGAGACTGTACTTGGAGCACAGCAGTCACACGTGTTGCGAAGCATTTTTTTAAAAAATTGTAAGTACACGCCCCTGTTAAACAGGGGCTGAAAAATTGTGCCTTAGGCACTGGTGCTGGTGCCACAACACTGCAACACGGCCCTCACAGAGACTGTACTTGGAGCACAGCAGTCACACGTGTTGCGAAGCATTTTTTTTAAAAATTGTAAGTACACGCCCCTGTTAAACAGGGGCTGAAAAATTGTGCCTTAGGCACTGGTGCTGTGGCATGGATCATTGAGGAGGAGGAAGAGGATAGTCAGTGAACATAAGAGGACAGTCACTCAGCATCAGCATAGGCAGTCTTGAAGGGATGTGACATTAAAAATTATTCGGTTATATCCGCCTCAGGTGCCTGGTAGCTGGTGGTGATCCAAGACTGATTCATTTTGATGAATGTCAGTCGATCAACCGAGGCGGTGGACAGGCGCACCCTATGATCAGTCACAAATCCTCCAGCAGCACTGAATGTGCGTTCGGAAAGAACGCTGGAGGCAGGACAGGCCAGTAGCTCAATTGCATACTGTGCAAGCTCTGGCCAGTGATCCATCCTCAGGACCCAGTAAGCCAGAGGATTTTCGGTGGGAAAGGTGTCCAAGTCTGACCTTGCCCCAAGGTATTCCTGCACCATGTATATCAGACGCTGGCGATGGTTGCTGGAACCGATCATACCTTGGGGCTGCGGACTAAAAAATTGTCTGAACGCATCGGTCAGACGTCCACCTTCCCCACCGCTCCTTCTGCCACTGACCGAAGCCTCAGCAACTCGTCGCCCAGGACCAGGAGTTTGTAGCCTCCCAGTTTCTGGGAACGCGTTGCACAGACCTTTCTGCAAGGCCTCCCTGAGATGTCTCATCCTCTGCTCCCTCTGCGACGGCAAGATAAGGTCCGCAACCTTACCCTTGTACCGCGGATCAAGGAGAGTGGCCAGCCAGTAATGGTCCCTCTCCTTGATCCGAAGAACACGAGGATCCTTCCGCAGGCTTTGCAGGATCAGGGAGGCCATGCAGCGTAGGTTAGCTGAGGCATTCGGTCCGGAGTCTTCTGGGTCACTGAGGATGACATGATCGCCAGCCACCTCCTCCCAGCCACGTACAAGTCCACTGGCTTGTTGGGACTGTACATCATCCCTAAAAGACTGCTGCTGCTGATGCTGAGTGCCAGGCTCCACCTCCATGCTCACACAATCCTCCTCCTCCTCCTCCTCCTCCTCCTCCTCATCCTCTTCCTGTGTGATGGGTGGGACAGAAGGAACACTGTCCGGATAAAGGGGGCCTTGAGAGGCAAGGAAGTCCTCCTCTTCCTGCCTCTGTTCTGCCTCAAGTGCCCTGTCCATTATCCCACGCAGCGTATGCTCCAACAGGTGGACAAGAGGGACAGTGTCACTGATGCATGCACTGTCACTGCTCACCATCCTCGTGGCCTCCTCAAATGGTGAGAGGACAGTGCATGCATCCCTGATCATGCTCCACTGACGTGGGGAAAAAAAACCAAGCTCCCCTGACCCTGTCCTGGTGCCGTAGTCGCAAAGGTACTCATTGATGGCCCTCTGCTGCGTGTGCAGTCGCTGCAGCATGGCCAACGTTGAGTTCCACCTGGTGGGCATGTCAGATATTAGGCGGTTCTTGGGCAGGTTCAGCTCCTTTTGCAGCTCAGTCAGCCGAGCACTGGCATTATAAGATCGGCGGAAATGCACACAGACTTTCCTGGCCTGCCTCAGGACATCCTGTAAGCCTGGGAACCTGCCCAAGAACCGCTGCACCACCAGGTTGAGGACGTGAGCCATGCAGGGCACATGGGTGAGCTGCCCCTGTCGCAGGGCGGAGAGGAGGTTGGTGCCATTGTCAGAAACGACCATTCCTGGCTTAAGCTGACGTGGCGTCAACCACCTCTCGGCCTGCCCCTGCAGAGCTGCCAGAACCTCTGGCCCAGTGTGGCTCCTGTCCCCCAAACACACCAGCGCAAGCACGGCATGGCATCTTTTTGCCTGCGTACTTGCGTAGCCCCTTGTACGCCTACGGAGCACCGCTGGTTCCAAGGACAGAGCACTGGAGGAAGAAGAAGAGGAGGGGGTGGAGGAGAGAGGTGTGTCACAACCAGTAGCAGTAGTCGCGTTTTGGAGGCGTGGTGGCGGAACAACCTCCAACACTACTGCACCTTGTCCTGCATCCCTCCCAGCTGCCAATAGAGTGACCCAATGGGCCGTGAAAGAAAGGTACCGTCCCTGTCCATGCCTGCTGGACCATGAGTCAGCGGTAATATGCACCTTACCGCTGACCGCCCTGTCCAGCGAGGCATGGACATTGCCCTCCACATGCCGGTAGAGAGACGGAATCGCCTTCCGCGAGAAAAAGTGGCGTTTGGGAACCTGCCACTGAGGAACCGCACATTGAACAAACTCACGGAAGGGGGCCGAGTCTACCAACTGAAAAGGCAGCAGTTGAAGTGCTAGCAATTTAGCAAGGCTAGCATTCAACCGCTGGGCATGTGGATGGCTGGGAGTGTACTTCTTTCTACGGTCCAGCAGCTGGGGCAGGGAAATTTGCCTGCTGCATTCGGACGTCGGTGTACTGCAAGTACTTGGTTGTGACACACCGAATTCTACACCTTCAGTCCTCTCAGAGCAGCTTTCAGAGAGGACTGAAGGTGTAGTGGGGATGGAGATCCCAGCTGAGGAGGAGCAAGGAGAGGTCCGCTTAGTTCTTTGGTGTGGGTCTTTTATGTGTGCCTGCCAACGAGCTGCATGGCAGGTCGCCATATGTCTGGTCATGCTTGTCGTGCCCAAGCGGCTGATGTTTTGGCCACGCGAGATACGCTTGAGACAAATATTGCAAATAGCAGTGGTGCGATCTGCTGCACTCGTCTCAAAAAAGGCCCACACCAAAGAACTTTTCTGATAACGTGCAGAGGCAGCGCCCTGCACAGGCGGAGCTCTGCGGTGTTGTACAGTTGCTGTGCTGGCCTCTACCTGGCCTCCAGGGGGCATCCTGCCTCGTTGGACATGTGACGCCGCATCCTCCTCCTCCTCGTCCTCCTCCTCATCCTCTCTCCCTTGAGGCACCCACGTGGAGTCAGTGACCTCATCATCCCCTCCCTCTTCACCACTAGAGCAAACCTGGCAGTAAGCTGCAGCTGGTGGAACTGTACTGCCAGATTCCTCAAGCTGGGTATCGTCATCCGAGCCTTCGAATCGTTGGGCATCCTCCTGGAGCATGTACCCAACACTGTGCTCAAAGAGTTCGGGGGACTCCTCAGGAGGACATGGTGGGTCTAGGGAAGGGGTGGCTGATGATGCTCTGTCAGTACCCTGAGCCTGGGTGAGAGAGGATGAGGAGGATGAGGAGGGCTTGGTCATCCATTCTACCAAGCCTTCAGCATGATGCGGCTCCACATGTCCAGCTGCCGAAAACAAAGACGCGCGTGTCCCATGGCCACGTGCTGATGACGATGCACGACCACGTCCACGTCCACGGCCACGTCCACTAGAAACAGAGCCTGCCTGCCCTGTGTTCTTGGCTCTGCACGCTCTGCCTCCCCTTGGCGGTCTTCCAGCCATTGTAGTCGGTAGTCCTGTGGGTGCTGCTGAGAAGAAAATATAGGAGCTCTGTGTGATGCCACTAACACACTAGAAGTTCTATGGGTGCTTCTGCAAAGAAAATAGAGGAGCTCTGTGTGATGCCACTAACACACTAGAAGTCCTATGGGTGCTTCTGCAAAGAAAATAGAGGAGCTCTGTGTGATGCCACTAACACACTAGAAGTCCTGTGGGTGCTTATGCAAAGAAAATAGAGGAGCTCTGTGTGATGCCACTAACACACTAGAAGTCCTGTGGGTGCTTATGCAAAGAAAATAGAGGAGCTCTGTGTGATGCCACTAACGCACTAGAAGTCCTGTGGGTGCTGCTGAGAAGAATATATAGGAGCTCTGTGTGATGCCACTAACACACTAGAAGTCCTATGGGTGCTTCTGCAAAGAAAATAGAGGAGCTCTGTGTGATGCCACTAACACACTAGAAGTCCTGTGGGTGCTGCTGCTGAGAAGAATATATAGGAGCTCTGTGTGATGCCACTAACACACTAGAAGTCCTATGGGTGCTTCTGCAAAGAAAATAGAGGAGCTCTGTGTGATGCCACTAACACACTAGAAGTCCTGTGGGTGCTTCTGCAAAGAAAATAGAGGAGCTCTGTGTGATGCCACTAACACACTAGAAGTCCTGTGGGTGCTGCTGAGAAGAATATATAGGAGCTCTGTGTGATGCCACTAACACACTAGAAGTCCTATGGGTGCTTCTGCAAAGAAAATAGAGGAGCTCTGTGTGATGCCACTAACACACTAGAAGTCCTGTGGGTGCTTCTGCAAAGAAAATAGAGGAGCTCTGTGTGATGCCACTAACACACTAGAAGTCCTGTGGGTGCTGCTGAGAAGAATATATAGGAGCTCTGTGTGATGCCACTAACACACTAGAAGTCCTATGGGTGCTTCTGCAAAGAAAATAGAGGAGCTCTGTGTGATGCCACTAACACACTAGAAGTCCTGTGGGTGCTGCTGAGAAGAATATATAGGAGCTCTGTGTGATGCCACTAACACACTAGAAGTCCTGTGGGTGCTTCTGCAAAGAAAATAGAGGAGCTCTGTGTGATGCCACTAACACACTAGAAGTCCTGTGGGTGCTGCTGAGAAGAATATATAGGAGCTCTGTGTGATGCCACTAACACACTAGAAGTCCTATGGGTGCTTCTGCAAAGAAAATAGAGGAGCTCTGTGTGATGCCACTAACACACTAGAAGTCCTGTGGGTGCTGCTGAGAAGAATATATAGGAGCTCTGTGTGATGCCACTAACACACTAGAAGTCCTATGGGTGCTTCTGCAAAGAAAATAGAGGAGCTCTGTGTGATGCCACTAACACACTAGAAGTCCTGTGGGTGCTGCTGAGAAGAATATATAGGAGCTCTGTGTGATGCCACTAACACACTAGAAGTCCTATGGGTGCTTCTGCAAAGAAAATAGAGGAGCTCTGTGTGATGCCACTAACACACTAGAAGTCCTGTGGGTGCTTCTGCAAAGAAAATAGAGGAGCTCTGTGTGATGCCACTAACACACTAGAAGTCCTGTGGGTGCTTATGCAAAGAAAATAGAGGAGCTCTGTGTGATGCCACTAACACACTAGAAGTCCTGTGGGTGCTTATGCAAAGAAAATAGAGGAGCTCTGTGTGATGCCACTAACACACTAGAAGTCCTGTGGGTGCTTATGCAAAGAAAATAGAGGAGCTCTGTGTGATGCCACTAACACACTAGAAGTCCTGTGGGTGCTTCTGCAAAGAAAATAGAGGAGCTCTGTGTGATGCCACTAACACACTAGAAGTCCTGTGGGTGCTGCTGAGAAGAATATATAGGAGCTCTGTGTGATGCCACTAACACACTAGAAGTCCTATGGGTGCTTCTGCAAAGAAAATAGAGGAGCTCTGTGTGATGCCACTAACACACTAGAAGTCCTGTGGGTGCTGCTGAGAAGAATATATAGGAGCTCTGTGTGATGCCACTAACACACTAGAAGTCCTATGGGTGCTTCTGCAAAGAAAATAGAGGAGCTCTGTGTGATGGGACTAACACACTTCAAGTCCTATAGGTGCTTCTGGGAAGAAAATATAGCTCTGTGTGTGTGATGGGACTAACACACTTCAAGTCCTATAGGTGCTTCTGGGAACAAAATATAGCTCTGTGTGTGTAATGGGACTAACACACTTCAAGTCCTATAGGTGCTTCTGGGAACAAAATATAGCTCTGTGTGTGTGATGGGACTAACACACTTCAAGTCCTATAGGTGCTTCTGGGAAGAAAATATAGCTCTGTGTGTGTAATGGGACTAACACACTTCAAGTCCTATAGGTGCTTCTGGGAAGAAAATATAGCTCTGTGTGTGTGATGGGACTAACACACTTCAAGTCCTATAGGTGCTTCTGGGAAGAAAATATAGCTCTGTGTGTGTAATGGGACTAACACACTTCAAGTCCTATAGGTGCTTCTGGGAACAAAATATAGCTCTGTGTGTGTGATGGGACTAACACACTTCAAGTCCTATAGGTGCTTCTGGGAAGAAAATATAGCTCTGTGTGTGTAATGGGACTAACACACTTCAAGTCCTATAGGTGCTTCTGGGAAGAAAATATAGCTCTGTGTGTGTGATGGGACTAACACACTTCAAGTCCTATAGGTGCTTCTGGGAAGAAAATATAGCTCTGTGTGTGTGATGGGACTAACACACTTCAAGTCCTATAGGTGCTTCTGGGAAGAAAATATAGCTCTGTGTGTGTAATGGGACTAACACACTTCAAGTCCTATAGGTGCTTCTGGGAAGAAAATATAGCTCTGTGTGTGTGATGGGACTAACACACTTCAAGTCCTATAGGTGCTTCTGGGAAGAAAATATAGCTCTGTGTGTGTAATGGGACTAACACACTTCAAGTCCTATAGGTGCTTCTGGGAACAAAATATAGCTCTGTGTGTGTGATGGGACTAACACACTTCAAGTCCTATAGGTGCTTCTGGGAAGAAAATATAGCTCTGTGTGTGTAATGGGACTAACACACTTCAAGTCCTATAGGTGCTTCTGGGAACAAAATATAGCTCTGTGTGTGTGATGGGACTAACACACTTCAAGTCCTATAGGTGCTTCTGGGAAGAAAATATAGCTCTGTGTGTGTAATGGGACTAACACACTTCAAGTCCTATAGGTGCTTCTGGGAAGAAAATATAGCTCTGTGTGTGTAATGGGACTAACACACTTCAAGTCCTATAGGTGCTTCTGGGAACAAAATATAGCTCTGTGTGTGTAATGGGACTAACACACTTCAAGTCCTATAGGTGCTTCTGGGAAGAAAATATAGCTCTGTGTGTGTGATGGGACTAACACACTTCAAGTCCTATAGGTGCTTCTGGGAAGAAAATATAGCTCTGTGTGTGTAATGGGACTAACACACTTCAAGTCCTATAGGTGCTTCTGGGAACAAAATATAGCTCTGTGTGTGTGATGGGACTAACACACTTCAAGTCCTATAGGTGCTTCTGGGAAGAAAATATAGCTCTGTGTGTGTGATGGGACTAACACACTTCAAGTCCTATAGGTGCTTCTGGGAACAAAATATAGCTCTGTGTGTGTGATGGGACTAACACACTTCAAGTCCTATAGGTGCTTCTGGGAACAAAATATAGCTCTGTGTGTGTAATGGGACTAACACACTTCAAGTCCTATAGGTGCTTCTGGGAACAAAATATAGCTCTGTGTGTGTGATGGGACTAACACACTTCAAGTCCTATAGGTGCTTCTGGGAAGAAAATATAGCTCTGTGTGTGTAATGGGACTAACACACTTCAAGTCCTATAGGTGCTTCTGGGAACAAAATATAGCTCTGTGTGTGTGATGGGACTAACACACTTCAAGTCCTATAGGTGCTTCTGGGAACAAAATATAGCTCTGTGTGTGTAATGGGACTAACACACTTCAAGTCCTATAGGTGCTTCTGGGAACAAAATATAGCTCTGTGTGTGTGATGGGACTAACACACTTCAAGTCCTATAGGTGCTTCTGGGAAGAAAATATAGCTCTGTGTGTGTAATGGGACTAACACACTTCAAGTCCTATAGGTGCTTCTGGGAACAAAATATAGCTCTGTGTGTGTGATGGGACTAACACACTTCAAGTCCTATAGGTGCTTCTGGGAACAAAATATAGCTCTGTGTGTGTAATGGGACTAACACACTTCAAGTCCTATAGGTGCTTCTGGGAACAAAATATAGCTCTGTGTGTGTAATGGGACTAACACACTTCAAGTCCTATAGGTGCTTCTGGGAAGAAAATATAGCTCTGTGTGTGTAATGGGACTAACACACTTCAAGTCCTATAGGTGCCTCTGGGAACAAAATATAGGAGCTCTGCCTGCCTGCCACGAACACACTACAAGTCCTATAGGTGCTTCTGGTAACAAAATATAGGAGCTCTGCCTGCCTGCCACTAACACACTACAAGTCCTATAGGTGCTTCTGGTAACAAAATATAGGAGCTCTGCCTGCCTGCCACGAACACACTACAAGTCCTATAGGTGCTTCTGGTAACAAAATATAGGAGCTCTGCCTGCCTGCCACTAACACACTACAAGTCCTATAGGTGCTTCTGGTAACAAAATATAGGAGCTCTGCCTGCCTGCCACGAACACACTACAAGTCCTATAGGTGCTTCTGGTAACAAAATATAGGAGCTCTGCCTGCCTGCCACTAACACACTACAAGTCCTATAGGTGCTTCTGGTAACAAAATATAGGAGCTCTGCCTGCCTGCCACGAACACACTACAAGTCCTATAGGTGCTTCTGGTAACAAAATATAGGAGCTCTGCCTGCCTGCCACGAACACACTACAAGTTCTATAGGTGCTTCTGGTAACAAAATATAGGAGCTCTGCCTGCCTGCCACGAACACACTACAAGTCCTATAGGTGCTTCTGGTAACAAAATATAGGAGCTCTGCCTGCCTGCCACGAGCACACTACAAGCCCCTCTTTGTCAATCAATCTTTGTAACTGAATCTATCTAACTCAATCTCTGCAAATGAATCTCTCTATCTATCTAAATGCAGCAGAGTGTCACAGAAACAGCCTGCTCAATCTGCGCCGGAACAGCATGTGACCGGCGCAGACGGCGTGGCGGCGTTTTATAGGGGGGGGCGTGTACTACAGCCCCTGAGCTGTAATTGGCTACAGGCGTCCTGCCTGTAGCCAATTATGGCTCTTCGAGTTTCCGGGGCTGTGATTGGCCAAGCATGCGGGGTCACAGTGCATGCTTGGCCAATCATCAGCCAGCAATGCACTGCGTCGGCCGCGCCGGCCGCAATGCATTGCGGGGCCGCTCGCATCACACGAACGTGATGCGAGCGGCCAAAATAGTTCTGGGCTCGCCGAGCGAGCGAACGCCCGGTGCTCGATGCGAACGTGGGTTCGCATCGAGCACCGGGCCCATCCTTATCCTGGATATTGGACGAGGATTGTTCCTATATTGTCACAGTATGTAACTTGCCTTATAAAGTTTTTATACAGCACATGGTTGGATGTTTTTCCACATAAAAAAAAAATCAAAAATGTTCTAAAGTTCGAACCAGTACCACATCTACCTACATGAATGTTACCATATTTTTGTTGATGAACATGTATACTCATACCTCCCAACATTTTAAGATGGGAATGAGGGACACCTACTTGCAAACGTATGTAGGCATAGGACATGCCTCCTGCCACACCCCATTAAACGAGAATTAAATCCACAAGGACTTTTTTTTGTACCACTCATTCCTTTATAGTGGCTTTTCAATTTACAAATGCAGCGATTTAGAAATTGGATGAAAGGTTTAGCACTGGGAAACACTTTTGAAAGATAAAAATTGCATTTAATGTAAAACTATATAGATCAGACCAAAATAAGGGACAAATGAGGGGCAAAGAGGGACAGAGGGACATTGCTCCAAATCAGGGACAGTCCCTCCAAATCAGGGACGGTTGGGAGCTATGCGTATACTGGTTGTATTGTGTGCACTTAAACTTGCTCAATAAAGCATTACCTGATTTTTAAAAATGGGCATAGCCTTGCTATGTAAATTGTCCGGTTGCAGGCTAATTTTACACTGCTGTGTCATCTACAGTCTCCTAATTCTTATAGTAAAACTCCTACATTTGCTTTTTGTCTCTAGTATATGTGGGCCTAAAAATGCAGCTAGTCAATTTTACACTGCTGTGCATGTGTGGTCTCTAAATTCTCATAGTAAAACTTCTATTCTTTGTCTCTAGTACATGTTGGATAATTCTCCTGTTCTGTTCTACATGTTCTGCTGCTGCCCAGTTATTTAGTAGATTATAACTTTTTAGCTTGAGGTGATTAGAGCGCATCAGGCAGTTGTTGCTGAAAGTCCATTCAAAAGCTGCCTTTTTGTTGCAGCACCTCACTTCATTCTTTAAAACAAAAAGCGAAAATACTCTGCACCCCAAAAACCACACACCCTCCCCCCAGGTTATTAAACTTCAGCTTCTCAGTCACGGACCCCAACTGTGCTTAAGATCCTCTCTGACACAACACATGCATCAGGGCAGGTTAGTATTTTAAGAGTAAACTGGGCCACCTCCAGTCAATAGTACATCTTTGACACCCAGCAATTCATGGATATAATAACATTTTAGCATTACCTCCCATATCCATGTTTGCTTGACCAGAACACAGAAGGTCTTACAAGGAAAAAAAAAAAAAAACACAATTCAAAACAATAAAAAATATAAGTCTGTAAATAATGTAAAAAATTGCGATAGAAGTAGGAAATGGGCCATTGTTTCTAAGACCTAAGCTGGTTCTCTCTGCACTTCAGAAATGGCAATTTTTAGCCATTAGCTACATTCTGATGCAGTCATCACATCTATGGACTGGTAAACTGCAATATACCCCAGCAGAAGTCTTTGCAGACGAAACACGCCGGGTGAATATTCCAGCCGTACTGCCACCACTGCGCTTTACTGTTTTGTTTTGTTCTTAAATTTATATTTTTTTTTATGGAAAAATATTTTTATGGAAAAATGAATTTTGGATGCTGACGCACTCTTCAAAATAAATATAGTCCTTGATTCAGACTTTTTTACACTATGAGGAGGCTCTCTTCTTTCTTTGTTTGCACGCCTCCACATATTCTGAGGACTTTGGCTATAAGTCCAGCGGTGAACGCCTTACCTGAGGTCCCGCCTTGCTGGTGTCCGGGAATTCGGGGGAGCAGAGACTGACACGCCATCCCAGTCCTACCCGGGGTACAGTGATCCAGCACCGTTCCAGGTATAAACAGATTTGAGCTCGTTTGACCCCTCACCATCGGTCAGTGGGTCCACCATATGTGGTAAGCGTACCGAATCTTTTATTATATTGCACAGTTCATGAATGGGTCCGAATGAAAGAGGACACAGCCTTTGAATCTCTAAACCAATATTTGTGGGGATTTTCAAGTATACTATTTAGTACATGAACTTTTCCAATTCATGGACACTCTCATGCGCACAGTCACTGAATGTTATTTTTTGGCACATCAATTAATAATTTGTCTTTTGTTTGATGTGATTTGCTGTATGCGTTTATTCAAATCTCATTGAAGTATAGGCGGCACTGTATATTAATTTACCTGCAGTTTCACTTAACCTTGAGTCTAAATGTTTTACACACATCTTTGAGGCATAGGAGACTGGGTAATAATTTAACTATTTCACCTATGAGGGTTTAGAGTCTATCTACCTACATAGGCAGATTTTTACCGTCTGGTTTGTTTGGTTACCAATATCATTATTGCCTTGTAGCCGTACATCACAGGTCTAGTTATATTTGTGTTGAACAGTTCCTTGTATATCTCCGAGTCAACAGAGACGTATTGTGATAACGCACAGTGTCACCATATTCTTACTTCACCTACACTTTGTTAGAATTGGGTATTAATTTACCAGGTTCATTTAGGTTGATCCAGTCCTGTCTTGTTCATATAGGTGGATCTTACCTATTGTAACTGGCTCGTCACCAGTATCACTACTGTTTTATAGGTGGACATTACAAGTTTTTGATTCACTTACCTTTGTTATTAATATTTGGTACGTGTTACCTTTCACTTATTTCACCTTTTCTTTGTTGGCAGACCGGTTAGGTCGTGCCAGTGGATTAACGTCCGCACTATTTTCATATTAAATCTGAGCATTTATTTCTGTAATCAAGATTTTTCCATTCTTGTTTACGATCAATGTTCTGACACATTTGTTTTAGCGCCACACTTTTTCTTTTATTTAAACTGCAATATATACATTTATGTTTTAGTTTTTTTTTGTTTTATATATGCTTTGTCTGCCTCCCCATCCTACATACAGAAAAAACAGTGTTGTATCACTGATACAATTAACTGACAGTTCAGGTGGACATATAAATAACTTTTTTCATGCAACGTGTCTCATTTGTATTTGAATAATCTATCTTGTATGACAGGTCAGTAATCATGGTTGTAGCAAAGTCATGGACAATGGTGAAGCATTTTGATGGTGCTCCAAAACCTGAAGATTTTAAGCTGGTTGAAAATGAGCTTCCAGCACTTAAAGATGGAGGTAAGATACTTACTTTATGACCTCTGACTTTATATATGTTATCTTATTATCTGTAACCATTGCATTTGACTATATGCAAGATAAAACTATTGTTACATTAAGGTCCCCTAATTACCATCACAAATGAAATACGGTTACCCTGTGGTACAAACATGTTTTTTCATGCAGCTGCAAAAAAATGTGAGGCTCCGTTAAAGGGGTTGTAAAGGTTTGTTTTTTATTTTTTAAATTGGTTCCTTTAAGCTAGTGCATTATTGGTTCACTTACCTTTTCCTTCGATTTCCCTTCTAAATGTTTTTTTTCTTTGTCTGAATTTCTCACTTCCTGTTTCTCCTCAGTAAACTTCACACCATCATCCGAGCGGTGTTTAGTCAGCCAGAACAGCTTACTGAACAGCTTACTGAGGAGGAACAGGAAGTGAGAAATTCAGACAAAGAAAACAAAGAAAAAAAACATTTAGAAGGGAAATCGAAGGAAAAGGTAAGTGAACCAACAATGCACTTTAATGAAATTTTCCATTTCTCTTCTAACTTCCTTTTGCCCACCGGGGTTGTCCATCATGTTCAAGAACCAATGGAGAGTTAAGAGAGCACTTGGGGTGCTTCAGAAACTGTATGAAAAATACTCATGTGCAGGCATTTGAAGTCAGAAAGCTTTTGGGGACCATTCACGCTATGTATTGCATTATCATTATGGTGTGCTGTGTGAGGACAGCTTATTAAGTTTGAATGTGGCAGCAGTGCACCTCTAATACAATAAAAATGCATTTTGCCTTGCATTGGCCACTACCATACAAATGCGTAGGGGAGGGCATCCTGAATAAATGGCGCCACAACCCAAAGTACCTTGGTAAGAGGCATGGAGGACCTCAGGTGTAAGTAAAGATTAGCCAAACTGAATTTATTCTCCTTTGAGTATGGGTATTTAGGAGGGAATATGATCACCTTGTATAAATGCTACATAAAGTAAACTTTGTTATTCAGTTACATAGTTTGTTCATTCTTACATAACGTTATTCACTTCATTTACACCTGGACAATTTGAAACGCGGACACAATGTGGAGTGCTGTGACTCAGAAAAAGCTCCTGCTCCTTTTTGTTGCAATTGCAGCGCGATTTATCAGGGCAAAATCACAGCACGATTGGGGTGCCATTAAGAAGTAAGGGCATCGCACATGCGTCCAGCAATTTGCTGCAATTTGGAATCGCGGGCAGAATTTTGGCGATTCCACACGCGATTAAAATTGCCCAGGTGTGAACTAAGCCTAATTACAAAAGCCAGGGGGCATGGTTTGCGACTGGAGGAAAAAAGGTTTCTGCTATGAATACAGAAAGATATCTTCACAGTAAGAGCTGTGAAAATGTGGATTAGGTTCCCTCAAGAACTAGTTTTAGCCAGCTAAGTTGTTTGTTGAATGCTGGATGTTCTGAATGCACAGAACAATGAATTGGCTATTAAATGTTTATAGGTAATAACACCAGAAATTATTGTTCCAGTATCCAATTGCCTTAGGGGATCAGGGAGAATTTTTTTTTACCCTTAGTTAAGAAAATGAAGCCATGGGTTTTTTGCCTTCCTCTCAATCAACTGTGGGTTTAGGGTTCAGTATATTGGGTTTTCAATGTATTTGTTTTGTTCCATTGGTTGAACTAGATTGGCTTGTGCCTTTTTTTTAACCTTAACAAACGATATTACATTGCAAATCCAGAGATCTATGGTTTCTTCTTAAAGTAAGCTTGACTGTGCTGTACATTGTGAGAGCCAGTTGAAGCCAATGTTTACTAAGCTGTGTTCCTTGAACCAAAATTATATGAATTTGTGCAAGTTTTATATAAATTTAATTGGAATTTTTATACAAATCTTTTTTTTTTTTTTTTTTTTTTTTAATCTTAGAATTGTTGTTGGAATCAGTGTTTTTGACTGTGGACCCGTACATGAGGTAAATTATATTAACTAAGAAAGTTTTTTCTTTTCTTTTCTTATATGGTAAAATCTGAGTATTGTTAAGTTAACTAGGTATGTCAGTCAGATATATCAGATGTTTTATAACTGAGTAGTCATTATGCAGAAAAACTGGAAGGTGGTGTACTTCTACCGAGTGATAAGGTTATTTCCTCTGAACAACTGCACATGTGAATGTAGCGCCACCCCTGAAAGAGTTGCTGGTTGATTGTTCCTTCTGCTATTTGAGGAAATGACCCACACTGATAGTACCTACAGTTATCGATACATGTGAGGTTTACAATGGTTTTATGATGTAGCACCCTGATGTTTAGGCAGGGATGCTGTTAAGTTTAGTTGCCAGGCGGTAGTTGCCTTGGCCAATTGTTAGGAGGTCAATTGATTTCACCCTAATTCTGGAATCGCTGAACTTCTCTCTTCTGTCGCTAGGTGGCCGGGTATCTGAATGAATGGGGTGTCTCAGATTTTCTTGGATCCCTTGGCCTGCTGGGAGAACCTACTTATTTGGGTGGAGTCAGGTGATCAGGGTTCTGTGCCACCTGGACAGCTGTCTGGGTGTCGTACTGCCCTGGGCTGCTAGGCCATAAGCCTTAGGCCTCTCCCAGGGACATCTGGCTGCTAGGTTGTCTGAGGGCCTATCTAGAGGCAAGAGAGCAGCGTAACGGGTCTTCCGGCCAGAGAACCGGTGTGGTCAGAGGTAGAAGGTAAGCTGTCACCACTAAGGGACCATAAACCTTGTTACCGGGGACCACTGTGAGTAGCTGAAGCAAGTACCAGAGCAGTATTCTCACCAGCCGGGGATGCTGAAGAATTGGGAAAACATCAGCAAGTGCCAAGCCAGGGACCCAGCCAGTGGAGGTGACGCTTACACAGCATTATTGTTTGCCAAGCCAGGGACCAAGCGGGCCAGGGGTGATGCTTGAGGAGTATTTGTGAGTGCCAAGCTAGGGACCCAGCAGAGACACAGGGGTGACCCTTGAGGAAGATACTGATTGAGAAGATTGGAAGAGCTCAGAGGATCCAGTGGCGAGTGGATCTGTTAGTCTAGTGAAAGACTGGGAGCTCAGCTGAGTAAAGTTCTACAATAGGAGTATGTAGAAGAAGTGAAAGAATTCATTGCAACCTTTGTTAGAAACTGTTACAAGATTGTTGCCATAGGAGACAGCGGCCCTACTCATGCAGTTGTGGTGTCTGCCTATAGAAGTTTCAGAGTCTGCCAATCAACATTGCATCTACTAAAGGGTGTCCTGGCCCGAACCCTATCTCCCACAGTTCTGTTCAAGAGACAATAAATCTATTTGCATTCAAGAAGTGTCTGGCGCCCATCAATCTGCCTTGCATTACACCCCTTGTAACCCACTCTACACAGAAGGATGTCAGCTGTCCCTAACTCTGTAGGTCACCATTAAGCCTCTGGGGGCTCAGGACCTCACTACATTTGGCACCCAACGTGGGGCAAAGACGTTATTCCTGCAGCAGTCCACCATAGCAACCGGCTACAGCTACATCGCGATTTCGTCTGGCTCCATGGGAAAGTGGCAAGTAACATCGTTACTTATATATAGACTGTGTTATTATGCATTCTAACAACGTGGGGAAGAACAAGCAAGTTTCATTGCTCATGGGTAAGTACCAGCCTGGTCTTTTGATACTTCCCACCAGCGCTGCTAGGGTTATAACAGACCCCGTTACAGATTTGGCAGTCTGCAGAAGGAAAAAGGCGGGCACTAAAGTTTCCAGAAAGTATCTGCACCAATCTGTTGGCAGGGGGAGGACTCATTTCTGCTTAGGATGCCATCTTGGGTCCGCATGCTGAAACCTCGTGGCTTCAAGGGAAACCTGGCACATCGGAGAGCCCCTAGGTTTGAGGCCCCCCCCATCCTATATCAGCTGAATATGACCCACGGGAAATTGCCAGTTTCTTTGCCTCCGGAGAGACGATTACAGATACGGGTGTAGCCATGGTGTTAGCACTACTGACAAACAATCTGCCAAATCACCCCACTGCCAGACTTCATGCATCATTTCCAGAGACAATCTTTTGCAAGCTTTGTTTTTGTTGTTTTATTGGGGGGTACAGCATGGATAGGGATTGGGATATGGGATGCCCATAGAATTAATCATTGCCATCATATTTACAGATTTCAGTTAATTTGATCATAATTCGAGCCTGAAGATTGAATGTGCATACTTGACTAAGTAGAAATCTTCTCCTGCAGTTCCCTGCAGACTGTTACTCCCTCTGCATCTCCATGCAGACTACTGTTCCTAAAACTTCTCTATCCGCCACCGTGTGAGGGACAGAAACATCACTTTTGATCACGTAAAAGTAATGGTCATAGTTCTCTTCACCACCTGCCCAAAACTTGCTTCCACACTTGGTTTCCTCCTGCACAACTTGTAATTATGTTATGGTATGACACATCCTCTTCTAATGGGTATGAAGAACTCACTCTGAATAAGCCCCTCTACTGGTTCTGGTGACTCGCTGCTACTAGGCCTGAGGCCTGCAGAACCTCTCCCCGGAGGCCTAGTAGGTTAAAGTCTATGTTTTAGGAAATGGACTACTGCTCCCAGCCAGTCCAACTTGCAAACCACGTGCCAGCCAGCCACACTGATTTGACACACATCCCCACAGTCTCTTCTCTGATCCAGGACTCTTCATCATCCAGCGTGTGCATGATAAAGACTCTGCTAGTGACCGTGTAGAAGCAGAGTTCCCTTCCAGAATCCCTGGCACCTCCAGCCATCCACTGTGGTAACACTCACCGACCTTCCAGCCCTGAGTCCTTGATGAGGAACTTGTCCGGACCATGCGTTCCGACAGCTTCTCCTGCCCCTCTGCTCCAGGAGTTCCCTGCCACCAACCGTGTGGTGACAGAGACATTGCCAATGACCGTGTAGAGGCAATGTTCCCTCACAGTTCACCCTGGGCCTCCCCCTGTGATCGCTACACCCCCCCAGATAGGGGTGTGCTCCTGCGGCTGTCTAGCACTCCATTCCTTGCGTCACCCAGTCGACTACTCCCCCTCAGCAGCATGTGACCTCAGCCTATATAGGAGGCCCGCCCCCTGCCAATGCCAGTTAGGGATTGGTTAGGGCTCCCACATGTGCTGCCTGCCACTCCAGCTCTAGGCCCAGCCTCCTCTTCCAGAACATTCTCCCTGGAAGCAGGGGGGCGCCTCAAACTGGAGCACAGGTGGTCAGACCCACAGCTACTCTAAGCACTTCCAGCCCCCAGATCAAAACAGAGAGGCCTAGCTTGCAGCATAGGCCTGCCTAAATTTGTCTGTGCTGAACAAACCTAGTAAAACAACCCTTACTAGCACCAACCTTCTGGTAGAGGGTGCTACACGGGTATTCGGATGTTACCTAAAGGAGAGATAGCATTGTATATGTCTCAAAGTTCTGCAGCCATGGGGATTGTGTGCCAATGATGTTCCGGTTTTGCTGTATTCTTGCGCCCGTGGAGTCAGTTCTATCACTGCGGAGAACTACTATTGGGGCTGCCAGACCGACACTGCCGTCGCAGGTAATGAGGGCGGATTGGGCCCACGGGTACGCCACTGTGGAGGAACCTACATCCAGCACCACCGCCGCTGATTCTGGTAGGCCTGTCTCTGCCTGGGCAGATTCTTCTCCATCCGTCCAGTGATCCTACAGAGACCACAGTGGAAGTGTCAGTTCCCACTGTCACTGTTTGCTCTGAGATTTTTACAGAAACTGCTAGTCTGGAGCAAGTCGTACCATCACCTCGCCTTTATCCCTAGGAAATTCAAGTGTCTGTCTCAACTGCCACTCTGGGTGTCACTGTAATTCTCACTTGTCTGGCTCAATATGTCTGATCATCTCGTACAAAGAAGGGTGGCCGGTCTCGTGTATATGCGGGGTGAGCAGAGTGACTGTTGCATAAAATTGTTGAGATGTATCGGATAGTAAAAATGTCTGAATTGTACTATTCATCACCCCAACGCTAATAGAAGAAAAGTACTGTTGCAGTCGGCAGAGTTGCCAACACAGAGTTGCCTAAAGTCCTCTTTGAGAGGATTATTATCGTGACATATGGCCCATCGGGCTTAAGAAGCTCACTGTTACCTGTTCATAAATATGACTATCCAACTAACTCAGATGATGTTAATACGAGGAAGGACATTCAACATTTCATTACTACAGTAAATGCCAAAAGGAGAGGCCTTGAAGTTACCTGATCCCGGATATTACTGGTAGAAGATATAGAATTGTGTTTCACTGACACCATGTGGATTACAAATGTGTACTTTGTGGAGTTAAGACACTATGCTGAAAAGCCCCTCCCTCTTTTGTACAGAAAATTGTTGCTAGTGGAGAACATTCCTGTTGGCTGTATTGTATTGTATCAGACTGTGCTGGACTGAATACTGCTGGCAGATACAGGGAGTGCCCACTTGAGTCGCACTGGCTAGAGCTGTGGAAATGCCAGTGCATCTCCCTCTGAAAAGTGACCTGTGATATGATGTTCAGCAGGTTGGTTCTTTAACTTATGAGAAACTCTTTTCTCAGTCCCTGGCTGTCATGCGGACAGACTGAGATTACCATTGCGAGGGTTCTGTGTTCAGAAGTGTGGTCCCTTGCACCATGGCATGGCTGCTTCTTGCCTAATTGCAGCTGTGCCACCTGTCCCCGGAGTTATCCCTAGGAAGAAGGGAAAATGCTGGGAAATGTTGTTCTACCCCAAGTGGAAATATTGATGGACTCTGAAGCTTCAAGGACACTGGGATGTTTAGTTAGCTAGATAGAATAGGCTGTAGCAAAAAGGGGCAAAAATGATTACCTTATACTTTGGATGATGGACTGTCCAGTATCAGGATTGTTTTCATATACTGGCCAATAGGTGATGTGAGAAGTGCCAACCTGAGTGGACCTTTATTCACATTATGTGCTTATCCGATAGGAAATGATAAGAAAGTTCTATAGGACTATATATATATATATATATATATATATATATATATATATATATATATATATATATATATTATATTCTATATATAGAACTGTGGAAGGGGGTGACGTTCTCGGATGAGAATGGGGCCCACTTTCATTTATATGTGTATAGTTTAGGCAAATTATAGGGTGTACACTGCTATGCTGTTCTCAGCTGAGGACAATTAACAATTACTTAAAGCGGTTCGGCACACATTTCATTTAGTAAATCTCTTTGCCTTCCAAATCAGGCAAAGAGTACTAAATGAAATGTGTTTTTTTTTTTTTTTTTTTACTTACCTTGTAATCGATGACTTCCTGTCTTCTGTCTCTTCGGGGGTGGGCGGGGTCTTGCGGGGATCCTCGTCACGCCGCACTGTCTCCTGGGATCTGGTGTCATTGATCCCAGGAGTCAGTGCGGGCATCTTCCGAAATCTCGCGAGATTTCGGCCACATCTTCCGAAATCTCGCGAGATTTCGGACACATCTTCCGAAATCTCGTGAGATGTCGGCAGATGTGCCGTTACTGCGCATGCGCGAGTAACGGCGGTGCATGCTGGGCCATCTAAAGTGCCTGTGGGGGTTTCACATGCCCACAGGCAAGATGGCCCCCAGCACAAAAGAAGAAGATGAAGAACTTCATCGGACGAAAACCGGCGGCGATCGAGATGGAAGATGGAACAGGTAAGTCCCCCAATTGAGCTATATTCCCTTGGCATATAGCCCAAAAAAAAAAAAAGAGTGCAGAACCGCTTTAAGAGTCACTTTTGTATATATCGCACTGTGTTATTGTAGGGATAGGATGTATTTCTCTGCTGTCTGTGTTTCTCTCTTTCAGGTGTTCCTGCACCCATTGCGTCTTCCTTAGACAAGGAGAGACAGTGATTTCAACTTGAACAGCACTTCTAACCTTTTGTTTTTTTGTGTATAGATAGATAGTCAGTATGTAGGCTACTGTTTGCATAATTTTGCCTTACCTGTTTGGGAGGTACGCCACACTTAAAATTGTATATAATGTCTGTTATTTATTTGCCCTTGTGTGAACTGCCACTTGCGCATGTATATGTTATGCAGGTTTACTTCATGTGGTACGCCATGTGTATTGTTATCATTATTCCTTTCCTGTTTCCCCACCTATCCCAGTTTTTGCCAGGACATTCACACTCAGGCTCAAATTATTTTTTTCTGCAAACTCCGAGACGTAGTTTCCTAGGCAGGGGGAGGATGTAGCACCCTGATGTTTAGGCAGGGATGCTGTTAAATTTAGTTGCCAGGCAGTATTAGCCTTGGCCAATTGTTAGGAGGTCAATTGATTTTACCCTAATTCTTGAATTGCTGCACTTCTCTCTTCTATTGCTAGGTGGACGGGTACCTAGTGACATTAGATAAGACAATTGCATTGCAAGGACAGATTAAGAATTAATTGGGTGTCTCAGCCAATAGGCAGGGATTTTCTTGGATCCCTTGGCCTGCTGGGAGAACCTATTTATTTGGGTGGAGTCAGGTGATTGGGGTTCTGTGCCACCTGGATGGCTGTCTGGGTGGACGTCTGTCGGCTGCTAGGCCATAAGCCTTAGGCCTATCCCAGGGACATCTGGCTGCTAGGCTGTCTGACGGCCTACCCAGAAGTAAGAGAGCAGCGTAGGGTGTACCCCGATGAGGATGGGAGAGCTGGTACTTCACATCCAAAAAGGCATAGTAAAGGGTCTTTAGGTAGCTGAGTCTTGGTGACTTTAGAGATGTAGGTGATAACAGAGTCCCAGCATATAGAGATAGCCAAGCAATCCCAGAGGCGGTGAAGCAGTGTAGGACGTGTTAATGTGCACCAAGGGCATTGTGCTTGCGCGGAGTCCACCGTGTTAGGGCGGAAGGGAAGGTAGGCCTTGTTTTAAACTGAGCTTGCCACCAAATATGATTAGAATTATTTACAGGAAAAGATTGCCAGTAAAAAATATGGCTGTGGCACTCGGCCGAGACCATCCGAGTGCCTGCTACAGTGTGTTCAGGTGGTGCCGACGAGGGGTAGGTCTGGTGGAGGTGGTTCCTGAGCGTTTCATGTGATGTGATGGTGCAAAAAAAATTAAAAATTAAAGGATGTTCATGATAGCATAAAATAATCATAAAAATTAAATACAGTATATTGTACTTCGATGGATTTTGTTTACGTTAGAAAAAAGACAAGTGATTTGACTTAAAATGTTTGTCTTGCATCTCACAGGTTTTTTGGTAGCCAAATAATGAAGGAAGGAGAGATTACAATAAGAGCCCTGGTTCCAAGGTAAATCATGTCCACCTCCACATGGGGCCTGCTTTCTGGTTTCCTGACATACAGTATCAGTGTTACCTGATGTTTTATAGTTAGCCTATCAACTACCCAACCTTACCTACTGTCTCCCATCTTTTGAGTCTCCATTATGTAAGGCAAAGTGCCTGACATGGCATTAGGGGGAAATATACAGTAAATATTTACTAAATATTTACTAAGTTAACCTGAATATTTATGACAGCTGAATATTCAGATCTTTACATCACCCCATTATTTACTAGATGTAATTAAAGCGGAGCTCCACCTGAAAAAAAAAAAATTAAAGTCAGCAGCTACAATAACTGCAGCTGCTGACTTTTAATAAATGGACACTTACCTGTTCCAGGTTCCAGCGGTGTCAGCAGAAGATGACGAGCGATCGATCGTCTCTCGCTGCCCCGCCGCCATCCTCTGTCAGGGAATCAGGAAGTGAAGACGCAACGTCTTCACTGCCTGGTTCCCTACTGCGCATGCGCGAGTCCCGCTGCGCGCCTCTATTGGTCCCCGCTGTGTCCTGGGAACTGTGTTTCCCAAGACACAACGGGGCATTCTCGGATAGAGGCGGGGCAGCTCGGATAATGCGCCCCGGAAGTGGGTGCAGATACCTGTATTATACAGGTATCTGCATCCCCCTCCCCCCTGAAAGGTGCCAATTGTGGCACCGGAGGGGGGAGGAATCCGATAAGAGGAACTTCCACTTTAGGGTGGAACTCCGCTTTAATGTTTTGGTTTCCAGATACAAAACTGGTTTAATAGGTAGACAACTATGCTCTACTGAGTTAACTGCAGTAGAAGCATGATGAAGCATCAAGAGACACATACCAACTCAGCTTGTTATGCTGATTTGTTATCTGGTTTCTCTTCTTCTGTCTGTCACCTTCCTTGTTCTCACTGTGCATAACTTTCTCTTTCTGCTTCTACCTTCAATGTTCTGAGCTTGACTCTTTATAGTCAGCTGTGATTTTGTTTGGTACTTAATGTAACTTGAATTGTCTACCAACTCATCTATCACCAATTTGGAATACCTGTAGGATGTAATCTAAGTGTGCCATGCAGCATAAATCCATCCGCTGTTGGGAGGTGTTTTGAAAACAAACCAACATTGCTGACACACTAGTATACCATGACACCTACATATAACATAGTATTGAGTCTGTACCTGAAAAGGATAAAATTTGACATATGCTTTAGTGAATCTTGGTTGCAGCTGTAGCCTTCTACTGTATTTGGCAGTCATAAATCTTTGGGGTTATAATGACGCCTAAATGAAGATTATACATGGGCCAAAAAAAGATTTTTACAATAAATTAAAATCACATAAAACACATTATATATATATATATATATATATATATATATATATATATATATATATATATATATATATATATATATATATATATATATATTCCTTTTTTAGTATGCTTTGATGGATTTTATTTCATGTTTGAAAAAATGAGCACTTTGAATTTATGTCATTTATTTGTCTTGCACCAGGCTATATAGAAGAAAAATGATGAAGGAAGGGGACATTATATTAGGAGCCCAGGTTGCCAGGTAAATACTTTTCAGTTCTGCCGCGTACACACGTGCAGACTTTTGCCGGCGGACTTAGTCCAGCGGACAATCCCGCGGGACTTTCCAGCTGGGTCCGCTGGACTTTCCGAGCGTGTGGACTTGCCCACACACGCACGGACTTCACCGGCGGATAATCCGCTGGCCAAAAGTCCGCGGGACTTTTGAAAATGAACGGACTTGCCCACACACGGAGCAGTCCGTTCATTTCGAACGTAACTTCAGGTACGTAGCTAGCGTAGGCAGTGCCGGCGCGCTAGCTCCGTGACCTGGCATGGATTTAAAGGGACTCCCCACGCCGAAAAAACGGCGTGGGGGTTCCCCCAAATCCATGTCAGACCCTCATCCGAGCACGCAGCCTGGCAGGCCAGGAAAGGGGTGGGGACGAACGAGCGCCCCCCCCTCCTGAGCCGTACCAGGCCCGTGCCCTCAACATGGGGGGTGCCCTGGGGAAAGGGGGGCCGTGCGGCCCCCCCACCCCAAAGCACCTTGTCCCCATGTTGATGAGGACAAGGGCCTCTTCCCGACAACCCTGGCCGTTGGTTGTCGGGGTCTGCGGGTGGGGGGCTTATCGGAATCTGGGAGCCCCCTTTAATAAGGGGGCCCCCAGATACCGGCCCCCCACCCTATGTGAATGAGTATGGGGTACGATGTACCCCTACCCATTCACCTAAGGTGTAAAATGTAAAGTACAAAAACACACACACTTTTGAAAAAATATTTTATTGCACTGCTCCGGGGGTCTTCTTCCGTCTTGGGGGTCTTCTCGCCGGACTCCCCCGCCATTTACCAAGCTCTTTTACCGAGCGGGGGAAGTCCGGCTACCTTCTTCGTCGTCGCCGCCGTCGTCTGGGGGTCTCGATCCGCCTTCGGGGGTCTTCCGGGGGTCTCTTCTGTTCTTGCGGCGGTCGTCGTCTTCTGCGCCGCCGGCGCCGCCTTCTTCTTCTTGTCCTTCTTCTTGTCCTTCTTCTTGTTCTTCTTCTTCCGATGTTGACCCGACGCTCTCTCTGCCCGGAATGCCTGTGCCGCTCTGCGCTGGGACTTATATAGGGACATGGGGGACAGGGTCACATGCTCATGTCATATGGTGACCCCGCCCCCTTGTGTTGTCACAGTCCCGGGGGATTGCTGGGACTGTGACATCGCAAGGGGGCGGGGTCACCATGTGACATGAACATGTGACCCTGTCCCCATGCCCCTATATAAGTCCCAGCGCAGAGCGGCACAGGCATTCCGGGCAGAGAGAGCGTCGGGTCAACATCGGAAGAAGAAGAACAAGAAGAAGGACAAGAAGAAGGACAAGAAGAAGAAGGCGGCGCCGGCGGCGCAGAAGACGACGACCGCCGCAAGAACAGAAGAGACCCCCGGAAGACCCCCGAAGGCGGATCGAGACCCCCAGACGACGGCGGCGACGACGAAGAAGGTAGCCGGACTTCCCCCGCTCGGTAAAAGAGCTTGGTAAATGGCGGGGGAGTCCGGCGAGAAGACCCCCAAGACGGAAGAAGACCCCCGGAGCAGTGCAATAAAATATTTTTTCAAAAGTGTGTGTGTTTTTGTACTTTACATTTTACACCTTAGGTGAATGGGTAGGGGTACATCGTACCCCATACTCATTCACATAGGGTGGGGGGCCGGTATCTGGGGGCCCCCTTATTAAAGGGGGCTCCCAGATTCCGATAAGCCCCCGCCCGCAGACCCCGACAACCAACGGCCAGGGTTGTCGGGAAGAGGCCCTTGTCCTCATCAACATGGGGACAAGGTGCTTTGGGGTGGGGGGGCCGCACGGCCCCCCTTTCCCCAGGGCACCCCCCATGTTGAGGGCACGCGGCCTGGTACGGCTCAGGAGGGGGGGGGGGCGCTCGTTCGTCCCCACCCCTTTCCTGGCCTGCCAGGCTGCGTGCTCGGATGAGGGTCTGACATGGATTTGGGGGAACCCCCACGCCGTTTTTTCGGCGTGGGGAGTCCCTTTAAATCCATGCCAGGTCACGGAGCTAGCGCGGCGGCAGTAACTGCCTACGCTAGCTACGTAACCTGAAGTCACGTGCTAAATGAACGGACTTGCCGATGAGCGGCAAGTCCGTTCATTTCAAAAGTCCCGCGGACTTGCCTACTAACGGCGGGATTGTCCGCCGGACTGCCAAGTCCAGCGGATAATTTTAAAACCAAACTTAAAACTTTGGCGCCAAAAAGTCCGCCGGACTTTGGCGCCAAAAAGTCCGCCGGCGCCCACACACGAGGGGATTATCCGCTGGACTTCAGTCCAGCGGATAATCCCGCGGGATTGTCCCTTCGTGTGTACGCGGCATTCCACTTACACTGGAGTTTGAAGGTAAGATCTGCTTTCGTTGCAAAGTCCTCATTCATTTCTGGTTACTCACAAACCACTGTCACTTCATGGATCAATAAAATGTATTAAATAGATTATCTTGCTATTGCTAGGGCAATCGGAGTCACCTGAGGTTTGATAGTTGTTAGCCTATCAACTGCCCAACCTCCCATGTTCTGAAATTCCAGTGTTTGAAGTGAAATAGCTGACATGACAGCAAGTTTCAGGTGGCTTCACACCCCTGGAACTGTAGCTAAAGGTATACAAAGTGGTGCCAAACCACAAAGGGTTCAAGGTACCTCTAACTGTTCACAATACACTTACATGAAAGCAGCCAACAAGTTTCAGGGGCAACAAGACTCCCACCCCCATCAGGGCCCCAAAAAATGAAATAAGGACCTAAATGGGCTCAAAGGAAAGTACAATTAAATGATACGGTGTAAACCCTCCTTTTGGATTTTAATTATAGCAATTGTGACAATGTAACCAGCAGAAGTTGATTACAGTGTTACAATTGGTATACACTGACACACAGTTTGTTTAGTGTGCCGCTCAGGCTCGATCACTATGGGGATGAGTGTAGGTGATGCTGCAACCACTTCAGGAGTGCCAGCAAGGGAGGGACCTCTCCCCAGCTCCTGTAGTCACTGGAAGAAAGAGAGGAAAGATTCCTGGTGCCAGACATCCACAGAGTCCCATGACTAAGCTCCGGGGGCAGATGGAAACACGTTGGTGCGTGGCCTGGCAGAGACCCAAGCTGAGATTGTCTCTCTCATACCACCATAGCACTTAGTGGATGTGCGGCACCAGGGATCTTTCTTCTCCTTCTTCCAGTTACAATTGGTATACTTTGCAGTTTGGTGACTATTTGTGAACTTTGAGTTGCTTTCCGTGTTTGAGAGGGGCCCTACCAGAATGAGTGAACTCATTTGAAGATTTCCCTGTTTGTACCATTGGAATAAGCATTGAAATGGCAGCACATGTTAAAATGTGTTTATCTGGACTTTAGCTAAAGTGTAAACATCAGACAAGATAAAAAAAGATAAATTAAGGGAAAATATAAATATTTAATACATTAGCCTGTACATTTATGATGTTAAGTTAGGAACCCAGGTCACCAGGTAAATTATTTCTACCTTCACTTGGAGCCTGCATTTTGCTTTCCTTGCAATCAGAGTCACCTGATGTTTGATAACTGTTATGCCCCATACACACGGTCGGATTTTCTGACGGAAAATGTCCTATCGGACAATGTCGTCGGAAATTCCGACCATGTGTAGGCTCCATCGGACTTTTTCCATCGGATTTTCCGACAGACAAAGTTTTATCTCCTGCTCTCAAATTTTCCGACAACAAAGTCCTATCGGACTTTTTCCGATCGTGTGTAGTGAATTCCGACGGACAAAGTGCCACGCATGCTCAGATCACATTACAAGACCAAAGCTATTGGCTACTAGCCTCTACGTAGTCCCGTCTTACGCAACGAACGTCACCACGTTCAGGATGATCGGATTTTCCGACAACTTTGTCCGACCGTGTGTATGCAACACCAGTGTCGGACAAAATCCGTCGGAAAAAATCCGACGGATTTTGTGGTCGGAATTTCCGACCGTGTGTACGGGGCATAAGCCTATCAATTGCCCAACCTTAAATACTGCCTCCCATAATAAGTTAGAATGCACATTTATAACAGTTCAGCTTCCTGCATAAGCCCATTCACGACTGGATTTCATTAATACTTTGATTTCCGGATACAAAAGTTGGTTCTATGGGTAGATGCCTATACCCTCTATAGACAGAGTGTACTGCAGTAAAAGCAAACTGCAGAAGGTGTTTGGCTCCATCAAGAGGCAGGTACAAATTCAGCTAGCTTTTCTGTAGTAGTACCTGAGCTAAAGCTTCCTGTTGGGTTTTCTATATCTAGTCTGTAAAGGGCTTGTTCACTCCAGATGCTTTCAGGTAGGTTTTTAGGCCTCATGCACAGAGGAGGTCAAACACACCACTTTTAATGGTGTTTGATGTTTTTGTTCCTTCCTTTAAACGCCCCTCTATGTTAGCCTATGTGTCCTTGAACACATTAGCGTTTACAGGCTTTTAGAGGCAGGGGCGTTTAGAGGCAGATAAAAAAATTCACTGCTAGAGCATTAGAGAGTAGCATTTTGCTGAAAAAAATTCTTGACGCGCCTAAACGCATGTAAAAGCATGTAAACATGCTTAAGCGCTAGGCGTGTTTAACGATTGAGCTTCATTTATTTTATTGGCCAGAATAAATTATTATTCTATCCAATGGAATGAATGAACGCCCAACTGTGTGACAAGCCTAAACATGTTTGCAAAATGTGGCTTTAGGTGCTTTTTAATTCTGCTTTTTCTTCCCCTGGATGCCATTGCTCCTGTCCTGTGTGCATTAGGCCTCAAATGTATCCTGAACGCAAGCATAGAAAAATCAATGTTTTCCAATCACCCCAAATTACATCATTGTTTTTAGTTCCAGTGCTTAAAAAAAAGTACAGCAGCATGTTTTTTTTTTTTGCACTGGAACACGTGTAAACCTGAAGGGGAATCCTGAGCACAAAGATTTTTCAAGTAGTAAAAAGGACACAGGAGGGGGGGCATGTCCTGCTGCGGAGCCAGATGTCAGCTTGATCCAAGAGCTCCTGTTAACATAGAGATTCAGCGGCACACAGCGACCCACATTTACACCCGCTTTTCTAGGTGATCCGACCCCAGGACACCCTGTGATAATGCCCAGGAAAGAAAAGACCAGAGGAAGCCGCAGTCTTTGATGGACTTCTTCAAACAGAAGCTGCATGGAGGTAGGCAAGATGGCGGCACGCCGGCATCTACACAAACAGCCCGAGCTCAATCTAAGTCAAATTCAGGGGCATCGACACAAAATAGTGGCTCCCCAGGTAGCTCTCCTAACCTCCCTCCCCAGCATTTGGAAGCCCGGCTAAAGCTAAATTCCAGCTGGATGGAGCCGGATGCAGCCTAGCACCCAGCCCTATCATGGACTCAGGGGATAACACAAGGGAGCTGCCCGACTCCATTGAATCCTTCCCTACCAAACACTAGCCTGTGATGGACACTGTCCTAAAAGATATGCCATCTCCCTCAGAAGTTTCTTACAAGCCGATATGATGAAATGCATGCACAAATTTAACACTGAAATCCAAGCTGTAGAATCTAGAGTGGAGCACATAGAACACAAAATGGGAGAATATGCATCTACCATCAACGATTTGGTGGATTACACAGAAGAGAGAGGGGGATACTAAGTGGATAAAGGCTAAATTAGCAGATATCGAAGTGCAGAAGAAATAACATGAAAATAACCGTGATCCCCGAATCCGTTCAAGAATCTGACCTGCGCTCCTTTGAGTCCTTACTATTTAAATCTCTCATCCCTGACCTCACCGACATGTATGTCACCATAGACAGAATCCACTGTTTACCCAAACCAGCATACTTACCTGAACAAATGCCCAGGGACGTGATACCCCATCTCCACTTTTACCATGCTAAAGAGCAACTTATGATGGTGATGCGCAAAAGGGACCAAATCCTTACACAATACCAAAATTTGCAATTTTATGCCGACTTGTCCCAATACACGTTGCAAAAGAGGAAAAACTTAAATACTATCTCTAAGATAGTCTACACCATCGTGAAAGAGGGAAGCACACACATAGTTGAATCTCTGGAGAACGTTTTTTCTCTACTGGAAAAATGGAAGATCCTCCCTGAATAGGCCTCTGCACCAAAGCAGGTGGATCCCGATTGGAAAAAAGTCACTACAAAAATGCTAAATCGCATTCATAAACCCAGATGGAATAAAATTACCACTTTAATCCCTGAGAGGTTACCCAGGGGAGCCTATGGGCTTAAACTGACCCCTCACTCAATTTTGAGCAGCACAGTGCTGCACACGGGTATTTTTCTTACCTACTACTGTTAGGGGGAAAACCCTTACAAATGTTGTTATTTCACCAGTTATATGGTTACTCTAACCCTTTATTTCTATGTTTCTATGTTTTGTTTCTCCTTTTTTCATCTACTATCAGTCAACAACCACAGAATGTATGATATCCCTCTGGAAGGATCTCCACTTGGATGCATACACAATCCCGCAGGAGTCTACAACCCTTCACAGGCAGTGAGTACGCTACAAACTTTTATTCTTTCCAAATTACATGCTATTTGCCTTCTCCACCTTGACCACAAGAGGGAGCCCACAACCTACAAATTAAATTAATTCATGTACACATTACAACCGCAATACCTTCTCCAAAATGGGAATTACATTCCTCTCCATAAACTCTAAAGGCCTTAACCACCCAGTGAAGAGAAATTCCCTGTGGAAGGAAGCACTATAAGTCTCACTACTTGTACCAGTAAATTTAGAGGCCACAATGTCCAATCGAAGGTACACTAGTGAAGAGGCCTTTACATTTCTGAGCATGACAGATGAGAGTGAAGAGGAAGTCACTCATCTGTCAGATTCAGGCTCAGAATACGATCCTGTAGAAAGCAGTCGCACCCTGACAGATAGCTCTGATGATGGAGTAGTGGTCCCTGCCAAGGTCAAGCATACCCGACCCCGTTCTTCTTCTGTTGTTGAGGTGCAAGAACAGCAGGGCTCTGGTATAGTACTAGTGCTGCTTATCCTTCTGGTGAACTGGCAAACACCAGCTGCCTAGTACACCCTGGTCGTAGTCAAACCAGCACTGCAGTATCACGTGGTGACGTGGCAAATCTCATAAGTGCAGTTCAAGCTGGTGCGGTGGCTAGCACAAGTAGTGTCCCACAGCCAACAAGAAGAAAAACACAGGCCCGTCAAGCCCATAGTGCCCTTCCTGCTGAATTTTCCAATCCTAATTGGGAGCCCACCACTTCTGCAGTCCCCTTACTTCCCCCATTCACCGGGCAACCCGGAATTCAGGTGGATTTTACATTACTTGATTTTTATTTGCTGTTTTTCACGGAATATCTCTATAGATATATTGTGGACCAAAGCAATTTGTATGCTGGTCAATTCATCACCGCTAATCCCCAGTTGACCCTTGCCAGAGATTGGAAACCTTCCTGGACCTATCCCTCCTCATGGGCATAACTAAAAAGAATGAGTTGCGGTCATATTGGTACACTGACCCAATTCACCATATGCCCGTGTTCTCTGCATCCAGGACCAGGGCTAGATACAAGCAGATCTTGTGATTTATGCACTTCAACGACAATGAACTCTGTCATCCTCGGGGTGACCCTGGATTTGATAGGCTCAACAAAATTCGGCCCCTCGTAAACCACTTCAACCAACAGTTTGTAGCCTTGTTTACTCCCGATCAAGTTGCCTGCATTGATGAGTCCCTGATTAAGTTTTCTGGCCGCTTGTCTTTCAAACAGTATCTTCCCAGCAAGTGTGCAGATATGGGGTCAAGTTGTATAAGCTCTGTGACAGGGCAACAGGCTATACATATAGTTTTATGGTTTACGAGGGAAAAGATAGTCACGTAGAGCCTGAGAACTGCCCAGAACATAGGGAGCGCTGGCAAGACTGTGTGGGACTAGGTGTCACCCTTATTCGGAAAGGGGTACCACTTGTACGTGGACAATTATGCCACTTTTTAGTCACCTTTTTGATTGTGAAATTGGCTCGTGTGGCACTGTGCGATCTAATCGCCGGGGCTTACCCCAGCGGCTTGTAGATTCCTATCTTAGACTGGGGGAGAGAGCCTGCTTGAGATGTAATAATTTGCTCGCAGTGAAGTGGAGGGATTCATGGAATGTTTTCGTTCTGTCCTCCCTTCATGCAGATATGACGGTCCAAATTCCAACGGCAAATGGTGTTGTGGAGAAACCCCTCTGTGTCCATGAATACAACCTTAATATGGGAGGGATGGACCTCAATGACCAATTGATGGCGCCATATTTAATTGCCCGTAAAGCCAGACGCTGGCATAAAAAAGTGTCTGTATACATATTTCAATTGGCTCTGCTGAACGCTTATGTGCTATACAAGGCATCAGGACAAACTGGATCCTTCCTTAAATTCCAGGAAGAGGTCATCACAGCCCTTCTGTTTCCAGATGGTGCTGTGCCCCAACTTCCCAATGCAAATGCAGTGAGCTGGCTGCATGGGAAGCATTTTCCATATTTACTCTGTGGTACCCCAACCGAAGAAACCCACCAAAGAAGATGTCGTGTCTGTAGGAAACGCGGATACAGGCATGACACCTGCTTCTATTGTCCCTCCTGTCCTGACCAACCTGGTCTCTGCATCAGGGAACGTTTCCAACGCTATAACACACTGGTGGAGTATTAGCGTAGGGTACAGCACTGCACAGTCATAGGACACACTTTCACAGGGTCTCCAAAGATGCCATTGCATTTTGAGAGATCCATACCTGGAACCACTACAGTTACAAAAAAAGGTGTAAAAAATATAAATAAATAAATAAAGTAAAAAATAAAAATATATATATAAAATAAAAAAGCCAAAAATAGTTGTTTTTTTGTTCTTCTCTCTCTATTCTCTCTCTATTGTTCTGCTCTATTTTACTGTATGCTTAACCGCTTGCTGCCCACCCACCGTCATATGATGTCCATCCATTTAAACAGGGCATGCAAGCAATCGTGTGTGCGCAGCACTGTACTGTTGGTACAGGGCTGCGTTAACTGAGGGGGGTGAACAGCCATTGGGCATGGCTGTTTACCACGTGATAACAGATGGTACCTCCCTACTTTGCACGGCACATGTGTGCGATCGCGTTGCACGTGCACGTTGGTGGCAGCATGTTCCCGGGAACACTGCTTGTCACCGACGCTGATAAACAGCCATTGGCCGGCGGCTGTTTACCACGTGATCGGCTGTGATCTTTTCACAGCCGCTCACTAAATGTAAACACAGAGCAGTAACAAGATGTTACCGGGTTCTCCTCCTCACACACCAATCGTGTGTGAGAAGGAGATTGCGATAACATCTAATTACCGCTTACAGTGTACACCAATCACACTGATCCCCCCATAAAGAGCACCTGTCACCAGACATCAAAGTACCAGAAGCCTGAAGGCGGTACTTGGTTTTTCGGGTTCCTGTACGGGACTAGGCTCCCAAAAAGTCTCACACTGAGACCTAGGAAGTCTTAAACCTTTGGGTTATACTGCCATCTGTAATACTTGCCATTGGGTTATACTGCCATCATCTGTAAAAATACAGTGTCCTATGAGGATTTGAACCTTTACATCAGCTATGCATTTTTTTTTTTAATTCAATCAAGACTTTTCCCTACATTGCTGCTGGAGCTTTGCTACTCAATTGCAGCTATCTAGTGCAGTCATACTCAGTGAGTGGTCCGGTCAGGCCAGGTACCTGATGTTTTTTGTCGCAGAAGGAGTTAAAGCTGTGGGACTAGTACTGAATTTCACACACATACCCTATGCCCTTGTTCCCACCATGCAGCATTGAGGGATCCTCTCCCTGCTGCTCACAAGAGCCACAAGCAACTTCGGTCTTTGAATTGTTCCTATTACCCGCCTACAGTCACTTTGGTCACCTTCAGTTATCTCACCCCCATCTGTTACCAGCTGTCAAGGTTCAGTAAGTACCTGATGCCTTGCCTCTTACCTTAAGCTTATATACTGCCTTACCATCACGTGGCCAAAACATGGCTGATCCTAAACACAGAGGGGACAGTCCTGCTGTGCTAAGTACCTCCAGCTCACTTTCTACTAATGGGGCTACTTGCAGGATGCCTACTGACGGTTCCAATGTCTGCAGCTTGGAGTCATGTAAGTTCTAACGAGCAGGGCCCTCTGATCCCTCCTGTATTGATTTGTATTGTAAGTGTACTGTCTGCCCTCATGTTGTAAAGCGCTGGGCAAACTGTTGGCGCTATATAAATCCTGTATAATAATAATATTAATAATGTCGCCCAGTCAAATCACCCAGTTTTTGCTGACTTGCAATCACAAAAGCCTCAAGCCCTCTCCTACAGATTTCTAAAGCATCTTGATAAGTTATTTGCTCCATCCCATCCCAGCACTTACTAGCCTTGTATCCATTTTGTGAGGATTTTGTACAGACGTGGTCTATTTCCACTGTGGATCTGGCCATGTTCTTTAACAAAATGCCCTATTTCTGTCTATAAGGACCTAACTGATAAGCAGTTGAAAGCCCTTTCTTGAGCTCCATTCTCTCTGCCGGGTCCTAACATTCCCCTGTCCCTTAAAAAAGATCTAACCACTGATTCTCTGCTTACTGAATGAATGGAGCACATTGCTGTAGTGCCTTAAACCTCTGCTGTTATGGTTTGCTGAAGCCTCTAGTCTCATTTCCAGCATGTGTCTCATGTTGGTAACTATGCATAAAGCAGTACATTTTCAGATCCGGGGGATATTGGTTAGAACATATTCATAAAGCTAAACCTTTTTTTTTTTTTTTTCATTTTGGATCGTTTAGGAGAAGATTAAACAGGAAATGAGAGGACATTTTTCCAATGTGAGGGAAGTCTCTTCAACAGTTGTCATAGGAAATAGTATCCACGATATCCCCTCTATTTCTCCTACTCAGGTGGCAACACAAAATTTTGGATCTATCCTTAACTTTTATTCTGGTGACACTGGTGATCAGGGCAATTGGAAAAAGCAAAATCACCCTAACAGCAACACAGATAGCAATACAAACCTGGGAAGGGATCTATCCTAAAAAAGTTTTGCCCTTAGTTTTACCTTAACTTTTGTGGACACTTGGACAGTTTGCATTTCAGACACTTGGGTGCAGGAGGTGGTATACCAAGGCTACAAACTGGATTTTCACTACCTGCCACCTATTCAGTTTCATACTTTTCACTGCACATATTAGCAGATCTCTATAGAGTCTTCTTTGGTATTCTGAATCAAGCTGTCCATGCCACAGTTCCTGTGGAAGTGTGGTTTCAGGGGTTTAAAATGGGCATTCATCTCATCTTGAATCTGAAAACTCTGAATGTTTTTTTTCGGGTTCCAAAGTTTCACATGAAATCACCAAATCTGTCATCACATTCCTTTAACAGGGAAATCTTTTGGCTTCTGTGAATATCAAGGATGCCTCCAATCTTCCAGTACATCAGAAATCCTTACAGTTTGGTGTGAGGACCCCGCACTACCACCTTTAGTAGTGATGAGTCAAACTGTCCTGGGTTCGGTTTGGCAAACGTCAAAGACATTTGCTTGCCAAATCCAAACCCCACTGAAATCAATGGGAGCTGGGTCTGTCAAATTAAAAATGCCAATTTTCTGGGCTAATAGGCACATGTACCATATGTATAGGAACCTGTACCAATGAAAAAAAAACTATTTAAAAAAAAAATCCATTCTGTCAGGAGCAGTGTTTTTTCTTTATTTTTTATTTTTTTTTTATATATGCTTAAACTAAAACATTAAAAAAGTCAAATTCCTTTAGGTAACATGCCTAGAGGGTGTCCTAATCTTGCCTGTGAGAGACACAGGAAGTGCTCCAGTGGCTAAAACTGGCCAGTGATGTTACTACTATTTCCCCCACTTTACTCAAAAGAAACATGCTTTTTTTCTTCTGCAATATAACAAACTTAAAGTGGTTGTAAAGGTTGAAGTTTTTTTTTTTACCTTAAAGTGGTTGTAAATTTACATAGATGAATTGTACCTATAGCTAAGCCTATAGTAAGGCTTAGCTATAGGTACTGTAAAAATCTTCTAAACATGCACCGTTTAGGAGATATTTACTGTATATGCAGCCGATGATATCATCGAGGCATGCGCTCTGAAAGAACGGGCAAAAATCAGCCTGAGGTTTTCTTCCTCTTTAATGCATTCTCTGCATTAACCACTTGACCACTGGGCACTTAAACACCCTTAATAACCAGACCAATTTTCAGCTTTCGGTGCTCTCACATTTTGAATGACAATTACTCAGTCATACAACACTGTACCCATATGAAATTTTTGTCCTTTTTTTCACACAAATAGAGATTTCTTTTGGTGGTATTCAATCACCGTTGGGTTTTTTATTTTTTGCGCTATAAAAGAAAAAAGACTGAAAATTCGGTAAAAAAATGAATTTTTCTTCGTTTCTGTTATAAAATTTAGCAAATTTGTAATTTTTCTTGATAAATTTTGGCCAAAATTTATACTGCTACATATCCTTGGTAAAAATAAGTACAAATTGGGGTATATTATTTGGTCTTTGTGAAAGTTATAGAGTCCACAAGCTATGGTGCCAATATCTAAAAATTGATCACACCTGAAGTACTGACGGCCTATCTCATTTCTTGAGACCCTAACAAGCCAGAAAAGTACAAATACCCCCCAAATGACCCCTTTTTGGAAAGAAGACATTCCAAGGTATTTAGTAAGAGGCATGGTGAGTTTTTTGAAGTTGTAATTTTTTCCCACAATTCTTTGCAAAATCAAGATTTTTTTTTCTTTTTTTTTTTTTTTCACAAAATTGTCATATTAGCAGGTTATTTCTCACACACAGCATATGCATACCACAAATTACACCCCAAAACACATTCTGCTATTACTCCCGAGTATGGCGATACCACATGTGTGAGACTTTTACACAGTGTGGCCACATACAGAGGCCCAACATGCAGGGAGCACCATCAGGTGTTCTGGGGCACCCAGGACAATTCTGACATTTCTCTCCTACATGTAAAAATCATCATTTATTTGCTAGAAAATGACATAGAACCCCAAAACATTATATATGTTTTTTTTTGGCAAAGACCCTAGAGAATACAATGGCGGTCGTTGCACCTTTTTATCTAGCACGGTACTTGCGCAGCAATTTTTCGAATGCGTTTTTTTTGGGAAAAAAAAGTTTTGTGCTTTACAAAAAACAAAACTGTAAATTTAGCCCAATGTTTTTGCATAATGTGAAAGATGAAGTTACGCTGAGTAAATAGATACCTAACATGTCACTCTTCAAAATTGCAGACGCTCGTAGAATGGCGCCAAACTTCGCTACTTAAAAACCCCATAGGCGGCGCTTTAAAATGTTTTACTGGTTACATGTTTTGAGTTACAGAAGAGTTCTAGGGCCAAAATTATTGTTCTCGCTCCAACGTTCGCAGCGATACCTCACATGTGTGGTTTGAACACCGTTTTCATATGTGGGCGGGACTTGCGTATGCGTTCGCTTCTGCATGCGAGCACACGGGGACAGGGGTGCTTTAAATTTTATTTTATTTTTTATTGTTCATTTTACTTTATTTATTTTAGTTTGACACTTCTTTTTCCCCCAAAAAATGTTTTTGATCACTTTTATTCCCATTACAAGGAATGTAAACATCCCTTGTAATAGGAATATGGCATTACAGGTCCTCTTTACAGTGAGATATGGGGTCAATAAGACCCCACGTCTCACCTCTAGGCTGAAGCCTGAAATAAAATAAAAAAACGATCCTGGCTTCAATCGTAGCGAGTATTTCATGGTATCGCATGGTATCGCAGAATATCGCAGAATATCGCAGGGTATGGCAGAATATCGCAGGGTATGGCAGAGTATCGCAGAGTATTGCTCGGTATGGCAGAGTATTGCAGGGTATGGCAGGTTATGGCAGAGTATCGCAGGGTATGGCAGAGTATCGCCGGGTATTGCAAGATATCGCAGGATATCGCAGGGTATGGCAGGGTATCGCAGGGTATGGCAGAGTATCGCAGGGTATGGCAGAGTAGCGCAGGGTATGGCAGAGTAGCGCAGTGTATGGCAGAGTAGCGCAGGGTATGGCAGAGTATCGCTGGGTATGGCAGAGTATCGTTGGGTATGGCAGAGTATCGCAGGGTATGGCAGAGTATCGCAGGGTATGGCAGAGTATCGCAGGGTATGGCAGAGTATCACTGGGTATGGCAGAGTATTGCTGGGTATCACAGGGTATGGGAGAGTATCGCAGGGTATGGCAGAGTATCGCAGGGTATGGCAGAGTATCGCAGGGTATGGCAGAGTATCGCCGGGTATGGCAGAGTATTGCCGGGCATTGCATGGTATCGCCGGGTATTGCATGGTATCGCCGGATATCGCAGGGTATCGCAGGGTATGGCAGGGTATGGCAGAGTATCGGAGGGTATGGCAGAGTATCGCAGGGTATGGCAGAGTATCGCAGGGTATGGCAGAGTAGCGCAGGGTATGGCAGAGTAGCGCAGGGTATGGCAGAGTATTGCAGAGTATCGCAGGGTATGGCAGAGTAGCGCAGGGTATGGCAGAGTATCGCAGGGTATGGCAGAGTATCCATCCATCCATGCTCAGCCATCCCTCTATACCCAGCAATACACTGCAGGCTATTGCTGTGTATTGCAGGGTATGGAGGGATGGCTAAGCATGGATGGATGGATCGGTGGCATGCAGAGCAGGCTGTGGGCACTACAGATCCCGCCCACAGCACTGCTGCCACCGATCCCTCCCCCTCTCCTCTCACACTGTACCGATCGGTACAGAGAGAGGAGGGGAGAAGAACCGGCGTCATCAAATGACGCCGGTTTGCTTACATGTGATCGCTCCGTCATTTGACGGAGCGATCACGTGGTAAACGGCCGCGATGAGCGGCCGTTTAGCGTGATCCGTGATCCGCCGGGTGCTCTGGACCCGGCGATCATGGATGTTCTCAAGTGCGCGCCCCAGGGGGCGCGCAAGAGAGGGATTCTGTGAGGACGTCATATGACGCCCTCCCAGAGTTAAGCAACCGCCCTGTAGCCGTCTTTCGGCTATGGGCCGGTTGTAAAGTGGTTAAAGCGGAGCTCCACCCTAAAGTGGAACTTCCGCTCATCGGATTCCTCCCCCCTTCCGGTGTCACAATTGGCACCTTTCGGGAGGGAGGGGGGACAGGATACCTGTCTTTGACAGGTATACTTTCCCACTTCTGGGAGCCCGGCTGAGGCCGCGATGCGGACGTGACGTCACTGCAGGGCTCCCTCCTCCTCCTTGCCCGGCCGCCAGGCTAATAGGAAAGAGGCGCAGGGCCTCACGCATGCGCAGTAGGGTTCCCGTCGTGAAGCCGAAAGGCTACACTGCCATATTACCTAATGGCGGCGGCAGCCCCCGATAGCTGATGGAGACATCAGCAGCGGTGCCGACATGGAGGGACTGCAGGACAGGTAAGTGTCCATTTATTAAAAGCCAGCAGCTGCAGTATGTGTAGCTGCTGGCTTTTAATTATTTTTTTCCCAGGTATAAAACCTTGAATGCTCTGCCCCCTTATACTTACCTGAGCTCAATCTCGATCCAGCACTGTGCATAAGATCAGCTGCTCTCTTGGCTCTCTCCCTCCGTATTGGTTTAGTGACAGTATTGGCTTTTGCTGCTGTCAATCACAATCAGTAGGGGTGTGGCAGGACCTAGCCACGCTCTGTGTGTCAATAGACACGCAGAGCTGGCTCGGGTGTGAGCCTGCAGCAATGCCCCCAAAGTAAGCAGCTTGCTATGGGGGCACTTAGCAAAGGGGAGGAGCCATGAGCACCGCCGGGTGACCCGAGAAGAGGAGGAACGGGGCTGCTCTGTGCAAAACCTTTGCACAGAATAGATAAGTATAACATGTTTGTTATTTTTTTTTTTTTTAATTCTTTATTTTAAATTTTTTACAAATACAGGGTATACAATTCTACAACTTAATAATCAGAATTTCCCAATTAATCTCTTCTCTTTGGGGTTCAGATTAAACTACAAACAATAATATTCCTTTCTATTGTCTTCTCCCTTTCCCCTTTATATTTTCCACTAAGCAAAAGGACAAAACGCCAAAAAAAAAAAAAAAAGACAAAGGGGGAAAAAAAAAAAAAAAAAAATCTTTAGAAGTCTTCCTGGACTGGTCGGCGACCGTTCTCTCCGTCCGTCATTCCTCCTCCCCGCCCCGGGCCACCCCTCTTTGTTTTCCATGTGCTTTCTCCCTCATGAGGCTATTGGCGGTTTTGTTCCCTATATAGCCTATAGGGTGTCCATGTCTCCCGGTATCTCTCTTCTTGTTCTCTTATCTTCATAGTAAGTTTTTCCATTAATTGGATTTCTGAAATTTTCTCTAACCATTGTGTTTTCGTCGGGGCTATAGTTTTTTTCCATAAACTCGGTATGCATGCCTTTGCGGCATTCAGCAGGTGACCCACTAATGAGTTTTTGTATTCCCCGATAGCTATCGGGGTATCATGTAGCAGGTATACTGCTGGGTTTTCTCCCAATGGTACTTCAGTAATTTCTTCCACTGTTTCCCTTACCATCTTCCAAAAATCTTTCACTCCGGGGCATTCCCAAAATATGTGTACCATAGTTCCCTCCTCCCTTTGACATCTCCAGCACGTGTTTTCTAATTGTGGGTATATCCGCTTCAGCGCTGATGGTGTTCTATACCACCTTGTCAGTGTTTTATATCCACCTTCTTGGTATTTGGTTGCCCTTGATGTCTTATGTGTGAGGTGGCATATTTTAGATTTCTGGGCGTCCGTGAACCTTATCCCCAGATCTCTTTCCCATGCCTGAAAAAATGTTAGCTCTTGTGGAGCCTTAAGTTCTACCAGTAAAGAGTGCATAGTTGATAACCCATGTTTCTCTGGTTCCTCTCTCAGGCATAACTGCTCAAATTTGGATATTGTCCTTATTTCCGATACTTGCGTTTTTATTGCTCTGAGATAGGCCTTAAGCTGTAATCTCCTGAAAAAATTAATTTCTCCTGAAAATTCTGAGTCTACCTCGTCCCCTGTCATCACTCTGTTCTCTCTCGTGAAATCTTGGAGCCTACTTGCCCCTCTTCTCCTTAAATTCCTAAACTCTACCTCTACTAGACCTGGCTCGAAGCTCGGTGTGCCCAAGATTGGAGTCATCGGACTTGGGGAGATTGATATTTCCGTTTTCCTGAATACCGTTTTAGTCACCTGAATTGTCGTCCCAATTGTGGGGTGTTTTTTTACCTGCTGAGGAATTTCTGAATCCCTTATCCATGCTATCCCTTCTAGGGGTATGCCCGTTATCGCTTGTTCCATACCTAACCAAGGTTTATCTTTTTTCACTGTACACCACTCCATCACTCTTGCTAAATGTACCGCTTCGTAATAGTTCACTGGATCTGGGAATCCCACTCCTCCTCTATCTTTGGGTTGAACTAAGATGTCTCTCCGAATTCTTGCCGGTTTCCCTACCCATATAAAATTTGCGAATCGCGTTCTCAGCTCTTTCAAGAATCCTGCTGGGATCTTAATTGGTAATGCCTGGAGTAGGTAAATCAGTCTCGGCATAATATTCATTTTTATGATATTGATTCTCCCAAACCATGAAAATATTTCCTTGTCCCACCGCTGAAGGTCTGCTTTTATTTGTCGCATTAGGGGTAGAAAATTCAGTTCAAACATTTTCTCTAGTTTCTTTGTTATTTTCGTCCCCAAGTAATTTATATGGGACTCCGTCCATTTAAAAGTAAAATGTTTAGTTAATTGTTTTTGGAGTGCCTTATTTATTCCTATTCCCAGTGCCTCAGATTTACCATAATTTATCTTAAAATTAGAAACCTCTCCGTATTTACGTATCTCCGCTAGCAAAGAGGGGAGAGATGTAATTGGGGAGGTGACGAAGAATAACAGGTCGTCTGCGTAAGCTGCAAGTTTCTGTTCTTCTTTTTGAGTTGGTATGCCTTTAATATCTGCCCTGGCTCGTATAGTTCTCAGAAAGGGTTCTAGTGTCAAGATAAATATGATGGGCGAGAGTGGACATCCCTGCCTTGTTCCATTGTACATAGGGAAGGTTTCCGATGTTATGTCATTTATTTTAACCCGTGCTCTTGGATTGGAGTACAGGCTTTTGATCCATTTTAACATCCCATTTCCCAGGCCTATATATTGCAATGTCACTTCCAGGAATGTCCAGTCCACCCGATCAAAAGCTTTTTCTGCATCTGCAGAAATCAGTACCGTAGGTCTTTCCTGACATTGGACTGAGTATATTACACTTAAGACTCTTTGCGTGTTTTCTCTGCCTTCCCTTTCCGGGGTGAATCCCACTTGATCTGGGTGTATTATGTTTGGGATATATGCATTTAATCTAGTTGCCAATATTTTTGTTAAGATCTTTAGGTCCACATTTAATAGAGAAATTGGGCGGTAACTTGCGCATTGTGCTGGGTCTTTCCCTTCTTTTGGAATTACTGTGATATTTGCCATTAGTGTCTCTACAGGCATCCTTGCCCCTTCCCTAATTGAGTTAAATGCTGCAATAAATTCCGGTGCTAGTTTTTCTGCAAATGTCTTATAATAGAGCAGGGTGTACCCATCGAGTCCTGGTGCCTTGCCTGTATTCATTGATTTAAGAGCTTCTGTAAATTCTTCTAATGTAATTGGGCCATCTATCTCCTCTGCTTCCTCCTCTCCCATCTTGGGCATCCCTGCTGCTTCTATATACTCCTCCGCCCTTTCCCTTCTTTTTTTTAACCTTTCTTCTGTTACATTACTCTCAATTTGGTACAATTTAGTGTAAAAATCTCTAAACTCTTTCGCTATGGCTTGTGACGAGTTAACCAATACATCCCCTGCGGTTTTTATGCACTCAATGTGCTTCCGGGCCTTTGTCTCTCTGAGCGCGTTTGCCAGCATTCTACTAGGTTTGTTTCCGTATTCATAGAATACTCGTCTGCCATGTGCTATCTTTACTTTTGCTTTATCCATTAGTAGCAAATTTAATTCATCACGAAGATTTGTCAATTTTTCTTCCGTTTGTATTGCTACAGTTTTTTTGTGAGCCTTTTCCAGCACCCGTATCTCTTCTAGCAGAAGGTCCAGCTTGGCACTCAGAGAGCGTTTTCTATGTGCTCCCAGTGATATTAGAACGCCTCTAATAACGCATTTATGTGTTTCCCATACACCCATAGGTGCTATTTCATCTGATTTATTCTCTTGGAAGTATAATTCTATCTCATGGGCGATTTTTTCCTCATATATTGGTTCTTTTAATAGTGTTTCGTTGATCTTCCAATGCCACTCTCGTAACACTTTCTCTCCAAATTCTATTACACAATGAGTTGGTGCATGATCTGAAAGTGAAAAGGAGCCTATTGAGGCATCTAGTACGCTCTGGAGGGCATTCTGGGATATAAAGACATAATCGATTCTAGTGTATGTCTTATGTCTTGTTGAAAAGAATGTATAGTCCCTCTCGTGTGTGTTCCTAATTCTCCAACTATCCACTAATTGTAAGTCTTGTAGCATCTCTTTTGCTTTTCGAAGTTTTGTATAGGATATGTGTGAGGAGCCCTTTGACGAGTCTAACATGGGCTCTAATGCCATATTTAAATCTCCTCCCATTATTAGGATTCCTTCTTTATTTTGGTCTACTATGTTTAGGTATTTCTCCAATACTCCTATTTGATCCACATTTGGTAGGTATATGCTCACCAATGTTACCTTTTGTTCCCCTATTTCTCCTATCACAATAAGTAGGCGCCCTTCCTCATCTGTAATTGTTTTTACCTCTTTCCATGGTATCTGTTTTGCTATGATGATAGACACCCCACTTGCTTTCGATGTCTGTGAGGAACTATGATACACTGTGGGAAATTTCCGGTTGCCCATTTTTGGTATTTTATTTTTTTTAAAGTGTGTTTCCTGTAAGAAAATGATCTGTGATTTGAATCTCCCTAGTTCCGCCAGTAGTCTCATGCGTTTTTCTGCACTGTTTAAACCCTTTATGTTATATGAAGTCAAATTTATTTTAGTCATGGTTTGGTCCGGGGAGAGGAGGAGGAGGGCGCGGTCGTCCCCAGTCCACGGAAGACTAACAAACAACAACAGCAACAAAAAAAAAAAAAAAAAAAAAAAATTATAGGGGGCGCCCAGCAAAAACAAAAATGAGCGTCCTAAAAAAAAAGAGGGAAAAAAAAAAAAAAATGCTAAAAAACAAATGGAGAAAAAAAAAAAAAAAAATGGTGAAGCTCCTCGGATTTACCTCCTCTTGGAGGAGAGGTGCTTCGGGTAGGGGCGGTGGTCAGTCAGGGCAGAGCGTCAGAGTCCCTGCGTCTTTTCTCCCGCACATGCACTCTGTCTACTATCCCATTATTTACATACATACGAGGCCCTCTTTTTTTTTTCCCCCTTTACTATCCCCTTATTACATATAAACGAGTCACTCTCTAATTATATTCTGTATTCTTGTCGTATCATCTCATTTTTACATCTCGTTCAACTTCTTTTTTTTTCTTTTTCTCTCCTTCCCTTTGTAATCTCTAATAGTCCCAGAGGGTGAGTGACGAACAGTCAGTACTTTGTATTACTGTCCCTTCTTCCCCTCCATATCAGTAGTTCTATTTTCTTCTGTTCTCATCTATATCCCAGCCTGGGAGGGTCCATATTCTCCTATTTCACTATGAGGGGGAGGGGGGGAAAGAACAAAAAAATAAATAAAAAAAAGAAATATATATATATATATATATATATATACATATATATATACGCGCGCGTACATATACACGCCCATACATACAAAAAAAAAAAAGAAAAAAAGAAAATATGTATATGTACATCTACGCGCGCGTACATGCACACGCCCATACAGAAAAACTAAGAACCAATTTGTCATGTCTACTTTCCGTCCCCCTCTCTCCCACCCCCACTCCCTTCTTGTGTTGTGTTAGTCTCTATGAGAGAACCTAATAAAAAAAAAAAAAAAAAAAACCACACCCCCTATTCTTATTCATCCCGTGTAATCAGTGCAGCCACTTTATCAATCAATTCTTCCCTAATTCCTTAATGTGTACCAAAAAAAAAAAAAAATAAAAAAAGGGAAGGGCCTATTATATTTACGCCCTGTTTACTCCCTAATATATCTGTGTAGTTATATGTGGACCTAATAAATCCTTATAAGTTGTGTAAAAATTGCTTGTATATTAATTCCTATTCACTTCCCTCCACCTCCTATCTATCTTAATCTTCCATTTCCCACCCCCCCCCCCCCTCTCAAGGGGACCTCTATTTAACACATCTTCCAATTATATCCAACATAACTGAAAACAATAAAAACAAGCGCTAAGCCATATACGAAAATGATAAGCAATACACAACAATACCCCACAAAAAAAAATAAATAAATAAAAAAAATAAAAAAAAAACATGACAAAAACCAACAAAAAAAAAAAAAAACTAAACCAAAAATTCCCTCCCTCCCTCCCCTCAGCTCTTAGGCTCCAGCAAGTCCATTACTCTCTCCCAATACTGGTCCCCAAAAGTTCTTTTCAAGTGTTTCTCCCGAAAATAACCTCTTGTGGGGGTCTTTTACTACACGGGGAAAGCGTCCAGACCAGTAAGCCCTGGAGGGGCAACAGGAAAAAAAAAAAAAAAAAAAAAGGTTTTACATAGTCCTTTCCCTCTTCCCTTTTCTCAATTCTTCCTCCTCTTCCATCTTCTCTTTCCTGTTTTTCCCCTCTCCTCCTTTTTCCCCCTACTGTTCGCACTTTTTCCCCTGGTTTATGCTTCTTCCCACCCTGCTGACTTTGTTTTTAGTATTGGGGGTGTTCGGTTGTTGCCGGTAATTCTGTCCAGTCGGGGACCTCCATGGCTCCCCCCCCATGAAGCCAAAGAGGTCCCCCAACTGAGCCGGGTTCCGTAGAGTAAAACTGTGGCCCCCTTTTTTAACGATCACTGCTAATGGGTATCCCCATTTATATGTAGCCCCATTATTGAGTATGTGTTCCAGTAGAGGCTTCAACATGTGTCTCCTATACTTCGTCTGTCTACAGAGGTCCGGGTATATTTGAATTTCTTTCTCTCCGAATACCACGGGTCCCTCCCGCCATGCTAACCTTAGTATGTCTTCTTTTGCCCGGAAGAAGTGTACCCTACACAGGACATCTCGTGGATCCTTTTGGGCGGCCTTGCGAGTGGTGGGGACCCTGTGGACCCGGTCCAATTCAATTAATGTGTTCAGTGGATTTTTCAATATTTGGTTAAATATAGTCAAAACCGTTTCTCTTAAGTTGGGGCCCTCTATGTCCTCTGGAATCCCTTTTAGCCGTAAATTATTTCTCCTGCTCCTGTTCTCAGATTCCTCAGCTTGCAGCTGTAACGCGACTAGTCTCTGATGCTGACTCTGTATTTTATCCTCCAGCCTCCCCAATCGTATGCTGTGTGCCTGCCCTAGTTTTTCCATTTGTTGGGTCCTGGAGTCTACTTTCTCTATATTGTCCTGCATCACTTTGATCTCTTCCCTTAGGGCCCCCGTGGTGTCATTTAACATTTCCAAAATATCCGCTCTTGTCGGGAGGGCTTGAATAAGTTGTCTAATATCTGACATATCTGACATAGTCCCCTTCTCAGTCTGTTCCTCTGACCCCGCTCCCCCCCACCGATCCAGGCTCATAGTAACACCTGTATTCTTTTGACATACCTGCTCTTCACTGGTGTTTGCTGGATCTCTGCTGGTGGGGTTGGAGCTTGCAGGGAGATGTCCACCTTTTGCTCCTTCCTGTATCCGGGGTTCCGACTCTAGTGCTGTTGGGGCTGTTGAAACACAAGGAGCCTGTAGGGAGACTTCCGTTAGTGATCTCCTGGATGTCATTATGCCGTCCCTGTTCTCCAGAGAGAATTGCGCCTCTTCTCTCCCTGCAGTATGCCGAGTGCTATACAGGTGTCTTGGGGCGGTGTTGTAAGACTTCCCTGCCGTCTTCCCCCGTTTCGACATGGGCAGAGAGTCTATCATATGAGTCTACAGACCAGCATATAGATACAGGTTAGTCAGCCGGCGTTTGGGGTCTGTTGCTGGAGTCTGCTGTATAGGCCGCTATGTGGGGCTAAGATGTACTGAGCTGGGCTGGTATGAGCGGTACTTCACGGCCCCCCCCTCGGCCTTAGCCTCGGTCCTTCTGCCCGGTATACTGTGTACTGGCTGTCCGCTCCTCACTGTCCTCCGCCGTGTTCCGCCACGCCGCTATATACCTCCGGCTTGCCGATGCCTGGCTCGGCCTCGTTCGGTCTCGCTCGCCTTCGTTTCCACGCTCTGACGTTCTCCTAGTAGTGCATGTACGCTGGATCGGACGCTGAGCTCTCTCTCCTCACTCCGTCATGTCTGACCACTCCCCCCAGGTTTTTATTTTTTGAGCTTTATTCTGTTCTGATCTGATCCTAACATGTTTGTTATTGAAAAAAAAAAATACGTTTTACAATCACTTTAATTGAAGTCTGCTAGTGTACCCAGATTAATAATTCCTGCGCTCATGTGTGAGAATTAAGTTAATAAGGAGGCTGAAACCCCAGCACCCAGAAGAAAGGTGGGAAGAAGATGTCAGCGGCTGGCGAGGGGTCCAACAGTAGCATTGCTGGACTGGAGATGTGTATTCTGCAGGCGAATGGTGAATAGTTTGGGATTGATTGCTTGTGTATGCATACAGTATGTACAGATAGATCCATTTGTTTTCCCTTGTGCTTTCTAACAAATGTAACTTTCTGTACACCTTTTTACATATTTAATCCGATAAATATACTTTTTATTTTTTGTAAATGCCTATACTACATTAAAGATTGCTGTTCTACCCTAGACAAACATTTAACCAAAGCAAATAGTTTTCCATGTAGCTCCCCCATCTGATCCCTTGTGACTCTGTTGGATCTGAATCTGGTTCTCCCTGCACTAAACTGCTATTTGAACCCATTAAATACACTCCTCTCTCTACTCTCACCCACGAGGTGGTGTTTCTTGTAGCCCTCTTCTCTGCATAAGGGAGCATCATGCAAGCCTATCCAAGCCCAACACTTAAGGATAGATTTCCACCATTTCCTGTCAAAGGCACACTCTACTAGATCTGTAAGTGCTTATTGGGCTTTACAGCATCTGCCAGCTTCAGGAATAAGGTTCTTTAGGCGGCTCTTTGAGCTGCAGGCAGATCCCAGTTTTAGGTCTAGGTTTAGAGTTCCCATCTGCTTTGAGGTACAGGAGAAGCATCAGGAGGTCATCAAAATTGAGTCCCAGAATCCAAATAGTCCACACTTTTCCACACCTGGAAACCACTACAGACTACCTCATAGACACGTGTTTTCTCCATCTCGCTGCTTTTCAAGCCTCCTATGCAGGTGGGTTAACCCTTTCAGGCCTATAGTCTCTGTAATCATGGTTTAGAGGCGCAGTTCCACTCAAAGTCAATCCGAGCCTTTGAATTTCAGGTCCCAAATGAGGTCTTACCAATCCAGAGAGTACTGAAATCAGTCCTCTCCGACCGGACTACCCTGCATGAGTGAGAACCCCTGAGTACTAAAAATGTGCCTTGAACTCTCCCTTAAAGGGACCACAACCCAAATAGTAGTGAAATATATCTGCCACCCAGGACCCATTCCTGACATCCTTTACACTGTACATACAGTTTTTTGTTGGATACTTGGATATACAAAAAAAATCTATACATTGTCTGTCTAAATCTATACAATACATGGTATCTTTGCTGTAGGCATAACTTATGCATTGATTCAATAATGGTTTAAAATTAGCTTAACATAATCTTTAACCACTTCCCGACCGCCCCATGTACATATACGTCGGCAGAATGGCACGTACAGGCAGAATCACGTACCTGTACGTGCCATTCTTCAGGCGCGTGGGGGGTCCGATCGGACCCCCCCGGCCGGCGGGGACGGTCGGGATCGCTTCAGGAGCGATCCGGGATGAGGGGACGGCCAGTAGTTTCTGGCCACCCCCTCGCGATCGCTCCTGGCGAATCAGATGCTTCCTCTGTCTGTGTCAATCAAAACACAGGCAGAGGAAGTGATGTCACGCTCGGTGCGCCGGTCTATGTGACCGGAACGCCGAGCTGTCAACATGTACAGGTTAGTGCACCAACAGTACACTGACACCAGTACACATAGGCACACAAAACACCCCCCTGTCACCCCCAGATCACCCCCCAGATCACCCCCTCCCCCCCCAGTCACAGTGTCACTAATTGCAGTGATCATTTTTTTACTGATCACTGCATTTAGTGTCAGTGTGACTGTAATAACTGTCAGTGCAGTTAGTTTTAGGTCCAAGGTAGCCCCCTACCCCCCCCTAATAAAGGTTTAACCCCTTGATTGCCCCCCAGGTAACCCTTTCACCCCCTTTTGCCAGTGTCACTAAGCGATCGTTTTTCTGATCGCTGTATTAGTGTCACTGCTGTCGCTAGGTAACCATTTTTTTTTTTTTAGGTAACCGCCATGTTTATATAGGTTCATAAATAGGTTTATAGGTCAGGTACCCCCATATTACAACCTAAATAAAGGTTTTAACCCCTTGATTGCCCCTAGAGTTAACCCTTTCACCAGTGATCACTGTATAACTGTCACTGGTGACGCTGGTTAGCCAGTTAGTTATTTCGTTATTTAGGTTCCCCGTCAGGTTTTTATATAGCGTCAGGTACCCCCATATATTACCTAATAAAGGTTTTAACCCCCTGATTGCCCCTAGTTTCCCCCTTTTGCCAGTGTCACTAAGCGATCGTTTTTCTGATCGCTGCATTAGTGTCGCTAGGTAACCAGTTTTTTTTTGTATTACTGTTACGGGTGACGCTGGTTAGTTAGCTTGTTTTTTATACTGTCAGGGCACCCGCCATTTATTACCCAATAACGGTTTAACCCCCTGATCGCCCGGCGGGTGATATCAATTAGGTTTTAGGGTCAAATAAGGTCTGCGTCGCCCCAGGTTAGTGCCAGTACCGCAAACACCCACGCGCAAAGCATACACCTCCCTTAGTGGCACAGTATCTGAACAGATCAATATCTGATCTGATCAGATCTATACTAGCGTCCCAGCAGTTTAGGGTTCCAAAAAAAACCGCATTGTTAGCGGGATCAGCCCAGATACCTGCTAGCACCTGCGTTTTCCCCCTCCGCCCAGCCCAGCCCACCCAACTGCAGTATCGATCGATCACTGTCACTTACAAAACACTAAGCACACATAACTGCAGCGTTCGCAGAGTCAGGCCTGATCCCTGCGATCGCTAACATTTTTTTTGTGGTAGCGTTTTGATTCAGTCGCTTCAGTCAGGAGCTTTTTTACCTGTGAATCTCAAAAAAATAAAAAAAAAATAAAATAGTTGTCGTTTTATTGTTCTCTCTCTCTCTCTCTCTATTGTTGCTCTTTTTTTACTCCATTCTATTCTGCAATGTTTTATTATGTTTTATCATGTTTTATCATGCTTGCTTTTCAGGTATGTAATTTTGTTTACTGTGTTTTAGTGTTAAGCATTTTTTTGTTTTCAGGTGCGCCATTCAGTTGCAACGCGGATTTATTTATCTTGACAGCAACAGCGTTTGCTCCCACGATACATAAAGCCGCGACTCCAACGCTGTAGGAGGTGATTTCACCACCACAGTTAAAAAAAAGAGCATATATGCCGAAGCATGGGGGCAGCAGGGGGGGGGGAGGAGCGATTGGCTCCTAATGCCACGTACATACGGTCGAAATTCCGACCGTGTGTACACGGCATAACTTTTGCGGGAGGATGCCCCCATGCATCGGCATATATAAATGGTGCATGTATGCCCATCATTAGAAGTGGGTGGATGAAGGGAGGTATTCTAATGGTGGGCATACCCACCAATCAATCTCTTTTTTTCGTTCAGCCAAGAGGCTGCATGAAAAAAAAAAGATTACAATATATGTCCAGTATGTTGCTGGACTTTGAATGGTTATACCAGAATGATGCCTGCAGGTTTAGGTATCATCTTGGTATCATTCTTTTCAGCCAGTGATCGGCTTTCATGTAAAAGCAATTCTAGCGGGTAATTAGCCTCTAGACTGCTTTTACAAGCAGTGGGAGGGAATGTCCCCCCTCCCGGATATAAACCGCGCCATTGGGAAATTGGGAAAGCATTTTATCACACCAATCTTGGTGTGGTCAGATGCTTTGAGGGCAGAGGAAAGATCTAGGGTCTAATAGACCCCAATTTTTTCAAAAAAAGAGTACCTGTCACTGCCTATTGCTATCATAGGGGATATTTACATTCCCTGAGATAACAATAAAAATCATAACAAAGAAAAAAAATGCAAGCAACATTTTAAAAAAAAAAAAAAAAAAAAACAAATACAAAAAAAAAACCAAAAAAAAAAAAAAAAAAGCACCCCTGCCCCCCCTTCTCTTGCGCAAAGGCGTACACAAGCGTTGGTCTGGCGTCATATGTACACAGCAATTGCACCATGCATGTGAGGTATCACCGCGAAGGTCAGATCGAGGGCAGTAATTTTAGCAGTAGACCTCCTCCGTGAATCTAATGTGGTATCATGTAAAGGCTTTTAAAGGCTTTTAAAAATGTATGTAGTTTGTCGCCACTGCGTGTTTGTGCGCAATTTTAAAGCATGTCGTGTTTGGTATCCATGTACTCGGCCTAAGATCATATTTTTTATTTCATCAAAAATTTGAGCAATATAGTGTGTTTTAGTGCATTAAAATAAAAAAAAGTGTATTTTTTCCACAAAAAATGCGTTTGAAAAATCGCTGCGCAAATACTGTGTGGAAAAAAAAAAAATGCAACACCCACCATTTTAATCTGTAGGGCCTTTGCTTTAACATTATATATAGTGTTTGGGGGTTCAACGTAATTTTCTTGCAAAAAAAAAATATGTTTTCATGTAAACAAAAAGTGTCAGAAAGGGCTTTGTCTACAAGTGGTTAGAAGAGTGGGTGACGTGTGACATAGGCTTCTAAATGTTGTGCATAAAATGCCAGGACAGTTCAACCCCCCCCAAATGACCCCATTTTGGAAAGTAGACACCCCAAGCTATTTGATGAGAGCAATGTTGAGCCCATTAAATATTTTTTTTTTTTGTCCCAAGAGATTGAATAATGAAAAAAAAAATATATATATATTTTTTTTACAAAAAGTTGTCACTAAATGATATATTGCTCAAACATGTCATGGGCATATGTGGAAATACACCCCAAAATACATTCTGTTGCTTCTCCTGAGTACGGGGATACCACATGTGTGGGACTTTTTGGGAGCCTAGCTGCGTACGGAACCCCAAAAACCAATCACCGCCTTCAGGCTTTCTAAGGGTGTAATTTTTTTATTTCACTTCTCACTGCCAATCACAGTTTCGGAGGCCATGGAATGCCCAGATGGCATAAAACCCCCCAAAATGACCCCATTTTGGAAAGTAGACACCCCAAGCTATTTGCTGAGAGGTATGGTGAGTATTTTGCAGATCTCGCTTTTTGTCACAAAGTTTTGAAAATTGAAAAAAAAAAAAAAAAAAAATGTTTTTTTCTTTACTTTCTTCATTTTCAAAAACAAATGAGAGCTGTAAAATACTCACCATGCCTCTCAACAAATAGCTTGGGGTGTCTACTTTCCAAAATGGGGTCATTTGGGGGGGTTTTGTGCTATTTTGGCATTTTATGGCCTTCGAAACGGTGATAGGTATTGAGGAGTGAAATCAAAAATTTGCACCCTTAGAAATCCTGAAGGCGGTGCTTGGGTTTCGGGGCCCCGTACGCGGCTAGGCTCCCAAAAAGTCCCACACATGTGGTATCCCCATACTCAGGAGAAGCAGCAAAATGTATTTTGGGGTGCAATTCCACATATAACTATGGCATGTGTGAGCAATATATCATTTAGTGACAACTTTTTGAAAAAAAAAAAAATCTTTTTTATTTTTGTCTTTATTCAATCACTTGGGACTAAAAAAAAAAATATTCAATGGGCTCAACATGCCTCTCAGCAAATAGCTTGGGGTGTCTACTTTCCAAAATGGGGTCATTTGGGGGGGTTTTGTACTTCTCTGCCATTTTAGCACCTCAAGAAATGAAATAGGCAGTCATAAATTAAAAGCGGTGTAAATTCCAGAAAATGTACTCTAGTTTGTAGACGCTATAACTTTTGCGCAAACCAATAAATATACGCTTATTGGCATTTTTTTTACTAAAGACATGTGGCTGAATACATTTTGGCCCAAATGTTTGACTAAAATTGAGTTTATTAGATTTTTTTTTTTTTTTATAACAAAAAGTAGAAAATCTCTTTTTTTTTTTCAAAATTTTCGCTCTTTTTCCGTTTATATCGCAAAAAATAAAAATCACAGAGGCAATCAAATACCATCAAAAGAAAGCTCTATTTGTGGGAAGAAAAGGACGCAAATTTCGTTTGGTTACAAAATTGCATGACCGCGCAATTACCAGTTAAAGTAGTGCAGTGCGAAATTGAAAAAAGACCTCTGGTCCTTTGGCTGCCAAATGGTCCGGGGCTGAAGTGGTTAAACAGATCTTTAAACACACCTGCTTTAATTCAAGTAAAATTTTCAAATATCAAGCACCAGTGCATGTTACGAGATGCATGTCACAGTTATGAGAGGGGGGTGAGTCACATGCTTCTCCATACCCAGAAATAATGGGTATTTTTGTTATACCTGTTGGCTGAATAGTGTGGCAGGGAAGGGGCAGGATGAGTATGTGGTGCTGAGTAGAGGGGAATAAGGTAAACCTGCTGTTGCTTTGCCCTGCATTGGCAAAGAACAGATTGGCTTTAAGTATTCTTCAGGCTGGTTTTGTTGTGCCTCCTTTGATATATATTATGCACCTCTCTGTGTATTGTTTTGTGTTCTGTAGGTTAACAGAGAGTAAAAATCCTGAGTTCCCAGTGGGAGGATACTATGTAGCACAGGGTGGATGGACAACCCACTTCATATCTGATGGCAAAGGACTGCGTGCATTAGCCTCCAGCTGGCCTGAATCTCTGCCTAAATCACTGGCAATTGGAGCCGTTGGCATGCCTGGGTGAGTTGTACAGATAACATCTCCAAAGTACTTTTTTATTCATTATTTCATTTTTCTTCAGCATTGACACCGCAACCACTTGGCCTACCTGCAGATCTTATTGGAGACTTTTTGCTTTTGAAGTAAAGGAGAGAATCAATATTGATTGGGAAAGTTTTTCTGACCCTTCCAATAACTTGGTCCTCTTCTGTTGGGAACCATCAGAAGGCTACCACTTCATATTGACCCTGATACATTCAAAATTGCAAGATCAACAGACTGCCATCTAATGCCTATGGTTACATCACCTACACAATAAACTTGCTTATTGAGAAGAGCCTTGTACATGCAGGCTTTTGTGTGTACTGCAAATGTCTGTGTAGCACTGACCCCCGAAGGAGCTGCTGGTTTTTGTTGGGCTTACCGTTACCTCACCTGTTCACTTGTCCGTCTTAGGGGTCCTGTTAAAAGGGTGGTCAAAGAATATTGCTCCAACACTTAGTCCTTTTTCTGAAGATTTATTTGACCAAAACACACAATTTTGCAATAGAGAGATAGAGGGTCAAGGGGAATTCAGGTACCTTGTAGTTTGCGGGTTAGAGGTATTTCCTTGATCCAGAGGACAAACAGCTTCCACAAGCTGGATCTAGCAACCACCGGATAGGCCCCTTTCCTGACCTAGCAGCCGATGAGATGCTTGGTCAAAGTCTCTGCCCCAGACTTGTTAATTTTAGCAAAATCGTTGCACAATCCTCTGCCACAGGAAGGCACAATCAGCTTCTTGTTGCAAAGATAAAGAGCTGTCACACAGTACCAGTTTCTTTCAGCTGTGTGGTAGGTAACCCAGGATGCATCCTCCAACTGAGTTTCCAGGCTTTTCCAGAGGTACCAGCCTTGTTGCTCTGTCCTCTCCCGAAAAAGTCCTCCCCTGGATCCTTCAGCCGCGTGGCTTCTCCCCGCAGGCAAGACAGCACAGGGCCACCCCTGGATCAGTAGACCCCAGAACTTCTGGGCCTACTCTTCAGTTGCGAAGCCTCGGACCAGATGACCCGAGATATAGGAAAAAGGCAGCACATACCTCAGGCCAGGAGGGCCATGAGGTCGGGATGACGAACCCCAAAAAAATGGCGTCTGTACCTTAAAGTGGTGTTTCCCCCTAAAAAAAAAAAAATGCTTAAAATTCCTAAAAATAAATAAAAAAATAATAATTGGGAAAATATTTTTTTTTACTCACCTCTATATGCCTGTTGCTAGGGGTCCCTCGTAGTCTGCCTCTTTCGGTGCCTGGTCAGTGACATCACATCCCCTCTGCGCAGGAAGGGCTCCCTCCCTCCCTCCTGTGCGGCCAATCACGGTGAAGCCACAGCCGGGTGCCCACAGTTGCAATGCCGGCGCCGCCGAGCGGATCGGGGGACGAGCGGAGCTTCGACCCCCCGCATCGCTGGACCCTGGAACAGGTAAGTGTCCGATTATTAAAAGTCATCAGCTGCAGTATTTGTAGATTTTTTTTTTTTAGGGATACTCCTCTTTAAGTACCCTTAAGACCACTCCCTCCGGGCTGTTTCTGAGTAAAAGTGGTACCCAATACATTTAGCCTGTTGCATTTCCAACACTTACTGGTGGTGACAGCGACACCCACGGCCAAGTGGAAATTAGCACAACCCAGCTAAACTGGTACAGAAACCAGAACTTTAGTATAATTATTCTGAGCCAAACTGCAGTTTCAGACAAACTTAAATTTCCAAAAATAATAGCGTCTGCTCTTCAGGAGAAGGGCGCTACATCTGCAAAGAAAATCTTTTGCAAATCTTTCAGCCAGCTTCAAACGGCTTCATTAAAACACCCTTCTGCTCCAGTTTGGGAAGTTTAAATGTAGATCATAATGGAAGTGCTGGCTTTTATGGTTAAACAAGCTGCTAAAATACTTCAGTGGGATTGCGTACTTGTTAAAGCCTGCTAGCAGCATTTTTTAAAAGAACAATTAGCACTCCTTTTGGGATTTATGTTTAACATCCCCCTCTTTCGGGAACTGAAGTTTACCTAAAAGGCTTAACCAAAGCTGTTGAAACTTGATGAAATCTTTGCAAATATTTAATAAAACATTTCTATATACACTTGTCTTTAACATACTGAAGCCTGTATGTACAACACCTGAAATATATATTCTATTCTGTCTGTCTCTAAATTAAGCTTAACTGCTAGAGTTCTAATAATATTAATAGTGATGATAATAATAACAACGGCAGTTGTATTAGCAGTAGCATTGTAGAAGCAGAAGATTTTTTAACCTTTTGGGAAAAATAATAAATGCACATTTTTAAAAAAAATATTTCAGGAAAAAAATTTGCATTTCTTATTTTTTTCCCCCCAGAATCAGTGGATCAGGGATGCAATCAGTGGCGGCCTGTCAATTAGGGGCCCCCGGACGCACCCCCCTCTATTCACAGCCGCCACCCCCTATTCATGCTCTATGATCCACAGCCGCTACCCCCCTATTCACGCTCTATGATCCACGGCCGCCACCTCCTATTCATGCATCCGGCCCCTTTCAGGTGTTTTTTAAACACCTGATTTTAAGCACCTGATTAGAGCCGGAGGGTCTAATAGGCTTCAAAATAGGGTGGGCTTGTGGCGCAGAGCATTGCGCCATGAGCCCACCCAGGTGTTACAACAGAAAATTTATATTTGCTATTGAAACACTGATTCTTAATCTGGCCAATCAGAAGCGGGTCTCAGACCCCTTTTCCAATTGGCCAAAAAGAGAATAGTCCCAATTGGCCACTGGGGAGGAGGGAGAAAACTGAAGCTGCTGCTATGTACGTGGAGAGCAGGGGAAGGGGAAGCTGTCGCCGTGCAGGGCAAGCCGCCGGTGAAGCCCGGGAGAAGAGCTGCCCACCATAGGTGGGGTAAGTGCTCTAGATGGGTGGTGGTACTGTTTGCCCGACCGCCACTGGGTGCAATGCCAGTATCCTGCAGACAAGCCTCCGATACAGGCTGGCTGTTTACAAGCCTCAGGGCTTGTGAATGAATTATGAGAACACTCATCAGCAAACTCGCAGTCCATTGAGAACTACAAGTCGTCAGCCGCAATGAATGAGGGTACTTGTAGTTCTCTCATTCACAGATAGCTATGAATGAATGATGTGGTCATGTGGGCGGAGCCCCGCACAGTTGCCCTTTTTTCAAGATGTGACAGCGGGTGCGAGGAGAAGAGGGGGGGGGGGGTCAGGGGTGCTGGGGGAAGGTCTGGAGCATGTTACACCCGAATTATGGGTGTAACATGCTCTGAAAGGTTAATCTATCCTTTAGAAGGAAAATCAACTTAAGCATAATGTAAATAATCTTTTCTAGGAGTGATGTGCTGTACAAGAACCTCTTTTGGGCAGGATAGCCTGTTTTTGACCCCATAGACTTTAATTATGGGAGCGCTGAAAAACACTTCAAACGTTTTTTTTGTATGCTCGCATTAAAGCCTAAAATGAATATCTCCTAAGCCTGTACGGTTTAGGAGATAGTCACTTTGCATGCAGCCACTGATGACAGCGGCCCATGCGCTCTGAAGGCTCGGCTGAAGACCGGAAGAAACGCTGAGGGCAAAATGTCAGCTCCCGCGTGGACCGGGATGCGATACGGGGACCTCATTCTAAGGTGAGTATTTCATATTCAGCTAGTATGTGGTGCATACTAACTCATTATGTCTTTGCCTTACAAGGTTTTTTTTTTGTGTTTTTTTTTTTCTCATGTAATGGTATACAACTGCTTCAAGTTAGTATCATGGCAAAAGCTGTGTATTTTAAAGGATCACATATTTTAGTTATTATTGCAGTATTCACTTTAAAGTAACTTTCATGATATCCACATTTCTAAGTTCTTGGTCTTTGATATTTTGGCTATTCTATTAATTATACAAATTTGTAGATTAAGCCCTAGACGCAGTCCTGCATTGAATTTAGCCCCATTCAGAGTCTATATATAACTGTTGAAATAACATATCAGCCACAAATATAGTGCATTGTTTCCAATTTGCATTGTGAGAAAGGGCGCTGGTAAAGCTCAACCATTGTTTAGCATTGCAATGCGGGGAGCAGAATCTCACCATGTAATAACAAATATGACTGCCTCCATGTGCATATATTATTACAATTACACATAGAAACAAACTATTTTAAAATGTTACTTATAGTCAGCTGGCATTTAAAGAGTTGAAACAAAATGTTCCCTATGTAAAGAATGGCACAGCATTATCTGAAGTAATCCGGTACAATTCTATGGTCACTGGAAGTGCAATTTTAGGGCTTAACATGCACCTAAATGCACCTAAAATGCACAAAATATTAGAAAAATCTATTAACCACTACTACCACCACCCCGAAGAATTTACCCACTTCCTGACCAGACCATTTTTTGCGATACAGCGCTGCAACGCTTTAACTGACAATTGCGTGGCCATACGACGTTGTACACAAACAAAATGTGTCCTTTTTTCCCCACAAATAGAGCTTTCTTTTGGTGGTATATGATCACTTCTGCGTTTTTTATTTTTTGCGCTATAAACAAAAAAAGACCAACAATTTTGAAAAAAAAAAACAATATTTTTTACTTTTTGCTATAATAAGTATACAAAAAAAATAAATAAAAAATTCTTCATCAGTTTAGGTCAATATGTATTCTTCTACATATTCTTGTTAAAAAAAATTGTAATAAGCATATATTAATTGGTTTGCGCAAAAGTTAACACTAGGGGGCCATCAAGGGGTTAAGTGTTCCCTAGGGAGGTGTTTCTACTGTGGGGGGAGTGTACTGACAGGGAATAGAGAGAGATCGCTGTTCCTGATCACTAGGAACAGCAGATCTCTCTCTACTTCCCTGACAGAACTGGGATTTGTCTGTTTGCATTGACAGATCCCCGTTCTGGCTCTCTGAGGAGTGATCGCGGGTCGCCGCCGGACATTGTGGCCTCCAGCGGCGGCACACCCCCTATAGCTCTTAAAGCGCAGACGTACACCTTTGCCAGCTGTGCCAACATGCCTCAGTATAATGACCGCAACTGGTCGGCAAGCAGTTAAAGAGGAGCTCCAGTCAGGAAAAAATAAATAAGTCAGCAGGTACAAATACTTGGCACTTACCTGTCCAGGGATCCCACAATGTCAGCACCCCAAGCCGATTCGTCAATTGGCTTCGGGTGCAGGCGCCAGCATTGTAAGTAATGGTCTTGCTGTCTTCTGGAACCTGTGTGTCTCCCAGAAGGCAGCAGGAGGGAAGGAGCAGTGGTCAGAAATGTTGTAGATTGCCGATTGGTGATCTTACCCGGAAGTGGGAGCAGGGTGCCTGTCAAAATCAGGTACCCACTCCCCCCCAAAAAGTGGCAAATGTGCCAAATGGAGGGCACGAACAAACGGAGCTTCCTCTTTTGGATGAAGCTTTGCTTTAAAGTGTACTGTGTATTCAGTCATTGTGGAAATGTACCCACCAAACTTCCTCTCCTCCTCTACAGAAGTCCCAGCACAATTTTTTTATATTGTTCATGAAGTGAGAAAATCCTTGCAGGGGCAGCACAGGGGGAGCTCCACCCTTATGAATGTAGGCACTCCCCCAGATCTACATCTTCCAAGAGCCCTTCTAATTGACTACAATGGGTAAAATAAATTACAGCACTTTGCATTGTACAATTAAATGAATGCCACCACATTAACTCTACATTAATGTGTGATTTTTTAATGAAACAGTCTGACAGCATACTTTGGCTTGTTGGAAGTCTGCAGTCCCAAGAAAGGAGACGTGGTTCTTGTTAACAGCGCTGCTGGTGCTGTAGGTTCTATAGTGGGACAGATTGCAAAGATGAAAGTAAGTTACCTTTTTAATTTGTGGTGTCTTTGAATTTTTTCCTCCAAAAAGCTCAAATTACTTTTGTACATTCTTTATTTTCAGACCAGATTTTTGGTGTTTTAATTATATAAGTGTCATCCTTGTAACTTTGCTTCTTCTCCTAAAGTTAAAGAATCATTTATTTTGAGGTGTATTTGTAGGGTACCGGATTCAGGTGCTCATACAGAAGAGTACCAGATTAAGGTGGAAGGGTTCAAAGGGAAAAAAAGAAAATAGGGGGTTCCAGAGATAGAGATAGGATGCACTGGGCAGGTGGTGAGGGGTTGCATAGGTAGTGGCAGATTAACAACTGTAAGCCATGTACAAGTGAGGCTCAGCCTTTGTATTCCTGGGAACATGTGAACTCAGTCCACATTCTCTAGAGGCTGTTAGGTCTTCCACAAATATGATCTTGTTTATTTGTATATATCCATAGACTGAGAGTGGGGAAAGGATCTGTCTCTAGAAGGTGGGAATGTACCTCCTGTCTGCATTTAATAGCTGTATTAGGAGTGATTTACAGTATCTACATCTCGAGAGGTGGGAGAAATAAAGAAGAAATGCAGATTGCATGGTACCAAGGTTTATTTCCATGGTATATTATAGACCCCTTCCCAGAAGGACCTAAACCTCACCATCACAAGACCATAAAGTATGTAATAGGGTTCCCTCAACACTTCTGCAGTGCAGGAATGTGGGTACATTTTTTTGAGAACCAAGGAGACCCTGTACCATCAGGTAAGAATGTTATAACCTGACTCCTGTGCTAGCAATGGAGGAATGATGAGAAAAGTGTAATAAGATTTTTTCCCCCCATTTTACTAAGAATGGGGGATAAATTCATCTGGTAGGGTAATAAGAGCTTTATAGGCTAGGAAGACAAAAGAGCTTTATAGGCCAGGAAGACAAAACCTCAATGACGAAAGTGTTCAAAGGAAGTCAGTGTGGCCAGTTCGTGTCTTCTGGGGGTCAGTGTGGACAAAGTATGACAGCTGGCTCAGTCTCCAGTTATCTAGAGGGGGGTCTAGCATGGTTCTATTCAGTAGTTGGTTTAATTCCATTGTGGGAGATGAAATACCTAAAGTGGTTGTAAACCTCAGACATGCCATATGAACAAACCATATGCGACTATAGTGTGTACTTATTTCAATTAGGAGCACTAAGTGCCACTTTGTCTGTTGCCTTGTTCCTCTGCTATCAGTGTGCATCACTTCTGGCAAGTTTTTCTGACACCAAGAGAAAAAAGTATCTTTAGCTGATTGGCAGCCTCAGCTCTGTTCCTGTGTGCTGTGTGAAGGGGGGTGTCCCTTCCCTCCAGTCAGTTCTCACCTCTGCAGAGTGTAACTTAATTTCCCCACCCCCCTTCTTTGTGACAGCTCAGGCAAACTGTATAAATTCTGCTTTGTGAATGGCTGTAGAGAATAAAAGACTGCAGATAAACAGGTAAAACTTACGTAGGAGGATTTGTTTCATCTCTGGGTATCACGTGAGACCAGATACTTCACTGGGTATATGTAATGGTTTACAATCACTTTAAGCTGGTATTTGTTGAGTGTCAGAAGTTCCCATAGACATCTGTGTGTCATGCCTGGGGCGAGGGCCGGGTTTCCATTTACAGGAGTCATAGCCGAGGATGGTTTCCAATTATTCTAAATACATCCAGATTCTACTGCTACTCTACTGCTAGCCAGGGCCCTAGAGGGACGGCTTTAATACGTGTGGAGCTGTCCACATAGACCATCCTCCGCACCACTGGCTCTCGGTGGTGCAGAGCTGTCGGTCTGCAATCGTGACCGGGAAGACTGCCCTACAGTTAAGCGATCTGAAAGCGCAGTGGAGCACAGCCTGGAAGGGATGACGTCCATGGTGGTGCAGAGGACGGTCTATGTGGGAAGCATTACCCCGGATGCCAGCATACTTAGATGTGCCTGTTTCAATCATTAACCATATGAGTTGCTAAATGTTGTACCTTCTGTAGGGGATCAGGGGGTGAAGAGCTGGCTTAGAGGCAGTCCAGTAAAATAAAAGTGGCTTTATTCAGCAAAATGGCAAAATCAAAATCAACATAAGACCAGACAGACTTGTCTTGTCACACGGTTGTGCACACAGGTACAGCTCACAGTTCAGCAGCACACAGGCTTACAAGTAAAATTTTATGGCTCCAACCAGAACTACAGTCTTTATGTGGTTAAGCTCACCCAGCAGGTACACCATCCAGCAATGGACATTCCCACACAGCGTCCTGCTGTGTCTCTCTCTCCTACTCAAACAGCTCCACTCTGACACTTTCAGCACACCTGATAATAAGCAGGTCTGAAGGGGAAGAACCTGCCTTCTTCGATTAACCCCTTCTCAACGCTGCCCCAGGCTGACCCTCTACATATCCCCCCCCCCCCCCCCTCTGTTCCAGGCCAGGGGTCTGGACACCACAAATCCAGTGGGCATAGACCCAGGTCTATGCCCCCTTCCTCCTCTGAATCCACATCATTTCTAGACCGGATTGCTGCTGTAAACCTATCATAGTCATTTTTATCAGTTTCCATTAGGCGGTACACTTCCTGGTACTCCTCTATGAGGAGCGGTTGCACCAATTCAGCACAGCGGTTTCTGGGCCAGTTTTTAAACGATGCCATGTTTTAAAATTCAGCCAGGCAATCCTCAATGTGGTCGTCTGGTATCATCGGCTGTAAAAAGTTACCAGCACAGATTCTACCTTCGTTACCACTGAGAGCAGCGCCAACCTTTTCTACTATCTCAGAGGGTTCCTGTCCCTCTGTGAGAGACCTGCTCTCCACAGTAGGTTCAACCACTAGAACTTGATCCCCAGGTTTAGACTCTCTGACCCTGGCAGACCGGTAGGCCACCCCCCTCCGGGTCCTCACTAATGGTTTATGCCCATGTTTAAGCCCTTTGCGATTTTTGGTTACCCTGTAGCATAGAGTATGATGCACAGCAACTCGGGGAGATCGCATATCTTCCGCAGGATGTGGTGGCTCACCACTCAATGATGTGACCTGTTACCTGGCGGGGACCAAAGGGGAGTCCTTCCTCTGAGCACCAAAGAAATCACTTCTGGAACCCCCAAGATATGACAAATCAGGCCCAGAGGGAGAACTCTCTGCCTCCAATCCTACAAACTCCTGCAGAGGATCTAGGTTGGCTCCTGCAGGTTCACACATCTGACATATTTCTTTACTGTTTACCTCCTGCAACACAGTATTTAACACTTCACATGGGGGTTTCTTCTTTTTAGAGGAGGCCCCTGAACCTTTGAACTTTTGTTCACACAAGTCCCAAAACAGGGGGCAGTCTCGCCCAATTAGCAAATCATGGGGTAACCCCCGGATCACCCCAACTCTCAGTGTAGCAGTTCCTGCGGTTGTGGACAGGGTTACATGGGCCATTGGATAGTCCTTGACATCCCCATGTACAGAGACCACTCCAATCTTTTTCCTGGGTATCAGATTACCCCGAAACCTGTCCAATTGGAGCAGGGTAACCCCACTCCCAGAGTCAAGAAGTGCTACAACCTTCTGCCCATTAACCCGCACCACACTCTCAAGTGGGCTTAGATTGTTCATGGGACCAGTGGCAAAAGCAAACATAGAGCCATGTCGAGCCATGTCACATTCCATTTGCTCCTCCAATCTTGGACACTGGGCCGCCATATGACCCAGTTGTTGGCAGGACCAACAGCGAACGTCACGGGGTTCCCGTTCTCCCTGCCGACTCTCAGGAGGGTTTGACGTTAGGGTGCTCCTAGCGGGGGTGCCATACACCATGCGTTCAACTGGTGCAATCTTCGTGCTGGAATGCACTTCCTTAGAACGGGCCAGCTCTCTTGTAATAGAGGGACTCTCCTGGAACTTTTACACACAACTGTAGCGCTCAACAGCTGTAGCCATCTCATCCAGGGACTGAGGCTCGGACTGAGACACCCATCAGTGGAGCTCCCTGGGTAGTCCATGCAGGAAACGATCGAGTGCGACAGGTGGTAGAGCTGCGCACGGGCAGGCTTAGCCTTGTCAAAGCGCCAGTCATGGACTCGGTTCGCCCTTAAAGCGACAGTCACTCCCAGCTTTGCTAGGATTTCTGCTTTCAGAAGCTTATAATCCCGTGCTGATTCAAGGGCCAAGTCACAGTATGCTTGTTGGGGGTCTGCGGTCAGGAAAGGAGCCAGTACATCTGCCCAGTCTTTATCAGGCAGACTTTCCCTTGCTGCAACCCGCTCAAACATTGCTAGGTATGCTTCCACGTTGTCTAAGGCCATCATCTTTTGCAGTGTCCGCTGCACTACCTTTCGGGGGTCACTCTTTACAGCGGGTCACCTTTTGTCATTTCAGCCTGCTGGGTCACCGCCTTTTGTAATCCCGCTATCTGTTCACTCAGTAAGCGATTTGTTTCCTGTTGTGCAGCGACTGTCTGCACCAGGATCTGCTCCTGCCGAGCCTGTGCTTGTACCAGGGCCTGCTGGGCCTCCTGATGGCGGGCATGCGCTTGTGTATTAGCCAGTACCAGCTGCTTAACCATATCCTCCATGGCTTGTTCAGAAGATTTGACTGTCTGTGCAGCTTTAACCCAGGACATGGGATTAGACTGGACCCCTCAAACTGCCCAATGCACGCTCCTCCAATTGTAGGGGATCAGGGGGTAAAGAGCTGGCTCAGAGGCAGTCCAGTAAAATAAAAGTGGCTTTATTCAGCAAAATGGCAAAAAAATCAACATAAGACCAGACAGACTTGTCTTGTCACAAGGTTGTGCACACAGGTACAGCTCACAGTTCAGCAGCACACAGGCTTACAGGCAGTGGCGTAACTAGAACCTTCAGGGCCCCGGTGCAAGAAACCATGGAGGGCCCCCCTGACCCCCGGCCAGGGCCCTGCCCACTGATCCCAGGGGCAGCAGGACCTGCATAGCAGGGGGAACAAATCCCCTCCATGTTCCTCCTGCAGCCACTGAATGCCTATCAGAGGGAGAGGAGGAGAAGCAGACTTTTAGTGGCTGCAGAAATAAAATGGAGGGGATTTGTTCCTCTAAATGCCCCCCCCCCCCCATCCAGGTGTTCAGGGGCAACATGTGTGCTATTGCAATTGTGACCCCTGTAGTTACGCCCCTGGGATGAGTGGCAGCGGTGTTGGTGGGGGATGGGATCAGTGGTGGTTGGGGAGGGATAGGATCAGTGGCATCGGTGGTAGGGGGTTGGATGAGTGGCAGCGGTTAGGGAGAGATGGGATGAGTGGCATCGGTGGGGGGAATGGGATCAGTGGCAGCAGTGGTGGTTGGGTAGGGATGGGAACAGTGGCAGCGATGGTGGAGGAGGGATTGGATCATTGGCAGCAGTGAGGGGGGATGGGATCAGCTGCAAGGGTTGTGGTTGAGGGGGTGGGATGAGTGGTAGGTGGGATTGAATGGGATGAGTGGCAAAGGTGGTGGGGGGGGGAATGGGATCAGTAGCAAGGATGATGGTTGGAGGAGGGTGGGATGAGATGAGTGGTAGTGGAAGGGGGATTGGATAGGATGAGTGGTAGTGGAAGGGGGGATTGGATGGGATGAGTGGCAGCGGTGAAGGGCATTGGATGAAATGAGTGGCAGCGGTGGTGGGAGAATGGGATCCGTCGTGAGGGTGGTCGTGGGGGGGGGGGGGGTGGTTTTGGGATGAGTGGTGGGGAGGAGAATGGTATCAGTGGCAGTAGTGGTCATGATGGGGTGGATCAGTGGCAGCAGTGGCAGCAGTGGTTGTGGTATTGGTGTGGGGGGACGGGGGGAATCAGTGGCAGTAGTGGTGGTGTGGGAGGGTATCAGTGGCAGTAGTGGTGGTGTGGGGGGGGGGTATCAGTGGCAGCAGTGGTGTGTGTGGGGGGAATGAGTGCAGTAGTGGTGGTGTGGGGGGGGGGACCAGTGGCAGTAGTGGTGGTGTGGGGGGGTATCAGTGCAGTAGTGGTGGTGTGGGGGGGTATCGGTGCAGTAGTGGTGGTGGGGGGGGTATCAGTGCAGTAGTGGTGGTGTGGGGGGGTATCAGTGCAGTAGAGGTGGTGTGGGGGGTATCGGTGCAGTAGTGGTGATGTGGGGGGGGATCAGTGCAGTAGTGGTGATGTGGGGGGGAATCAGTGCAGTAGTGGTGATGTGGGGGGGGGGGAATCAGTGCAGTAGTGGTGATGTGGGGGGGAATCAGTGCAGTAGTGGTGATGTGGGGGGGGAATCAGTGCAGTAGTGGTGATGTGGGGGGGGGGAATCAGTGCAGTAGTGGTGATGTGGGGGGGGAATCAGTGCAGTAGTGGTGATGTGGGGGGGGAATCAGTGCAGTAGTGGTGATGTGGGGGGGGAATCAGTGCGGTAGTGGTGATGTGGGGGGGGGGGAATCAGTGCAGTAGTGGTGATGTGGGGGGGGGGGGAATCAGTGCAGTAGTGGTGGTGATGTGGGGGGGGGAATCAGTGCAGTAGTGGTGATGTGTGGGGGGGGGGGGAATCAGTGCAGTAGTGGTGATGTGGGGGGGGGGGGGGAATCAGTGCAGTAGTGGTGATGTGGGGGGGGGAATCAGTGCAGTAGTGGTGATGTGTGGGGGGGGGGATCAGTGCAGTAGTGGTGGTGTGGGGGGGGGGGGATCAGTGCAGTAGTGGTGATGTGGGGGGGGGGAATCAGTGCAGTAGTGAGGATGTGGGGGGGGGGAATCAGTGCAGTAGTGAGGATGTGGGGGGGGGAATCAGTGCAGTAGTGGTGATGTGGGGGGGGGGGGGGGGGGGGGGGGATCAGTGCAGTAGTGGTGGTGTGGGGGGGGGGATCAGTGCAGTAGTGGTGGTGTGTGGGGGGGGATCAGTGCAGTAGTGGTGGTGTGGGGGGGGGGGGATCAGTGCAGTAGTGGTGTGTGGGGGGGGGGATCAGTGCAGTAGTGGTGGTGGGGGGGGGGGATCAGTGCAGTAGTGGTGGTGGTGGTGGGGGGGGATCAGTGCAGTAGTGGTGGTGTGGGGGGGGGATCAGTGCAGTAGTGGTGGTGTGGGGGGGGGGATCAGTGCAGTAGTGGTGGTGTGGGGGGGGATCAGTGCAGTAGTGGTGGTGTGGGGGGGGATCAGTGCAGTAGTGGTGGTGTGGGGGGGGGGATCAGTGCAGTAGTGGTGGTGTGGGGGGGGGGGGATCAGTGCAGTAGTGGTGGTGGTGTGGGGGGGGGATCAGTGCAGTAGTGGCTGTGTAGGGGGGGGGATCAGTGCAGTAGTGGTGGTGTGGGGGGGGGGATCAGTGGTGGTAGTGGTGGTGTGGGGGGGGATCAGTGCAGTAGTGGTGGGGTGTGGGGGGGGGGATCAGTGCAGTAGTGGTGGTGTGGGGGGGGGATCAGTGCAGTAGTGGTGGTGGGGGGGGGGGGGGGGATCAGTGCAGTAGTGGTGGTGGTGGGGGGGGGGGGGGGATCAGTGCAGTAGTGGTGGTGTGGGGGGGGATCAGTGCAGTAGTGGTGGTGTGGGGGGGGGATCAGTGCAGTAGTGGAGGTTTGGGGATCAGGGATGGGTGCCACTCACTTGCAGATCACTTGGTTCCGAATCCCCCTCCTTTCTGGGTCTTGCTTGGGTGAACAGAGGGGATGGGCGGGGCCTGTGAGTGCAGGCGGAGCTAGAGAAGATGGGCGGGGACTGTGCCTGCTGGGAGTGCAGGTGAAGAGTATGGGCGGAGACGTTGGGCGGAGCCGGCGGAGCGGGCGTGGCCGCGGAGAGGATGGGTGAAGCGGGCTGAGAGGATGGGTGGGGAGGATGGGCGGAGCCTGTGCAGTGTGCACAGTGCGCTCGGGGAGGATGGGCGGAGCGGCCGGAAAGGATGGGCGGGGCGAACTCCCCGTGAATGACCATACACTGTACTATTTCCCGGGCAGCAGCGGGCCCCCCTACAGTGGCGGAACCAGAGGGCCCAGTCGCAAATGCGACTGGTGCGACCCTGGTAATTCCGCCACTGCTTACAGGTAAAAGTTCACGGCTCCAACCAGAGCTACAGTCTTTATGTGGTTAAGCTCACCCAGCAGGTACACCATCCAGCAATGGACATTCCCACACAGCGTCCTGCTGTGTCTCTCTCTCCTACTCAAACAGCTCCACTCTGACACTTTCAGCACACCTGATAATAAGCAGGTCTGAAGGGGAAGTACCTGCCTTCTTCGATTAACCCCTTCTCAACGCTGCCCCAGGCTGACCCTCTAAACTTCATTAAATGTAACCATATTGCTACACTTGGAGGCGCCTCTCTTCTCTTTTATACTTAGTTACTGTACTGGAACCAATCTCATATTCAATCTCATATCCTTCAGCAAAGAAAAAAAAAATATTAGTAACTACAGTGATTCATATAACACTGCACATATGACAATCCCAGGATGAAAACAGGGTGACACTGAGCAGGTAGACTGTGCCCCTGAGCCTACGTAGTGCAAGGGCCTGCCTGATTGCATACAAATTGAAAGTGTTTAGGTGTGACCTCATAGTATATGGTTTTGGTAAATCTAAAGGAAAAAAAATCTAAAGAAAATTGTATAGTGTGTATCCAGCCTCAATGTTGCCTCATGGTAAATTGTAACAACTATGAATGTGAAAGCACCTACAGTATGTATAATGAAAACAGTCCCGAACTGAAAGACCACATTGGAGAGAATAATGACATGAAAATGAATATTATAAGTAAATATGGAATTCTTTTTTTGTGTTTAATCAGGGCTGTAAAGTAGTCGGATCTGCCAGCTCAGATGAAAAAGTTTTGTATTTAAAGGAGATTGGCTTTGATGAAGCTTTCAACTATAAGACAGTGAGCTCATTGGAGGAAGCATTGAAGACAGCATCACCGGAGGGATACGACTGTTACTTTGAGAATGTAAGTCTGCTTGAGCTTTGTTGATTTGTAAGAAAAAATACAATTTTCCGTTTTTTTTTTTTTTTTTTTGTTAAAGAACAATTACGGGTATGGAATTTTTTTTACATAGATACATTGGTCCAGCTTGGACTCATTTAAAAATGTATATGACATATCTGGACGATGTCCCTGGAACTTGGAAGTAGACACCACTACTCTAGTGATTGCCACTTGCTTCCAGGTCTCCTACCAGCCCGATGCAGTGTGAATATGGGAGCTTTGCATTTTCTGAATGAATGCAAATCATTCTTGGATTGTAAAAGGTGGAGAGTGTGATGTCACTGCCTCCATGATCAGACTAATAATCCCATAACCATAGTTCATAGTCCTCAGTTGATCTCCAGAGTGAGAAAGAGCAGATGGCTATGGCCTTACATACAGTGGGACCATGGACCATAGCCACCCTCTAACAGGAAGTTGGATCACTGCATGAAAAAACAAAAACTAAGGAATTTGGCGATATGGAGGAGGCTGAGAGCAATAAAAGGTACTTTTTTTAAGTTGAGAATACATACATGAATAGAATATATTTTTTAAATCAGAGTTTAGTGTCACTTTAGGATTGGTAAGCTGCGATATATAAAAACATTTCTTTTGGGTTTAAATACTCTTTATGTGGATGAATACCTGGCATGATAGCATGATGTGAGAGCGCTCTTTCTTCATTATAACAAAAGGGTTTTCTTGCACTGAAGCTGCATTACAACATGCACAAAATCTTACAAGATACGAATGTGCATTTCGTTTCATTCCGAATTGAAACTCGGACGAATTTTTCATTATTCGGAAATTCGGATGCATCCGAATTATCGAATTACAATAGTAACGAATTTAAACTAATCTGAAATAATGATTTGAATCGAAAAAAGCGGACGGAAGTCTAATCGAATTCGAAATAAATAGTATTTTTTTTTTTTTTTTTAGAAAATCGATTTCTGTCACATAGAATATAAAATAATAAAGCAATAGAATACAAATAAAAGAATAGTAAGGAATAGAATAGAATTTAATAGAATGTAATAAAATAAAATAGAATATGACCGTCTTCCGAAATTCAAATTTCAAATAGTATAAATTTGAATTTCGAGAATAGTTTGGAAAAGAATGCAAAACAATGGAAACTAAAATAATAGAAAAGAATAGAATAGAAAAACAATAGAACAGAATAGAATAAAACATAATATATATTATATTTTATTATATTCTGTTTTATTGTTTTTCTATTCTATTCTTTTCTATTCTAATCATTTCTATTCAAATTTGAATTCATTTTATACGAAATTCAAATTTTGGAAGATGATTATATATATATATATATAAATATTATATATATATATATATATATATATATATATATATATAACCATCTTCCGAAATTAGAATTTCGGATAAAATAATTTTGAATTCAAATAGTAAAGATTAGAATAAAAAAAAATAATAGAAAGGAATAGAAAAACAATAGAATGGAATAAAATATAATATATATTATATTTTATTCTATTCTATTGTCTTTCTAGTCTAATATTTTCTATTTTAATATTTTCTATTAGAATTTGAATTCATTCTATACGAAATTCTAATTTCGAAAGATGGCTTCTGAAACTTGAATTTCATATAGAATGAATTTGAATAGAAAAGATTAGAATAGAATAGAAAATAATAGAAAAGATAGCATAGAAAAACAATAGAACAGAAAAGAAAAAAATAATTATATTTTTTTCTATTCCATTTTATTGTTTTTCTATACTATTATTTTCAATTATTTTCTATTCTAATCTTTTCTATTCGAATTCGATTTCATTCTATACGAAATTCAAATTTCGGAAAATGGTTATATTTATATTGGACATCGGACTTGCTATAGTGCCATCCAATCCCAATACCCATATTACTATGGCTGTCTCCACCTCCCACAGACATGGTTTCACTAATGTTTACTTACTGCATTGCTGACCCTTTCTGGGATTAAATCTTTTTAGCAACTTTGGGATTCTCATAAAGCTCCCCTGCAACAGCATCACCGTTATCTTCAAATATGGCATTATACCATGTTTCTATTAAAGGATAAGTCATCTCAATCTTCATAGCAATCCATCTGTGTAGAATATTATTATTATTATACAGGATTTATATATAGCGCCAACAATTTGTGCAGCGCTTAACAAAATGAGGGCAGACATTACAGTTATGTTACAATTTGGTACAAGAGCAATCAGAGGGCCCTGCTCGTTAGAGCTTACAATCTAAGAAATATCTTTAACATATGTTTCTATTATGACTCCTGATACTACCGGGCCCATGGAATATCAAACGAAATTGGAGACCAAACTGGAAAAAGTTGGCTGCAACAGCAAAAGCTCTAGAAACCTTAGCATTCCTTTAAAGTACCGTACTTTTCCAGTGGTATTAAACTTCAATACATACATATATTTCCTGATGTCGACCCACATTTCAGGGGCTGTGTAGAAGCCAGCACGATCAACACACTTGGTGGACCTAAATTCCCCACAAACACACACAAATAAATTATGGATTCAAGTTTACAATCTGATTTGATCTGTGCTTCACGTAAAGTTGTAGAAACTCCTGCCGGAAGCACTTTTTCATACATTTTTCTTGGGGCTTTCCCACATGGAGAAAATACTCTAAATGCACATATTCGCTGATACCAAAATGACTACAGTTAAAGCCTGAAAACATCTGGATTGAATTTTGTGGAAGTCAAAAGCCAAATTCATGGCAGAATCTAAATGATTAATGAAAAACTAAGAGCCATTTTTGAACAATACCCATGTTTATTTTCTACAGGGTGGACAACCCCAAATTTCCTTTTTCAGGTCTACTGGCTGTCCACTATGTTTCTTTCCATTAAAAAATATGACATCCCCATGGGTTTTCTTGACCCCCCCCCCTTTTTTATTCCTTCTTTATTTTCCTTTCCAATCACACCCCACTCTTTTCTCCCTTGTCCATCACCCTTTCCCTTTATCTATTTCCTTGTTGCCTTTAGGCTGCAGAGGTCTGTTTCATCAAAATGTGTTTCTCTTCTATGTTTGCATTTTAACATGCTCTATACCTGCATCTAGCAGGATTCTGTATTGTTCCTATAGGATGACCTTTGTCCCTGCTACCTTCACTATTATAATCATAAACACAGACTCCTCGTTGGGACTTGGGGTGCATTGTCAATCTGAATCTCCTATCTCCTTTGTCATTATGCTGTTGTTCCTATATTGCCTACTGAGAGAATTAACGTGCAGCTGCAATCTCATTGTGGCGATTTTTGTCTAATGTCTGATTGTGATCTGGCTGGGATACATGCACTACCAATTCTTCAGGAAGAGGTGCCTCCTACCCTACTAAGGGCTTTTTGGGTCTTGGCTCTACTAATAAGCCCCCAAATGTGGAACACCCGACATACTTATAACGTTTTATGCGCTTTGCTGACGATTACGGGTGTGTGGAAGATACATTTTTTGTTCTTTTTAGGGGTGAGTACATTGATTTGGATACCAATAATTGAATCTCATTGGCTGTTTCTGTGTGGCCTTTCTCTCCTTCAACTCTATGTTATGTTATGACTGACCTTCATTTCAAATAGTGATCTTGGCTATAGTGGAGGTAAGATTTCTTCCCCTCTCCTATCTACTTGTCATGTAGGAAATTCATATGCCTTTATATTTGAAGAAGGCTTGATCCTTATTCCTAATCTGTTTCATTTGATGTGACTCTATGTCCGGTTGCAAGGCCCATTAGCACCAACCCAGTATGTCCTGAGGAATCAAATTGTGAAACGTGTTGACAAGAAAGCATGGGAGAGTTAATGGACCTAACCTTTTGATACATATACACACACTGTCTCTTGTGCAGTTGTTACGAACACTGTTGCATATAAGCTTCCATACCTCCATGTTTATTCTATTATTCTATTGGGCATCTGTTGACCTTGTCATACTATAAGGTGTTGTTGTTTGTTATATGCGTTTTTACTATTTTGTAATAAAGATTATATTTTTACTAACCATCGCATCATGACATGCCTACAAAGTCTGCCATTTTGATAAAAAAAAATTGAAATTCATTCAATCCTTTTATATTCATTTTGAATGTTAGTGTAGTGGGGGGTCTTCCTTTTCTTTTGTCTAATGTCAATGTTGTACATTTTATTTGCATCAAAATAAAAAAAAAAACAACAGTGGTTTAAACCCTCTCTGCTCTATTCAAAACTAAAAATCAGATGTTGACTGAAGTCAAAGATCAAGACAATACTGTAATTGCAGATACTGCCAGGAAAAGTTGAGAGGCAGTGTACTATTTTGTAGTGTCAAAAGTTTTGGCCATGAATTGTTTGATCATATCTAGTAATACTGTGTCTGGTCCCATCTGATATGAAGGGAAGCTTCTGATGAATGTAATTTCATCAAGGTGGTTGTGTGCATCATCCCAGGCACAAGTTTCCCATTGATAAGTAAAATTTAAGTTTTTTTTATATTTTAGACAGGTGTGCCTCAAGATTTTGCACACCTTAAAGTATGTCATAACTGCAAACAGATTGAGAAACGCTGCTGTTGAATATCCTTTCCTGTATTTATTTGCTGCAGAATTATAATATTGTTGTTAAGGCTGATCATTATTTCTTCTGCTATAGGTTGGAGGAAAGTTTGCAGATGCTGCCTTGCAACAAATGAAAGATTTTGGAAGAATTGCTGTATGTGGTGCCATCTCCATGTACAATGATCCAGTTATTACTTCAGGTAGATAAAGGTTTTCTTCCATAATATTATTTGAAACTCATTCTGCAAGTAGAATTCTATTTTAACATACAATTAGGTTTATTAATCGATAACTGGAATCTATTTAATCTTGTTAAAGGTGTTAATGTTTTAAGTTTCCTCTTTGTAAAACTGGCCATACATGGGCGATTGTTATCAAAATTTTCTTTTCATTTTGACTTAATGTCCACAAAGTCATTTTCATTTTTGACCGTAGGGACTGAAGGTTGGAAATTTTTTATTGCTTGTTAGCTAAACAAATTCTACTTGTGAATGTGATTTTAGCAAGGAAAAAAATTGTTGTTGTTGTAATGCACAAAAGTTTCACCCGAAACTAGAACTTTTGTTAGCAAGAACATTCTTTCGTGGAAGTTGTAAGCTCTTAGTTTTGGGCTCTGTGAAAATGTCATACGATTCTAGTGCATGATAAATGACTGCACATAATCGAGATTGAATGGCGGTTTCACTCAAAATTTGTTGAGTAATGATGGAAATTCCATATGAACATTTGAACAAATTCTACCCGTGTATAGCAGTGGCGGCTGGTGCTGGAGAATTTTAGGGGGGCGTGGGCGTGCCCCTCCAGGTCCACCCCCCTATTAATATTATTTCCAAGCTGCAGTGAAATAGATGCACATGACTCATCCTGCAAATAGAATTCTATTTTTATACACAATTATGTTTATTAATTGATAACTGGAATATATTCAACCTTGTTAAAGGTGGACTCTGTATGACTACTCTTGTTAATGTTTTAACTTAAGTTTATTTATTTTTCCCCCTACGGGCGGAGCCCTCCAGCAGTCACCGCTCCACTGGTGCCCGGCGATGCAGCTTCTGTTTTGACCCGGTCTTCTTTCGGGTTATGGTTCTTCAGCCTCCTGTCCTGATTTGCTGGGACGGGAAGCCAGAAGCCGATGGTGAGTGTTGATTCGCTGGTATCGCAGGGTGGGAGGGTTCAGGGTACAGTGCTCTGCGCCCCAAAGACAACATGAAACAGTCCAATTGGGTCCTCGGGCTCTGGTCATGTGCTTGTGAGGGGGTGATGGACCTGATAGAGACCTGTTGGTCTGGCGCCCTCATGGCACACGGCCATACACACGGTACACCGGCCACTGGTGTATAGCCAGTTTACAGTGATTGCATTTTTAGAATAGATGACAGGGTCTGTTTTAAAACATGATTTTGTTATCTGGCATTTTTTTTATGGGCATTCTCTGTCCTCAGACTTACTTTCAGTGCTGCTTGCTTTTTACAGACAAAGAAAATGTAACTAAACCTAAAAAAGGAGTCTTTTTATAAATGGCTTCACACATTTTTTCCTAATATAACACCCACAGTGGGCAGGAACACATATAACGTCAATGTGGGCAGAACTATGACAAGATGATCTTGTTACTAGAATCTCCAAGAGCTAGTAGAGGCTAGTGTTTGTCACAGCCCACTATGCACCATGTACAACTGAAATGTCTTTTTTGAGGAGGCTGATCCTTTGAGTCTATAGAAATAATGGTGAGTATCAGCAGGAAATGTAGAAAACCCAAGTTTAACCAGTTCCCGCCCAGCCTATAGTACAGTGATGGTCGTGACCGCTCTAGTTCTGGGAGGACATCATATGACATCCTCCCCAGAAAGACCCACTGCCGGTACCATGTGATCACTGTAACCAATCACAGCAGATCACATGACAATTGCACACAAAGGATGGCTTCCATTCATTCCATTCATTGTGTACAATTGTGTTGATCTATGTGATTAGTCACAGTGATTACATGGTACAGACAGGGCCAATCACAGCCCATCTGTACCATGTGATTATCTGTGGCCAATCACAGCTAATGACAATAGTAAACATGTTTGTTTATACCAGAGATAGCAAAAAAAATCCTTATCACCTCCCAAGAGTAGCACAGTGTTACTATGGTAACACTGTGTTGCTCTGGTCACAATATGCAACAAAAATTAAAAAAAATTATAAAAATTCAATTTTTTTACATACTGTCACCAGTCAGTGTCCCTGAATGCCACCACACCAGTTATATGATAACACTGTAGTGCACAGTATGTAAAAAAAAAAAAAAAAAAAAATTGTGTAAAAAAAAAATATTTTTAAAGTTTCCAAAAATTTGTGACAAAAAATTACAACTTCAAAAAACTTTTCATGCCTCTTACTAAAAACCATGGCCTGTCGATTTTCCAAAAAGGGTTAATTTGGGGGATTTTTGTACTGTCCTAGCATTTTTGGGCCTCAAGAAATTAGATTTTCAGATATATACGATAGTTTGTGGACTCTATAACTTTCATACAGCCTGATAATATACACTGATTTGGGTTATTTTCAACAAAGAAATGTAGCAGTATACATGTTGACCTAAATTTATGAAGAGCTATTATTTATTTGCTAAATTTTATAACAGAAACAAAGAAAAGTTTGTTTCAAATTTTTGGTCTTTTTTCGTTCATATAGCAAAGCATAAAAAAAAACAAGGGGTGATTTAAATACCACCAAAAGCTCTATTTGTGTAAAAAAATATAAAAAAAAGGAATATGGGTACAGTGTTGCATGACTTTAAATTTTGTCATTCAATGTGTGTCAGGGCTGAAAGCTAAAAATTGGCCTGGGCAGGAAGTGGGTGAAAGTGCCCAGTATTGAAGTGGTTAAAGCACATATAAATACAATAACTGACATCTCTTATACCCATTAACATGTTAAGCTAATCCTCAAAGTCATATTCTATCTGTTTAATTCTGCAATTTTCATAAAAACTATACTGGTGATCCTGCCATGAAGATCCTATTGCAGGCACTTCCTGTTAGAAGGTGACAGAGCCTGTCCTTGACTCCGAGTTTTGAACCTACAATGCCACCCTGTACGTTCCTAGTAGAGACTATAGGTGGCTGTGCAGACAGGCAAGCTTTGTTTTTGTCACCATCAGGTAGTCCACCCAGACCCAAGATATGGAGCAGATGCTGGAGTGAGTGCATGTAATTGGAACTGGGCATGGATCAAATAGGCTGCTGGAGATCAACTGCATGGAAATACAGATAAGGATAAAAATGTGGCAGTTGTTTATGGTACACTGTACTTTAGCAAAATAAATGTGAGGGTTTACATCTGCTAGGGGCCTAGGACAGAGGCCCTGAGAAACTTCAACAAATTACTTTTTGTGTACACCCTGCTCTTCTTCCCCCACCCCCATTATTGCTATTTATCAAAGGAGCAGTTGTAGCTGCTGCTATGTAAAATAAAGCTTTGAATGGTGTTTGAAAACATTGAGAAATAGTTTTGTTAAAACGTTTTACTCTGTGTATTTTTTTTTATAAAATGTGTTTCTATTTAACGACTTATTAACTCTTAGGCCGGCTTCACACTGGGGCGGTGCGGGCGGCGACGATGAAGCAGCGCTATATTTAGCGCTGCTTTACCATAGTTTTATCCGTGGTATGCGGCTGCTAGCAGGGTGGTTTTAGCCCCACTAGCAGCCGAAAAAGGGTTAAAATCCCCCGCAAAGGAGGATCGGAGACAGCGGCTGGAGCTGCTGTGCTCATCCCCATTGAGGGAACGATCGGGTTCAGGTAAGAAAAGGGGGACTCTGGGGGGCTGCTGCACTACGGAAGGTTTTTCACCTTAATGCATTTAGACCCCTTTCACACCGAGGGCGTTTGGCAGGCGCTATAGCGTTAGAAATAGCGCCTGCAATCCGCCCTCAAACTGCTGTTCCATTGTCTCCAGTGTGAAAGCCTCGGGCTTTCACACTGGAGCGGTGCGCTGGCAGGGCGTCATGAAAAGTCCTGCCAGCAGCTTCTTTGGATCGCTGAAGGAGCAGTGTGTTTACCGCTGCTCCCCATTGAAATCAATGGGGCAGCGCTGCAATACCGTATTGCCAGCGGTTTTAACTCTTTCTCGGCCGCTAGCGGGGGAAAAAGCGCCCCGGCTAGCGGCCGAAATGCGCCGCAAATCCGATAGTAAAATGCTGCTAAAAATAAAGTCCAACCCAGGGTCTTGTGTCCAGGGTCTTTTATATTCATTATTTACGGATGTGGCCATAGGAGTGTTTCTGCTTTAATTTAACAACATGCAGTAGAAGACTTTGAATCTGAACTGTTCCTTTAGGGTGAAGGCACCCCCGTTTAAGGATAAGTTAAACTGGTACTAAAAAGGGCCTCCTCATCAGAATAGTCCTGAATGTACAAAAGAAAAGCACTCCCAAAAGAGGCCAAAGTCTCTAGATCCAGAAGGCTGGTACTCACTGTTTGCTGGATACTGTGTAGCTGCCTGCAGTATCAGTCAGGTTCTGTACTTGGATTGCCTGTGTCCTGGATCCTTAGAAGAGCTCTCAGGAGGCTAGGCCAGAGGTCCTCCAGCCAAAGCAAAATCTGGGACCCCAAAAATGTTTTTTGGGGATGAACTCCCAGAGATGCCACAGCCCTCAGGCTGGGTCTTATTCTTTCAGGAAACAAGAAACCTCTGCTCTGGCTTCCAGTCCATTTATAACCCTCTCAGCCCCCTGCTGGTCACTCACCATACTAACCAATTGGTTGAGGAGGCATCAATCTGCAGGCCAGGGTCTGTTTTCTTCCACTAGTTATGTCCCAATGCTCTCTGGGAAAACGTGGGAAAGAAAATCAAGTCTGTACCAATGGAACCCAGAACAGGCTTAACCAAACAATTAATGCACTCCCTGGCTACAGAGAGGCCAAAAACTAAACCTAAACACAAGTAAAGTACTGGGGCACTACATTTATATTTGATCAAAAATTTTCCCATTGATGATGTTGCTGTTTGTTTATTAAAGGACCTTACATACAGCCATATATCCTGTTCAAACAAATCCGAATGGAAGGATTTCTTGTGAGTCGCTGGGAGGACAGATATGAGGAAGGTCAAAAACAACTCATGCAGTGGGTTTTAGAGGTAAGCCTATCTTGGAAAATAATACTTTAGGTATTATGAGAAACTTGTGGGTAGAATTGTGGACAATGTATGATTTAGGTTTCTCCCTACACATAGTGAGGGACTCCAGGCTTTGTGAGTGATATAGGGAAAACAAACTTTCTGTTTACTTAATATCTTAATAATTTCTGTTTTGTGACCTGGATCCCAGAGGTGTTTTAGAACTTTGGGTGGGGTAAAGCCTTAATTCCTAGGTCCATATCTTACCAGGTAGCCAGACCTCATTATAGGTCTTAGTTGTCTATAGGGATGAGCCGAACACCCCCCTGTTCGGTTCGCACCAGAACCTGCGAACAGACCTAAAGTTCGTGTGAACTTTAGAACACTATTAAAGTCTATGGGACTCAAACGTTCAAAATCAAAAGTGCTAATTTTAAAGGTTTATATGCAAGTTATTGTCATAAAGGTTTTTTTCGGGAGCAGTGATTTTAGTAATGCTTAAAGTGAAACAATAAAAGTGTAATATTCCTTTAAATTTGGTACCTGGGGGGTGTCTATAGTATGCCTGCAAAGGGGCGCATGTTTCCCGTGCTTAGAACCGACCCTGCACAAAGTGTCATTTTTGCAGGAAAAAAAGTCTTTTAAAATCACTCGTGGCTATAATGAATTGTCGGCTCCCGTAATACAGAGAACAGTCATTGAAAGTCATTGATAATAAAAAATATGCGTGGGGTTCCCCCCAAATTCAGTTACCAGGCCCTTCAGGTCTGGTATGGATATTACGGGGAACCCCACGCCAAATTTAAAAAAGGGCCTCATCCCCACAACCCTGGCCGGTGATTGTGGGGGTCTGCAGGCGGGGGGGCTTATAAGAATCTGGAAACACCCTTTAACAAGGGCACCCCCAGATCTCGCCCCCCCTGTTTGAAATGATAAGGGGGTACAAAAGTACCCCTACCATTTCACAAAGAAAGTGTAAAAAAAAATTTAAAAACACACTGACCCCGTTGGGAAAAGTCCTATTAAAAATAAAAAAAATTAAAAAAAGATTCCAGCGGTGGTAATCCACTCTTGCTATCCAGCGATGGCTGATCTCTTCTCCGGGGTCCAGCGATGGCTGATCTCTTCCGCCGACATCCAGCGCAGCGCATCCTGTCTCTACGGAGACACTGCGGGAATCCTGGCCTGACAGGTCTTAGCTGAGAAGAACCGGGCCACCCGTCACCTGACCCCGCCCCCCTCTGACGCAAGGGGGAAGTCAGGCTTCCCCAGTGACTTATGGGTGACCCCGCCCCTCTCTGATGTAACGGAAACCTGCGTTACATAAGAGGGGGGCGGGGTCACCCTGTACATCACTGGGGAAGCCCGGCTTTTCCCGTGCGTCCCCTTAATATCCATACCAGACCTGAAGGGCCTGGTAATTGAATTTGGGGGGAACCCCACGCATATATATATATTTTTTTTATCAATGACTTTCAATGACTGCTCTCTGTATTACGGGAGCCGACAATTCATTATAGCCGCAAGTGATTTTAAAAGACTTTTTTTCCTGCAAAAATGACACTTTGTGCAGGGACAGCTCTAAGCATGGGAAACATGCGCCCCTTTACAGGCATACTATACACACCCCCCAGGTACGAAATTTAAAGGAATACTACACTTTTTTATTGTTTCACTGCATTTTAAAAGCACTGCTCTTAAACGGTTGTTTTTAAAAGTTTTTTTTGCATTGATACATGTCCCCTGGGGTAGGACCCAGGTCCCCAAACACTTTTTAGGACAATAACTTGCATATAAGCCTTTAAAATTAGCACTTTAGATTTCTCCCATAGACTTTTACAGGGTGTTCGTGGCTTCTCGAATTTGCCGCAAACACCCCAAATTGTTCGCTGTTCAGTGAACAGGCGAACAGGTAATGTTCGAGTCGAACCTGAGTTCGACTTGAACTCGAAGCTCATCCCTAGTTGTCTACATGCCTTATATCCAAGCTACCTGCTATAAAAGCCTGCTGCTGGGTAAAACGACTGCTGATAGAACACTAAAAAAGAAACATTGCTGCCTATTTGTGATAGGGGGAACCCTGTTAGTAAGAAACTGAGTTTAGTGGCTTGGATGAGCAGATGTTTAGTGTGTTTTATGCTATAGACTTGTTGTGCAAAGTCCTCTTGTATTGAAACTGTGTTTGTTTGCTGCCTTGCTGAATAATAATGCAGGGAACTGAGCTGTTTCTGGGTGTCACTGTTTGTCTCATGCATGGTTTACCACTGCCACTTCCAGTTGAGGCAACAAAGAGGTATACTTGAATTGATTTGAGGGGAGTAAAGGATATGCGCTAGGGGGCACTTTGAGAGGGGAAGTGCCCCCTAGCAAATATCCTCTTTCTCCCCCAAATCGAAGAGATGCCGTTTTGCCACAGAGGATGATTGTGGTGCCTGGCACTCCAGGCACCCCGCAAACGATGTTGAGCAATTGCTCAGGTGCCAAAACGAGTGCCCCCCTGCCAAGCAAGTTGGTGGAGCCAGGGCTGGTTCACACCATGATTCACACAGGAACATGCTGTATGGTCCTACGCTATTCACATGTGATCTGGGTGCAGTGCGATTTTAGCCCATTCATTTGAATGAGCTGGAATTGTGCCAGACCACACCAAAAGTAGTGCATGCACTACTTTAAAAAATGCACAGCATTAAAAAATGCACATGCAGTATTACTGTACCATGCAATCCTATGCAGACAAACACACTGCGCTTGCAACCTACATTTGGGGTGTCATTGAGCCCTACACTGTGCGATACTCACCCGACTCCTGCACTTTATTTGTTTTGTACTCCTGACTCTTACTAAGCATTACACACTCCTGTCCTCTGCATTCTGTGGATAACACTCCTGTCCCCTGTGCATTATGTACTCCTTGACTCTGCCCTCTGTGCCATGTACTCCTAAACCTGGCACTGTGCATTACATACTCCTGATCCTTTAACCACTTGCCGACCAGCGCACGTCAATGTACGTTGGCAGAATGACACTGGCAGGCAAAAGGGCGTACAGGTATGTCACTTTTAAGAAGCCGTGTCGTGAATCGCACGCCTGCCGCGGTCTCCATGACTGTTGGTCCCGTGGACTCAATGTCCGCCGGGTGCCCGCAATCGTGTCACGGAGAGGAAGAACAGGGAGATGCTTTTGTAAACAAAGCATTCCTCGTTCTGCCTAGTGACAGGACAGAGATCACTGTTCTCTCTCATTGAGAGCAGTGTTCACTGTCCTGTGTGTTCAAGCCCAACCCCCTCACAGTTAGAATCACTCCCTAGGACACACTTAACCCCTACAATCGCTTCCTAGTGGTTAACCCCTTCACTGGCAGTGTCATTTACACAGTAATCAATGCATTTTTATAGCATTGATTGCTGTATAAATGACAATGGTCCCAAAAATGTGTCAAAAATGTCTGATGTGTTCGCCATAATGTCGCAGTCCCGATAAAAATCCCGATAAAAATCCATTACTAATAAAAAAAAAAATTAAAAATAAAAATGCCATAAAACTATCCCCTAATTTGTAGACGCTATAAATTTTGCGCAAACCAATCAATATACCAAAAAAAATGTAGAAGAATACATATCGGCCTAAACTGAGGGAAAAAAATGTTTTTTTATATATTTTTTAGGGATATCTATTATAGCAAAAAGTAAAAAATATTAATTTTTTTTTTTCAAAATTCTCACTCTTTTTTTGTTTTATAGCGCAAAAAATAAAAACTGCAGAGGCAATCAAATACCACCAAAAGAAAGCTCTATTTCTGGGGGAAAGAAAAGACATCAATTTTGTTTGGGTACAATGTCGTACGACCGCGCAATTGTCAGTTAAAGTGACGCAGTGCCGAATCACAAAAAGTGCTCTGGTCAGGAAGGGGGTAAAATCCTCCGGGGCTAAAGTGGTTAACACACCCTGGACCCCTGTAGTCTGCATTATGTATCCTAAACCTGACACTGACTGCAGCACTCCCCAACCCCTGTGCTCTGCATTAAACACTCCTGCACTCCTGTCAGCGAGTGGAAAGGATTCTATAGACACAGCTGATCACATGGTAAATGGCCGCTATGATTGGCCCTTTACCCTGATCTGTGATCAGCTGCATCCTAAGGATGTAGCAATCACAGAGCCCGCTGTCCACGTGCGGCAAGGGGTGTGCGGGCAAGGTGATCATTGGTGGATGACCATGGACACCCTCCAGGCAAAGTAGGCCCGCGTTGTAGCCCTCTTTCGGAGCTGGTTAAAAGACCAAAATCTAGCAAAGAAAATACGTTTATTGTTGGTGTTTATATACACTTTGATACCTTTTATTTAAAAAAATGGTGCCCTTTGTTAATTAGCATGATATATTTTTTAATCATTTTTAATTGTTGATTTAAAGGTGACATAAATTGTTTAAATTTTTTTTTCAGGGCAAATTGAAATATCATGAACACATCACCAATGGATTTGAGAACATGCCAGCAGGATTCATGGGAATGCTCAAGGGAGAGAACATTGGGAAAGCAATTATCAAAGTGTAGATTTTCATTTATGGAAAAGAAGAAAACATTTTAGCTACTTTTGCTGACTTGTCTGGGGGCCCATTATCCTCCCTTGGGCCAGTCACTGACCTACAAAGCAAGTACCCTGGCACTACACTGGCTGCATGCTTTTTCTGGGTTTATGACTCACTAAGAATTAAAGCAAGGATAAGGATGACATTCCTGAAAAATGTATCTTTAAAAACAAGTCGGCAGTGACAGCCACCTTACCTTCACTAAATCATAATTGTTTTTTTCTTTTAAAAAAATCATATATGCCTAAGCTTTTATAATAGAATAACCATCCATTAAAAGATCTGTGTTGATCACATTTAATGTATCTGTTCAGTATCAGTATCTATGAAATGTGTATGTAGTTTACAAGATATGTTACTGGTTTGATTAAAAAAAAGTAGGAAAAAATGTGCTAATAAAGTACCGGTAATCACTATATAGACATACATTCTTTGAGAAGAAGCATGCTTAAAATTAACTGACTGTTTGTATTTTGACTGTTCTGTCCACAGTACACATTAACTCTCTGGCCTGTGTGCAGTTTACATGGAGCTATAACCCCTATCCACCAAAAATATAAACCAGTGGTGGTCAATTTGGAAATGATAGAGGGCCTCAAGTGTGACCCTGACACAGGGTTGCACAATAGCAGCCCATTTTCGCACCTCAACATCCAAAAACGCATATTGGCCCCGCCCATCCCCAACATCACAGGTTGGATTCGACAGCTGCACTCTTTCTCATTGAGGCTTTACCCTTGCCGGCTTGCCCGCAAATCCCTGGCTGTGCTAGATATTCCCACTGTTCACACACTGCTGCATGTCCTGCTCAGCTGCACTCATTTGTTATCCATCTGATGCATCCATCTGATCCATCTGATGTTTCATTAATTGGTGCCTTTGCGGTTTAACTAATTCCTGAACCTTGCACTCTGTACGTAACACGTTCCTGAACCTTGCACTCTCTATGTAACGCATTCCTGAACCTTGTGCTCTGTACATAATGCATTCCTGAACCTTGCACTCTGTACATAATGCATTACTAAACCTTGCACTCTGTACATAACGCATTACTGAACATTGCACTCTGTACATAATGCATTACTGAACATTGCACTCTGTACATAATGCATTACTAAACCTTGCACTCTGTACATAACGCATTACTGAACATTGCACTCTGTACATAATGCATTACTGAACATTGCACTCTGTACATAATGCATTCCTGAACCTTGCACTCTGTACATAATGCATTACTGAACCTTGCACTCTGTACGTAATGCATTACTGAACCTTGCACTCTGTACTTAATGCATTACTGAACCTTGTCCTCTGTACATAATGCATTACTGAACCTTGCACTCTGTACATAATGCATTCCTGAACCTTGCACTCTGTACATAATGCATTCCTGAACCTTGCACTCTGTACATAATGCATTCCTGAACCTTGCACTCTGTACATAATGCATTACTGAACCTTGCACTCTGTACTTAATGCATTACTGAACCTTGCACTCCGTACATAATGCATTCCGGAACCTTTGTGTAATGCACTCTTCCACAGTTTGTGCAAAACTATTTGTAATAGAAGCTTTTTATTCTTTTTTTGGTAATGATTATGCTGGGGTTTGTGTCCGCAAGACTCTTGTTTGTGGCACAGCAATCAAAGCACATTTTATAGGTACAAGGTTTTGTTTAACCATGCCCCTTAAGCCCCTGCCACTCTTAAGCATTCGGTCTTACCCATTTTTGCTGCAGTGCACTACACGGGCAGCAGGTCACTTCCTCGAGTGTCCCTCATTCTGAAGTTCAAAAGTTAGGAGGTATGTCCACCATCACAGGAGTGCTGCAAACCCCCTCACATTGTAATATATTATGGGTGTAGTTGTGTGTGTTTTTTTTTTTTGTGTGTGTGTGTATATATATATATATATATATATATATATATATATATATAATCAGAGGGGCTGACATAGGCCAGCGTCTGACCAAACCAGCTATATTCTACATAAAAGGTTAGCTAATGTCTCTTTGCTATGTTATTTTATGCAAGATCACTTTGGCTCTCGAGGGCCAACCTAATTAAACATTTCAAAGGGTACATTGTTTTGTGTGGAAACAATCACCAATTCGGTTTCAAATAGAAATGAAAGTCAAAAGATTTTTGTATAGATATAAAAATACATATATATATATATATATATATACATATACATATAAATACCTTTTTTCAGCTCAAAGCTCATAGTCCCACCCACACTATAAAAGGTTCCTTCCCAAAGGAAGCTTTTTCAGTGCGTTGTTAGAGTGGAGATAGATAGAGCAGGGCTCAGTTTGCTACTTGGGAGTTAGTGTGTTTACTTATTGTGATTCAGAGTGTAGCGTGTTAGTGTACATTGTTAGTGTAGTGTGAGTATAGTGTGTCAGTGTAGTTTGTCATTATGGTGTGAGTATAGTGTGTCAATATAGTGGGAGTATAATGTAGTGTGAGCATAGTGTAGTATGTCAGTATAGTGTAGTGTCAGTGTAGTGTGTTAATGTAGTGCAGTGTTTAACACAGCATTGCATAACATTTAGTGCTGTATACAGTGCTGTATACCCTTTTATTTATTTTTTGGTTGCTGCACGTTTTTTTTTAATCTCCTGCCTACTCCCTTTTTTTTTTTTAAATGGTCAGCCACAGTTTTTCTGACTGTGATGCTGGTGTCCCCCCCCCCCCCCCCCTTTTTTGTTTTTTTTTTATAGTTTTTAAATTTATGTCAGCGTCAATTTAAAGTGCACCAAACACCACTTTTCATTCAAAAAGTGCATCCAATCACACAGTTTCTATTAAATTTGGGTAATAAGTCCCCCCCCCATCATGTCTGGGAGGGCAACAAGGAGAGGCAGACATTCTCATGGCACTATGAGGGGGCCAGCAGCGTCTGGGTCCACAGGCAAAGGTGGACGTGGTTCGTCTTCAGACAGGGCACATTGGTCTCTGTTTAGTGATGAGGATCAGCGGCGGCCCGTCCATAGGGGGCGCATGGGCGGCGCCCCCCCCCCCAAGCCAGTCACAAAAAAAAAAAAAATGTCCCTTTAAAAAAAAAGGTTCCTTTAAGTGCACTGTGTTCGGGGCGGGCGCCGGTCACAGTGCACTATGGGAGCGTCATGCCAATGCAATCCCGTGATTGCCGGCAAAACGCTTCATTTGTGGGTTTTTTTTATGCCTTGTGGCGCTATGCAGAGTGCCACAAGACGCTCATTGGGGCATTCTTCTGCATTGTATGTCCTGATGGTGGATAGTGATTGGCTGGTCCATAGGATGTAGGGCGGTGCTTTTATCGGACCAGCCAATCACTTCGGGTTTTACGAATCACTCATCCTGACTGCAGGTCTGAACAGGAGCAGAGGAGTCGGCCGGTGATCGGGACAGGTAAGATTAGGAAACGTTTTAGGTGCTCTTAGACCTGCAGCAGGGGGGGGGGGGGAGTGCACTGAAGGGTTGAGACTTGAGAGGCACATTCTGGAGACAGTTCATCTGGGCTGCTACTGTTTAATGTGTGTCAGGTGGGGGAGGGGCAGTCTGGCACGAGTGGATAATGCTAGATGTTATGTTGTTCAGGCTGTCCTCTCCTCTCCTCTCCTCATCTCTTCTCTCCTCATCTCCTCTCCTCATCTTCTCTCCTCATCTCCTCTCCTCATCTTCTCTCCTCATCTCATCCAGCTGTATTTACATCCAGTCTGAGAGCAGAGACCAGAGCTGCTCCCTGGCAGGGGGGTCTGATCATACTGGATGGTGACATTGTGCTGGGAGGACAGGAGATGACAGCTGGAGGGGAAGACAAGTCCTTCACTCTACACTGATCTGTGCTGGATCAGAACACTGACAAGCAGATCCACCACCCCCTGATCATTAAATATCTCCATCCATCCATCCACTCATCCCATCCATCCATCCACCCACCCCATCCATCCATCCATCCATCCACCCCATCCATCCATCCATCCACCCCATCCACTCACTCCATCCACCCACCCACCCCATCCATCCATCCACCGCATCCACCCACCCCATCCATCCATCCATCCATCCATCCATCCATCCATCCACCGCATCCACCCACCCCATCCATCCATCCACCCCATCCACTCAATCCATCCACCGCATCCACCCACCCACCCCATCCATCCATCCACCCACCCCATCCATCCATCCATCCACCCCATCCATCCATCCCATCCCATCCATCCATCCACTCACTCCATCCACCCACCCCATCCATCCACTCACTCCATCCACCGCATCCACCCACCCCATCCATGCATCCACCCACCCCATCCATCCATCCACCCCATCCACTCAATCCATCCACCGCATCCACCCACCCACCCCATCCATCCATCCACCCACCCCATCCACCGCATCCACCCACCCTATCCATCCATCCACCCCATCCACTCAATCCATCCACCGCATCCACCCACCCCATCCATCCACCTACTCACCTACCTGTCCATCCATCCATCCCTGCACACCCCTTCCTGCTGGTTGTGTATATCTTGGCTATCCCTCCTCTTTCCTATATGAAAGCAGCTTATTTCTTGGTATTGTCCTAAAGCTGACCATACTCTGTCCAATCCCCTTTTTCACCAGACCATACACAATACAGTCTGTGCAATCTCCTGTAGATCTGCCATCTACTAGGTAGTGCAAGAGCCTGCCCTGGGGCGGGGTGGGGGTGTATGTGCGAGTGAGGGGGCCAGGTCTGTTTTGCGCCCCCCCTAAAATTTTGACCACCAGCCGCCACTGATGAGGATAGAGGGGATGATGATGATGAGGTCACTGATGCGACTCGGGTGCCGCATAGGGCAGAGAAGTAAAGTGAGGGGGAAGCAAAACCCCAATGAGGCAGGATGTCGTCCAGATTGTGGAGCTTTTATCTCCCTGTCCACTCCCTAAGACCCCTTTCACACTGGAGGCATTTTTCGGGTGCTACAGCGCTAAAACTAGCGCCTGAAAAAAGCCTCAGCTGCAAACCCAGTGTGAAAGCCTGAGTACTTTCACACTGGGGCGCTGCGTTGGCAGGGCTTCACAAAAAGTCCTGCCAGCAGCTTTTTGCAGCGGTGGAGGAGCGGTGAATACACCGCTCCTCCACCACTCCTGCCCATTGAAAACAATGGGGCAGCGCCGCCATACCGATGGCAAGCTGCAGCTGCGTTTTGCAGGTGGATTTAACCCCTTTTCAGCTGAATATCGCAGCTAAAACTACGGTAATGCGGCAATAAAAATAGCACCGCTTTACCGCTGACACCCGGGGCGGCTCAGTGTGAAAGGGGTCTAAAGCTCAGCTTTGTGGGTCTTTTTTAGCACATGTACAGCCGATCGCTCTGTTGCAATTTGCAATTTCTGCCGCCAGCAGATCAAGTGTGGCAAAAACACCAGCCATTTGGGTACCACATGTTTGACAAGGCATTTAATCTCCCACCTGTTGACAAGAGCACCTGAAAGCCACACACAAGGGACACAATTTTTTTTTTTTTAGCAAAATGGTGGCACAGGTCTTTGCAGCATGTCTGCCAGCAGTACACCAACAGCTGTAGAGTATAGCAGGCACATTTCTCTGCCCCAGCTGTTGCATAGGGCAGGTTCCCAATCGCCATTTCTTTGCACGTAAGGGTATTCCAGCTTTGTACCATCACATGGAAGTAAATGTTTTGGCATTGTAGGGCAAGGCAGTCAGCAGCAAGGTCCACAATACTGCTGACACGTGGTCCAGCAAACATGGTTAGGGGCGATATATTTTGTTCACAGCACACTAGATAACTCTGCTTGCAACTAGCTTACCTTCACCGTAAGAACAATCATAGCAGCAGGTTAGCTGCTTGATCTTTCTTACAGGTGGTGGGAGGGGACATCCCCCCCTCCCATCGCCCTCTGGTGCTTCTACAGGCTCGCCCATTCGATCGGTGAGCTGGAGAAGGAATCTGTCTGTGGCGGAAGTTTGTCATAGAGATTTCCAGTGACCAGATGGTCCCTGGCAGTCTCTATGATCTTCGGAGGCCTGGGCAGTTGTAAATACTGCCGTGTACTAGGCAGGAAAGGCCAAGATCATTTTTTTTTTATCTCAGCCTTTCCTGCCTAGAGGAGAGATGTGGGGTCTTATAGACTCTCCATAAAGAGGACCTGTCATGCCCTATTCCTATTACAAGGGATGTTTACATTCTTTGTAATAGGAATAAAAGTGATCAAAAAAACTTTAAGGGAAAGTGTAAAATAAAAATAAAATAAACAATAATTAAATTTTTTTTTTAAAGTGCCCCATCCCCACGTGCTCGCATGCAGAAGTGAACGCATACGTACATCGGTCCCACATAGTAAACAGCGTTCAAACCTCACATGTGTATACCTCCTCTGTAACTCTAAACAGGTAACCTGTAAAAAATCTTGAAGGGTCGCCTATGGAGATTTTTAAGTACCGAAGTTTGGCGCCATGACACCAGTGTGCGCAATTTTAAAGCTTGACATGTTAGGTATCTATTTACTTGACATAACATCATCTTTCACATTATACAAAAAAATTGGGCTTACTTAAGTGTTTTTTTATTTTTTATTCATGAAACATTTTTTCCCCCAAAAAAACGCATTTGAAAAATTCATGCGCAAATACCCTGTGACATAAAAAGTTGCAACGACCGCCATTTGATTTCCTAGGTTCTCTGCTAAAAAAAACATATGTAATGTTTGGGGGTTCTAAATATTTTTTTAGCATGATGATTTTTACATGTAGGAGAGAAGTGCCAAAATAGGCCCGGTATGGAAGTGGTTACAGGTACCCAGGATTGCAAGATCTTCTAAGGAAGGCCAGAAGAGTCTATAGCAATTTTAGGCGGTCATACACAGCCAGTGTTTGGCTGGCTGAAATTCAAATTTGTGACATGCCCACCAGGTGGAACTTAAATTTGGCAATGCTGCAGCTGCTGCACATGCAGCAGAGGGCCATCAATAAGTACCTATGTGAATATGGCACAAGGACAGGCTCAGGACAGCTTGGCTTTTTTTCTCCACACACCGATAGGTGCTGATAAAGGATGCATGCACTATACTGTCACCATTTAAGGAGGCGACAAGGATGGTGAGCTGTGACAATGCATGCATCAGTGACACTATCCCTCGTTTGTTCCTGCTGGAGCATACTCTGTGTGGCATTATGGACAGGGCAGTCAAGGCAGAGCAGCGGGAGGAAGGGGAGGACTTCCTTTCCTCTCAGGGCTTGCTGGTTTTCAGTCCCCAGAAACTTTGGGAGTAGTACGTGGCTGGGAGGAGGCAGTTCCAGATACTGTAATCCTCAGTAACCCCAAGGACTCTGCTTCTTATGCCTCCGCAAACTTGCGGTGCATGGGCTCCCGTATTCTTCAAGGACTGCAAAAGGACTTGAGAATTCATGGCATCAAGGAGAAGGATCACCTTCTTGACCACTGTTACAAGGGGAAAGTCCTGCTCTCGCAGAGGGAGCACAGGATGAAATATCTTGAGGACACCTTAAAGAGGAGTTTATGTAACACCTTTCCAGATTCTGGTAGATTACAGTCTCATGGAAAAGGTAGTTTTGAGGCTTCTGTTGGTCAAAGGATGAGTGGTAAAGAAGGGGGTTGCCTAAGTGATGCATTTAAAAAAAATATTTAGTCCTCGGCACCCAGGGCTGTCAGCTTCAACATCCCATCGGCAGTGTCTGCATCATATGGTGAAAGATTACCTAGGGGTGAAAACAGACATGGAGAGGTTTCCAGTAGATGATCCACTGGGTTACTGGGTCATAAGAATAGAACACTGGCTAGAACTTACCCAGAATGCAATGGAGCTTCTGGGCTGCACTGCATCCAGCGTGCTTTACGAACAGGCATTCAATGCTGCTGGAGGTTTTGCGACAGATAAAAGAGTGCATCTGTCCACAGACTCCGTTGACCAACTGACGTTTGTCAAAATGAATCAGTCCTGGATTAGCAGCAGCCATCAAGCCCCTGATGCCAATGTAGCTGATTAAGTGTTTTTGGAATCTGTAATCTCTGAAAGACTGTCTAGGCTATCTAGCTTTGTGGGTGCTGCGTTTATCTTGAAGTAATTTTTTGGGATAGGTTTCGTGGGCACAATTAACACCCAAGGACCAATTTTTTCCACACCTGTTTGACAGGTGCATATTATACATTTTATTACAGCAAGGCCAATTCTTGCTTTCATCAAGAGTACCTCTCTAGGGTTACAGTGCAAAGACACTACCAACACCCAAAGACCAATTTTTCCTGCAACTGTTTGACCCGGGCATCAAATTTCAATTTTTTACAGTAAGGCCAATTCTTGCCTTCATCAAGAGTACCTTTATAGGGTTACAGTGTGAAGGCACCACCAACACCCAAAGCTTGGAAAATGGCTCAATTCATGTGAATAGAAGTGCTATGCAAATGCTATATCCCCCCCAAAGAGCTTCAAAAAATACTTACTAATGCCAGACTTATGCAAACTCATGCTATGGGAGGTTTAGGGGCATTATAAATTAATTTACTCTCAGTGTCCTTGTGAACTTAAAGCCCCAATCCAGGAAGGAAAAAGGTTACCTGTGATGTGGCCCACACATTAAGGGTTAAACGCTCATTATGTCTGGGGGTACAGATATAAGGTGTGGTACTTACCTTATTCTTCTTTCTAGCAGACTCCCTCCATCTATGAGACTGGTCCCCTGAAGCCTCTTCTCCAGGGTGCTTTGTTTGATGGTTGCAGGGTTAAACACATGTGTGTTCATGTACTGGAACTATAACCAAGCCTCCCATCCCCACGCAGCAAACAAAAAATCAACCAGAAACTCTAATAACTAAAAGCAGCTGAATACCTAGATTATCAAATAAATGAATGAATAAAGTGCAGCGCTTCAAAAGCCACAGTATCTGACCTCCAAGCAAACTAGGAAATACATCACTAATAAATTATAAAAAGTGATAATAGCAAATAAACCTCTGTAAGCAAACCAATATACTATTACCACTATTGACAAACACAATTAAAGTAACGGTATAAAATACCCATGTCTGATGAATCACAAATAGTGCGTATTAAATACATGCATTTCATATACAGTGCCATTAATGTGATACAAAAGTCACTATGATGTGTATCCATCAATCATATGTATCTTCATTTCATCCCCAGTGCAAATCTCAGACTGCATGTGTGCCAAACTGTGACCCACTTCCACCAACCACGTCTTTAGGGTGTGCTTTCACTTGAGATATTGGACCTCTTCCATAACAGGAGAGCACAACAGCCTTGTCCCCTTCAGGCTAAAATAGATATGGGGTCACACCAGCCTCTCAAGGCTTAATCCTCCTCCTCCACAGGTTTACCAACAGTCCCAGCTCAGTTTTATAATGCCCTTTTCACTTGGGCATTCCAGTCAGATCCACCTGGCAGTTTTTCAGGCAGACCTGATCAGAAGACATATGCAGTCCTATGAACAGGTGGATGTACACAGATTAGTGTCTGTTTACACCCGTCTACCTTTAGTTCCAGAAAAGAAATGGAAAAGGTCTGCGTCCTTTTTTTTTCCAGACCAGATTAGAGGTAGCTTGATGTAAACGGACAGTGGAATCCATTTACATCTGGCCACCCATAGAGCCGACGGGGGTCCATCCCTGTCCACCAGGCAGAAACTGAAGGGGCACAGATGTCAAAACACTGCAGACTTTACTCCGTTAGGGGCCTAAACATAAAATCACTGTGCTTTCCATAAAAAACAAGTTTATTACAATAAGAGATTAACCAGTTCCCATCTGGCCTAAAGTACAATAACAGCCGGGCGGGACCGCTCTAGTTCTGGGAGGACATCATATTACGTCTTCCCCAGAACATCCGCGAGGCAGACAGATCAATGTACCAGGCTGCTGCTGGTACCATGTGATTGCTGTGACCAATCATTGCAGATCACATGGCAATTGTACATAATGGATGGCTTCTATTCATAGCCATTCATTGTGTACTATTGTGTTGCTCGCTGTGATTGGCCAATCACAGCTAATCACAATTCACATTCATATGAATGGATTCATTCATAACAAATGATTGCGTATATTTATTACTTTATTACTGTTATAAGCAATCATAGTGTGTAAGAAAAAAAAAAATCCTGATCACTTCCACAGAGAATTAAAGTGTTACTATGGTAACACTGTACTGCCCTGGTCACACTATGTAAAAAAAAAAAATGTAAACAATCGTAAAACAAGGAAAATATAATAATAAAAAAATATTGCAACTTTTTTTTTACATACTGATCACCACCACACCAGTTATATGATGAGGCTTTACGGCACTGGTGACATTATCAAAAAAAAAATAATGAATCTCTTAATTTTCCAAAAAATTGTGACAAAAGATTACAACTTAAAAAAATGGGTTATATGGGGGATATTTATACAGTTTTCAACATTTGACATTTGACATTTTCAAGCCTTTAAGAAATGAGATAGGCTGTCAGTACATCAGGATTGATCAATATATATATGCATACAGTATATATATATATCAACATATATATATATACAGCCTGTAGACTCTATAACTTTCCTACAGACCTTTCTTACCAGGTAAAACTTTCAGAATCCATATTTATTTTTCTTTCTTTTTTTTGAAGAAATTTTATACATTTTTTTTCATTGTACAAAGAAAGAACTCAGGTGTTGTTAAACTTCCAAAAGAAAAGGGTTCGTAGCCCCGCATAGAGAGGAACATAATATTATAAAAGAGCAGAATCCATATTTCTAATGAAAATGAAGTGGCAAAATAGCAATTTTGACCTTTATAAAAATGGCCCTATTATACAGAAAGCATCTGTGGCTGAACATAAACCAGTGTTTGTCACTTTCCGCAGCCAATGCCTAATGACATTACTTTGCTGTAATTATTGCTTTGCCAATGTTCTCTCCTTTCAGCATTCCAATAAATGCAGAGGGTATTTTGTCAAAGCCTTTAGTGATGTGTTCATGGTACTTCAGCTTCCCCTGTGAAATGACAAACAACCACAAATGAGTCACTGTTGTACTGATTTGTATAAGTAAGACATGTAATATGTTAATGATCAAAAACAATTATCAGAGTAAACAATCTCCCACTATATATACAAAAACAGACAAAAACAGGGACAATGGGGTTGATTTACTAAAGGCAAATAGACAGTGCACTTTGCAAAGTACAGTTGCACATTGCAAGAGCAGTTGCTCCAGAGTTTAGTAGATGAGCAGAAGCTTTTCTAACTTTCATCAACCAATCATGTGCAAGCAAAAATGCTGTTTTTTTAAATTTTCCTTGCATGTGATTGGGTATTCTTTGCAAAGTGAAGCTTAAACGTATTTTCTAAGCTCTGGAGCAGCTGCATTTCCAGAGTGCAACTGTACTTTGCAAAGTGCACAGTCTATTTGACTTTAGTAAATCAACCCCTACGTGTCAATGTACATAAAGGCTTTTATCAGAGTTTAGAAGCTGCCGCGTTTAGGTGAGCTTCAACCTCCCTCTCCTAAACACGGAAGAATCGAGTTCAGGATAGGAAAGTTTTGACTGCCGGCTGCAGGATAATGCAAAACATGTCAAAATTGCTGCAAAAGACATGCCACAATTTTGCCGTGTTTTGCGTTTTCCCGTGGCCTCTGTAAATGTAGACCAGTGTGCATGAAGCCTATCCCAGAAAAGGTGGCAACACTGAACAAAACTGAAAATCAACTATTTACCTCCTGAAAACACATTACCAGTCACAGTGAAACACGTTTTTCTTCTTACAATCACTCATTTTCTTACAGAATAGTCAGTGTGGTCTGCAGATCTTTATACTAATGTTCCACCAAGTGAGTCATATTGGTGAAGTGGATATTGGTGTTTAGCCTGCAATGATGTCACTAAAACTGAAATTACACATTAGACTACATTCACACCTTTGTGGTGCAATAACATGAAATGTGTTAACGTGCCTTGCATAGGGCAAGCCATTCATTTGACTGGACTCCCTAGTGCGCTAAAATGCAACAAAAAAGGTGTATGTACTGTTTTTTTAAAGGTAGTGCACCACAATGCCCTGTAGTGTGTTACTGTGCATTGTGATGCGCTAAAATGAATATGTGTTGACATGGTGCATTCAGGTGCCATTAAGATCTAACTGCAACACAAAATGCCTTGTTACGGTATGTTATTCTCCAATGTTATGTTGGCTTCTGTAAGAATGACCATTTATTTTATTTACCATGTATCATTCAGCTTGTCTAAAAAAAATACAAATTTATTGAACAAAAGGATCTAACAGCATTGAAGCACCACAGCGCACAACACATGCATTTTCATATGTTGTGCTAACACACATGCTGACACGTGCATTCCAGTTGCACTGAGGTTCTGATTAAGCTTTAGCATTAATGTGGGAATACCCTGGAAAACTGAGGGGCATTTTACACAGGATTCACATGGCTTTCATCTAAGATTCACAAATTTTATCAATTGAATATAATTAGAAAGAATTCAGTCCTGGTGAAAGCTGTGTGATATATTGAGTGAAAACATTTAAAACTAGAGTAGACCCCTTAGTGTAGAACTGTCCAGTTTAAAGTATGGGGCAGAATTTACAATATTTTGAAAGGTTTTGGAGTAAAACTGTTGAGAACTCAACAAAGATAACAGATTATTTGAAGATATTTGTATTGCTAATCTGGTGCCATTGTGCTTACAGAGTTGGTTACAATTTTTGCAAATGCAGCCCTACTGTATGTAGGGCCAGAACTGTGAAATCTGTGCCCAATCAAAGGCAAGTAGAGGGCAAAGGACTAGGCACCAGCATTGCCTATGTTCTCTCCTCGTCCTCAGCTAATCTTTTCCCAAGGAATAGGGTTGCCACCTCATCCCTTTAAAATTTAACACATACAGTACTAATTATACAGGTTCTGTGGCTGATTAAGGTGGTAATTAAACTCACTTGGTGCCTTATCTGCATTAAATTAGCCTCAGAATGTGTAATTCAAATGTGTTTGGGTTTAAAGCAGTGGTGGTGTTCTGTCAAATTCTCCAACCCGTCAGAAACTCCAACCACTTAAATTCCGGTTTCTTTAAACCAGCAGTAATTGGAGTTTTTGACAAATTGGTAGTTGGACACAACACCGGCAACTGAATAGAGTTTGGTGCAGGATATTATGAGTGGAGATTCTTACTCCACTCCGATACTAGCCAACAAAATGTCCGCCTCCGAGGCTACGACAACTTTTTCCTCATTAGCCGCTGTGCTGTCAAAACAGCTCAATCTTCCTGTACTGGACTCTATTCGGTTGTCGGTGTTGTGTCCAACCACTAATTCATCAAAATCTCCAATTACTAAGGTTTTAAAGAAACTGGAAGTGACATGGTTGGAGTTCCTGATGGGTTGGAGAAATTGACAGAACAGGGGCAACCCTATCCAAGACTGACTTATGTCTTACCATGTTGTGTCTCCACATTGATAGAGAAAGAACTTTGGTTTCTCATGTTAGAGCTGCCCCCCTGATAGTTTTTGGTTTGGTGACTGATATAAGTTTTTGGTTTGGTGAGAAATAATCAAGCAGCAGTATGAGAAGCTCAGAAAACATATGAAATAGAAGCAGGAAGATCTTTCCACTGTAGCTTTTACTCCAGCAAGGAGAATACTGACACAGCTAAGCACTGACATCACCAAATCTCATGAGACTAGCGGACAGAGGCAGCAGTGATTTTGAATTTTACAGTACATATATACAGCTATGAGGCAGTAGGCACAGGAAGCGCACTGCTATTTTAAGGAGGAATTGAAGACAAAGGGTACATTTTTAGTGTAACTGCTTAGGCACAATTCATATTTCTATATGTTATCTTACATCATAACATAGAAAATCTTTACTTTATGAGTTCAGGTCCACTTTAACATTTTGTCACAGTTAAAGCCTAACTTTGCCATTTTTTGAAAGGGTTTGGAAGAGTTAACATTTTTTTCTGGTATTGGTTATTGCATGTAACCTGTTTGGGGTTGATTTCCTTTACTTCCTGTTCCTGTAACATTAGAACAAAAAGTAAGGGGAGGATATGTCACTAAGGCATGGACATCAAAATAAACCTTTGCAAGACGTTCTAACCCTTCTTCATTCTGCAGAAAAATGTTTTTGTGCTTACTGTATCCCTGCTGGAAAGATTTTACCTCACTTCCCTTTCTGCTAAAAAGTGAAAGGAAATCTCACCAGTAGTGACACAACCAACAACCAAAAACCCAAAAGAGGCATACTCCTTTCCCAATCTATCACAAACAAAATAAAATGTTTTGACTAAATATAATGTTTAGTATTTGGATACATGCTCATTTGTATGGAAGAAAATTACCTCTACAACCCATTGCATTAGTTTCTCGAGGCCCTCGTCATATCTGTTTAACCACCGTTGGACTGTGAATCCCTCCATTCGCAATTGTTTGAAAATGAGTGGAAGATGGACGTATTCCCCTGCAAGAAAGGTACGGATCTCAGATTTAAATTTCAATCTGGCATGTGGATATGATCTGGCCGGCAAACAATCTATTTTAAAGCTGAACACCAAATGTTGTCTAAATATGAATGTGTATTCTTACTTGCATCCTGGTTAGCTTTGTGTATTTCTTCCAGATCTGTGCATTTATCCAGTGTGAAACTTTACCTCACTTTAGGAGTTTCCTATAATAAAGACCAGTCACTGCTGTTCTCTGTCCTAGTGCAGGGTGACTGGTCTTGTATCTGCCCCTTAGTGTAGTTTTATGCAGGTAGACTGTAGTTGGTGGGTCTTCTGGGTCCCTTCCGCAGCTCTGCTCTCTGTACAAGTGATGTGCAGCATGTTTATGATGTCACTGCTACTCTTATATGGTGATAACTGGGTTTGGAAAGGTTCTTGGTACACACAAGCTTGATTTATATCCACTTTGACTATTGAGGAATATATTTAATGAAAGCTTATGTGCCCAGATTTTGGATTCCAGCAATAATTCTGGCCATAGATAGATCAAAATTCAGCAAGTTGAGCAGGGACCAGCCCAATATCAATCCATCTATGGCCATTCGTGTTCATGAAAAGTCAATCTAACGGTCTGCTTCCCAAAAAAACAGGTTCAGTTTGTTTCGATCAGCTACAGCTGATTGGCGGGGATGATTCCTCCATCCACCTCACTTGTTTGGATGGGGGAATGTATGTATACCCAGCTTTAGACTAATGGACATTATAAATTTACATATTTGTCTACATTACATATCTGCATATATTAAAAACAATCCTTTTGAAATCAAAATGTATATGCATACAAATATGCATGGTCAATAAGCTGAATTAAAAAAAAAATAGCATAAGGTATGGATCCTTGTTAAAAAAAATGATGGCTATAGTGGATTGATGGTGTTATCTGCTGCTTGGTTATGGTTTTTATACACAGAACTGTAGCACATGTGTACTATGAGAACAAAAAATGCCCTGTTAAAAGTTTTAAAGAGACATAGGGTTTATTTACTAAAGAAAAATAGCATGCTCACTTTTAAAGCAACTTTACACTTTGCAAAGGGAATTTTCACATATCTTAGTTGATGAGGTTAAAAAAAAAAGTGAAAATTCGCTTTGCAAAGAATACCCAATTATGTGCAAGGAAAAGTTAAATTTTCCCATTGCAAGGGGAACGTTCATCTAATCATGAGTACGCAAAAAATATATATATTTTTTTCCTTGCAGCCATTCTTTGCAAAGGGAATTTTTTACTATGTTTCACCTTATGATGAGTAAATATTCACCTGCCCTACTCCTTTAATAAATAAGGGTCAATGTCATTGGAGTGAAAGGTGAATAACTGTTTTTGTTTGCTTTCAGGCACGTAGAGGTACCTGCACATACCTCAAGCAGTCCCCGAAACCATGCCATAGACGAATACCCCCTGTACATTCCTAGTGGCTAGTGAGGTTGCTCATCATAGTGATTTGGTACCTGCACATACCTCAAGCAGTCCCCCAAACCATGCCATAGACAAATACCCCCTGTACATTCCTAGTGGCTAGTGAGGTTGCTCATCATAGTGATTGGCCAATAGGAACATGTAGGGGCAAGGCTTTGCAGCAAGCCTAGGCAATCCTTGGATGTGTTGGAGCTTTGCCTATCAAAGCCAAGAAGTGACAAGAAGGTTTGGGAAGATGTTGCAGGTATATTACATCTTCAGCAGTCTGCCCTCCCTCTTTTCCCAGTAACGTTGTCTTTAAAACATTTTTCAGGATGTATTAAGGAATTGTTTTTTATTGGCTTTTGTCATTTATATTGTTGTGGAGGTCTAAGAGCTTGGGATAGTTGTAACTGCATTTACTAAGGATATACAAATGTGGCAATAGGCCCAGGCATATCATTGTATAAAAGGGAAGTGTTTGTTTTGCTTAGGTAAGCATTTAAAAGAATGGCAAATACTACAAAGACTCTGGTCCTCCATTTATCCCATAATTGGTATAGTATAGTAAAATTGAGACAATACTAGCTTTAGGGTTAGTGTTTGGGCTAGGGTTCACATAACCTAGACAAGTAAAGGCAAGCCTTTTTTTTTCCTTTTGGTGTTAAAGTTTTAGGAATATTTTTGTTGAGCTTGGATATTACATGGAGTTTGAAAATTATTAATATTTATACCACCAAATACTAAATAAGTCCAGATTATCCAGCGCTATGTGCCCACAGAAACATCTCTTCTTCAAACAGTCTGTTAAATCATCCAACAGATCTACAGTATACTTCTTTCATGTGTTCAATGTTCCAAACTCTTACCAGATTCACTGACCCATATTAAAATAAATGGGTCCAATAAAGCTTAATCATACCACCACCTCAACGTCTTCTTATATTCATACATCCTCACGTGTATCCCCAAAAAAAGAAACTGTCACAGTGTCTCGTGACTTCTTTACTCTCTTATTGCCTTTATTCTTACCAAAACAACCAATTAACTCCCTTTTAATCCTTAAACTTCCTCTCAAACATGTAACCCCCCAAAAAAAAAAAACTCAATAGTGTAATATCACTAAAACAAGAAAATTAATTATCAATGTAATTGGGCTCACATTCTATTGTGCTCCCATTGTAAACAAACCAAATCTCCCTGTGCTCATTCACACCGTGCCAAAACACCTTACCAAACTTACCCCAGAAACCCAGGATTAGCTCATAAGCTTCTTCACAGTTAATTCTTTCTTCAGGCACACCAACAGGTTGGATACAGGATTCTTCTGCTGCCAATTCCAGCCAATTGCCAATATATACATAGATACATACATACAGCAGGTAAACTAAGTATTGAACACATCAGCATTTTTCTAGGTAAATTAACATGAAATTTACAGCACATGTCGATGACAACCCATGCATTTCATACATACATACAAAGAAACCAAAACAAATAAGTTCAGAAATTAGGTTATGTGTAATGACATAGAATGACACAGGAAAAAAGTATTGAACGCACTAACTGAAATGTATTTAATACTTTGTACAAAATCCTTTGCTGGTAATGACAGCTTCAAGATGCCCCATGTATGGAGAAACTAGTCGCTTGCATTGCTCAGTGGTGATTTTGGCCCATTCTTCCACAGAAACAGTCTTCAGATCTTGAATGTTCTGCGGGTCTCTTCTCTGAACTCTGATCTTTAGTTCTTTCCATAGATTTTCTATTGGATTTAAGTCAGGTGATTTGGCTGGGCCATTCTAGCAGCTTTATTTTCTTTCTTTGAAACCAACTCAGAGTTTCCTTGGCTTTGTGTTCGGGATCATAGTCTTGCTGAAATGTCACCCTTGTTTCATCTTCATCATCCTGGTAGATGGCAGCAGATTTTTATCAAGAATGTCTTGGTACATTTTTCCATTCATCCTTTCTTCAAAGATATGAAGTTTGCCAGTACCGTATGCTCAGCCCCACACCATGATGTGCGGCTGAGCATACAGTACTGGGGCTATAACAGCCACACACCATGATGTTCCCACCTCCAAATGCCACTGTTGGTATGGTGTTTTCGGGGGGATGTGCAGTGCCATTTGACCTCCAAACATGGTGTGTATTATGGCATCCAAAGAGTTCAATTTTGGTCTCATCTGACCAGACTAAATTCTCCAAATATTTCACAGGCTTGTCTAAATGCTGTGCAGCAAACTCTAAATTAGCTTTAAAATGCTGTCTTGAGTGGTGAGTATGCATACAGGCCATGGTGGTTGATTGCATTACTTATTGTTTTCTTTGAAACAATTGTATCTGTTAATTCCAGGTATTTCTGAAGCTCTCCACAAGTGTTCATTGGCTCTTGGACAACTCTTCTGATAATTCTTTTCACTCTTCCGTCAGAAATCTTGCAATGAGCACCTGGTTGTGGCCAGTTTATGGTGAAACAATGTTCTTTTCACTTCTGGACACCCAACAGTGCGTACTGGAACATTAAGAAGTTTAGAAATCCTTCTGTAACCAATGCCATCAGTATGTTTTGCAAAAATAAGGTTGTGAAGGTCTTGAGAGAGCTCTTTGCTTTTACCCATCATGAAAGGTTTCTTGTGTGACACCTTGGTAATGAAACACCTTTTTATAGGCCATCAGTTGAGACTGAACCAGCTGATATTAATTTGCACTGACAAGAGCCAGGATTGCTTTCTAAATACTGATAGATTTCAGCTGGTGTCTTGGCTATCCATGTCTTTTTGCACCTCCCTTTCTTCATGTGTTCAATACTTTTTCCTTGTGTCATTACATTTTATTACACATAACTTAATTTCTAAGGCCTGGATCCCACCTATGCATTTTTTTTGTGCGTTTTCAGTTTTGCAGAAACACACTACAGTCCATTTAACATGGTTTCCTATGGATGTAGTTCACATCTGTGCATATGGAAAGGGCCAGGGACTCTTTTCTAGCTTTTGGTTCTATAGACTTCAATGGATCAAAAACTTGTATTGAAAAATGCAAAATGCACCTAGAATATGCAAACTGCAACCTGCATAGGTATGAACCAGGCCTTAAAGCGGAAGTAGACCCATCGATTTAACAGCTTCAAAAAAAAGTTACGTTCCCGGCATGCCATAGAATGCTAGCTGTCACGTTGGTTGTGCTCTCAACCAAACTGTCGAACCATCCAATGGCTGGAGTCATAACTGTTGAAGATTAGACAGAGACAAAGATGGCAGCTTCCTTGGCTGAAAATGATAGGAGGGTTTACTTCCGCTTTAATGTATTTGTTTTGGTTTCTTTGTACGTATGGAATGCATGAGTTGTTACTGACATGTGGTGTAAATTTCATGTCAATAGCACCTTTATTTACCTAGAAAAATGGTGACTTGTTCAATACTTATTTTACCTGCTCTATATACAGTATATCTACACAGTACATATATGATTTTTTGGGGGGGGGGATACCCATGAGGGTATATGAACATAAGAAGACATGGAAGCGGTGGGGTGAGGCGATAAAGCTATATTGGACCCATTTATTATAATATGTTTCAGTGAATCCGGTTGGGACATCGAAGTTGTAGTGGTAATATAAATCTGTTGGATGGTTTAACAGACTGTTTGACAAGGAGATATTTCTCGATATTCTGGACTTATTTATATTGATATTCACCAGTGGGCACTGGTAGCTTGCCATGCTGCTGTGAGAGTTGAATTGGGGACACTTGTGCACTGTTGGATGTGAGATTGTTAAAATACATAAACTGTAGAAATAGCTCTAGCTGCCCATAGACATAAGAAAGTCTGGCATGCATGATATGAATGACTCCCCATGTCTGTAGGCATTATCGCTCCCCACAGACGGTCTTCACTCTGGTTTATGCCAGGAGTAAAATCAGATAAGATTTCCAATCTCTTCACTTACTAAAGTCTGGCATATATGGATTGACATTTAGTCGGGTCAATAGGGATCGACTTCTGTACAACTGCTCTGTTGGATTTTTGCCGCTCACTGAGCGCTGTTGGTATTAGTCAGTGTATTCTGTTAGAATACAATAGCTCAGCTGGTGAATAAGGGAATTGAGTAGAGCTGTGCAGGACGGAAACATTTGTTTTGTTTTGTTTTAGATTTGTTTGATAAGTTAATCATTTAGTTTATTCATATTTGTTATGTTAGATTAGGTTAGTTTTCAGAATTGTATTTTGTGTATTCAAGTTAATTTCATTTATTCATTATTTTTTCATGAATTTGAAAATGAATTTGAAATTAAAATGGAAACATATTGCAATCAGCAAGGTATAAAAGTGAAATAAGATGATGATTCCTACTTAGGCTGCTTTAAAGATTACAATAGAAAAGAATAGAATAGAACAGAACAGAATATAATAAAAAATAACAGAATACAACAGAATAGAACAGAAAAGACTAGAATAGAAAATAAAGAAATGGAATATAATAGAATAGAATAGAAAATATTCTATTCCATTCTATTTTATTCTTATATATTATTATTAACTATCTTGTCTATATCTATTCTTTTATTTTCTATTCTGTTTTATTCTATTCTATTTTTTCCGTTATTTTCTATTCTACTCAGTTTTTTCTATTCTATTCCTTTATTTTCCACTCTAATCTGTTTTATTCTTTTCTAATTTATTCTATTCTATAAAGCAGCCTAAGTAAGAATCATCATCTTATTTCACTTTACTGTATTTATTGCAATATTTTTTAATTTCAAATTTATTTTCAAATTCATTTTTGAATTAGAATTCAGATCATTTGTTTTGTTATAATTTATTTCAGATTCGTTGAAATTCGTTACATTTCTGATTCGGTAATTCAGATACATCCGAATCTCCGAATAACGAAAATTTAATCTAAATTTCAATTTGTTTAGTTACGAATCACACATTTATAGAATCAAGTCTTTTTTTTTGTGGTTTAACAAAAAAATAAAAAATACTCATCTATGGGTTGCTTAAAGCGGAGTTCCACCCATTTAAAAGTCAGCAGCTACAAAAAGTGTAGCTGCTGACTTAATAAACAGACACTTACCTGTCCCACGGTCCAGCCATACAGGCGCATGAAGCCTCACACCTCTCCTCTCCGTGGTGCCGGAACAACTGTGGGCGCCCGGCTGTGGCTTCACAGCCGGGCATGCACTGTGCATGCACGAGCCTTGTGTGGGCCTTGTGAATGGCCAGGCAATCTTCTGGGACCTGTGACGTGTCCCAGAAGATTGCAGGGAGGGAGAGGTGAACTTCCTTCCGGCTCTGCGGTGCCAGTAGAGGAAGTGGGAGCTGGGTATCTGTCAAAACTGGGTACCCCCCCCCCCCAAAAAAAAGACATGCCAAATGTGGAAAGTCAGGAGGTCACCAGTACTTAAAGCGGAAGTTCCATTTTTGGGTGGAACTCCGCTTTATGAATAGTCATTTGCATCTAAAGTTTATTGACACATCAAAGCTGCAAGACACCTTTTGTGCTAAACAGGGGTAGCAAATACACTTTCATTATCTTTACCTTTTCGGGGAACTTCATCATTGTATAGCGCAATAGCTCCACAAACAGCAATCCTTCCAAACAGTCTCATTTGTTGTAAAGCCACATCGGCAAAATATCCACCAACCTACATATACACAACCAAAAAATAAAGATTCATATGTGAAAGCCAATACATTTACTGAGCAACCATTGAAAAGAAGATATATGTCCTTAAAGTGCTATTAAACCCGAAAACAAAAATTATGTATTGCGGTTTACCATTTATTAAATGTGTCGGTTGCATGTGTTTTCTTTTTTAGGCTTTTTTTCTTTATTTTCACTAGGTTACATGGACATTAACAAAATTTACGGTGTGTCTCCATCCCACTGAAGGAGCAACAAAGACACCTTTGGATAGCAGCATTGTTAATCTGAGGAGAGGGTAGTGTTAGACTAGCAGATTTAGATGAATTTGACTAAATTTGACTAAAACTGAACTCTTTTTTTAAAGTTACAGCAACAGTTTGTTTAGGTTCTTTTTTTTTTTGGTTCTTTTTGGATAAAGCTTTTACTTAAATGAACAAAACCTGACCATTGTAAGCACCCGTCCAGGTTTGTCTCAAACATCTAACTGCCAGTTTTGTTGGACAGCTTGATCTGCTAAAAGAGGTTAAAATGGAACACATTACTGGCTGGATCAACAGGTGAAAATAAATAAACTGCGATATGTTACATGGGGGGGGGGGGGGGGATTATTGTTTTAAGGAAGCACAGTGCCTGATCTCCTGTAAAATGCACAGGAGAAAAGCCCTCCTAGAAGAATTGAGGCTGTTATAGCTGAAAGGTGGGGGAACTCTATACTAATGTCCATGGTTTGGAAAAGGGATGTCCAACAAGTTCATAAAGACAGAAGTCCACAAATGTTTGATTTTTTGGTGTATCATCTTATGTAACCACATTCATTTCTGTTCTCCACCAGAAATGTAAAAGGAAATCTGCACTAAGTATGGAGGTTGCTAAAGCTGAACTCTCCTAAAAACACTGGATCTAGTCTGTCAGACTGATCCAATAGCTTCTGTCTTCCTAAAGCCTAGTACACGCCATGAGTCTTTTTTTCCTTCAACCCAGCGAGTTGAAGGAAAAAAAAACTGACAGCTCTGGTCGGAGCCAATGTACTAACAATCCAATGTTAGTAAAGTGACCCCCCCTGCTGAGCCCTTGTGTCCTGACAAGGGGACACCCCCCTCCCCCGCCAGAACACTCAGGTCAGTGCTCTCAGCTATTGTCTGAGAGTGCTGATCGGGAGCCAGTCGGCTGCTGGTTTTTGCACGTCCAAATGACCGGCTTCTGTTGGACCGGCTGCCAAACACATGGGCCGAATGTCGGATGTTTTTTATTGAATCGGTCGATGTCGCCAGACATTCGGCCCCTGTGTACTAGGCTTAAGTCACTGATCTGAAATATATGTCTTGTGACCTTCTAATCTGCATACTTGTTCCTGGTTGGTGTCTCAAAGTACTGAAAGCAGAAGCATCCAGGTGACTGCCTCATTCACAAAGGTACTGTCAAACCTGGTTTTATATGCATTTCGAGGATATTTGTAAACACATAAAAATACATGTAATACGTTAGCACCAATGGGGACATTCACACTGATAATTTACTGTGTTTAGGTGCACTCGGTTTAGCTGTGCTTAGAGAAAATACAATTGTGTACATGCAGGGGCAGAACGTGCCTAAATTTTTCCAAACCTGCTTAAGGCTGGGTTCACACTGCTGCGATGTCTGAGATCGGATGTGATTCACACCGCACTGCAGTGCAAATCACATGCAATGTCTGTGCGATGCGAATTCAGCCATACAGCTAGTATGGCTGAATTCGCATCCCATTCGGACCAAACTCGTACAGGACCCTTTTTTTAGTCCGCAGCAGAATCGGATAGCATGGGTGTTCACACAATGCGATCCGATTCCTGTCCGAATTTGCAGATCGCACTGCCATATGCAAACTGATTTGGGGGTGTCATTAACTTTTAACTGACACTCCCAGCAGTTTTCATAGGGCAGTGTGAACTGTCGCCGGGAGACATGCGATGCGGGAACCCGCAGTAGATTAGCAGCGTTCCCGCATCGCGGCAGTGTGAACCGGGCCTTAAAGCTAGAACACCTAAATGCAGGAAAATGGGATATGGAAAACACAGGGGTCAAGTCCTGGGGAAAAAGTGTGGGAACTCCCACCCAAGATCCACTCCCCCACCGAAAAAAAATAAAAAAATGATACGCTCATATGCATATATATTTCACAGACAATACAGTGCAACATTTATTGTAAAGTGCCAGTTTACAAAAACAAAATAAGTTAACTTTGTCAAACTAGCAGAATAATCTCCCACTGACACCAATAATGAGGCACTATCCTTCCCACTGACACCAATGATGAGGCACTATTCCTCCCTATGACACCAATTATGGGGCACTAACCCGCCTCACCCATGCAGACAGTGGCCATCAGTGCATCCTGATCAGTGCCGCCTCATCCATGCAGACAGTGCCCATCAGTGCCCCCTCCCCAGTGCAGACAGTGTCCGTCAGTGCAGCCTGATCAGTGCTGCCTCACCAATGCTCATCTGTGCCATCTGATCAATGCCGCCTCACCAGTGCAGACAGTGCCCATCAGTGGCATCTGATCAGAGCCGCCTCACCCATGCAGACAGTGCCCATAAGTGTAGCCTAATCAGTGCCGTCTCACCAGTGCCCATCATCAGTGCAGCCTGATCAGTGCTGCCTCATCAGTGCCGCCTCACCAGTGCCCATCATCAGTGCAGCTTGATAAGTGCCCATGGAATGTGGGGGGCCAGCTGGGGGTGTGTCAGAGTCTGGGTCGGTTACAGCTAGGTACTTACTTTCCTTGCACGGCCTCTTCAGGGGGGTGATAAATCTCAGTCACTTTTTCTCTTCTCTGCCACTCCTCAAGCCAGCGCCTGGTCCCAGCCCACAACTGCTCAGGTCACGTGTGATGTGCCGGCTGCCTCTGAGGCTCCTGGGAGGTGGGAGTTGTAGTCTGCTGCACTGCTGAATTCCTCCCACCGCCAGGAACTTCAGTGAGGCCAGACTACAACTCCGAGTGTGCAGCGCAGTAGCAGCCAGCCAGCCAGTTGTCGGCTAGTACTGTATTACACAGTCACACATCACAGCCTGGGAAAAATAAAGTAAAAGTAACAGCGTCGCGGCCGTAAGGAAGGCGGCCTAGAGGGAGATTTCCACCCTGCCCCCGGCCCAGCCCGCCCCTGGACGCCGTCCTTCATTATGCGGCAATGCTGGGCATCGTTGCTTAGTGAAGGATCGGCTCGGGCGGCTCTAGTCCTGCAAAGGGAACGGCGTTCCTGCTGTGAAAAAAGTGCAGGGACGTCGTTCCCACGTGTTCCTGCAGGACTCGAGCCCTGGGAAAACATGAAAGTTGTTTATATTTCCCAGAGGTGCTTTTACAGGCCAAATGCCTGTAAAAGAGGCAGCTTTAAGCCCTATGTGCCTGAGGTCTTAAACTTGCCTGATTTTGGCTGTTTGGCTGCTGGGAGCTGCATAGTCCCCCACTGAAAAGCTGTGCTTCTACCTCAATTCCTCATCATGGAAGTGTTGTCTAGTATTGATCTAAGCAGAGCCCGCTCTCAAAAGATATTTACTGACATTTAAGTAACTGGGAAGAGTAATTAATATTTTCAGTTGCCGTTTTTTTAGAACCAACATACATTCTCAAAGTAACAATCATATCCCTCTGGAGATGCCTTCTTCAGTGCCTCCTCCAAAGGGCCCACTGTCTTGTAGTTGAAAGCTTCATCAAATCCGATTTCTTTCAAGTATTTCACCTTGTCATCTGAGCCAGCAGATCCAACAACCTTACACCCCTAAGACACACCAATAAAAGCTCTTAGTGTTAAAATTACAATTTGATTCTCAAAGTAAAACAACAGTTAACATTGCCATACATAAGATTTTCTCTTTTTTTTTTAAGTCCTCTTAGAAGAACAGTTCTAGATACCCATAGACGTTGGAGTTGTCAGTGCCCATGCAGCCAGTGTAGCAGTTCAGGGATTTGAAATCCCTACTTTTCTCATACTTCTTTCGGTAGAGCTTCTGGGACAGATCAGAGCGATTCTGATTGGTTAGCGCCTTCACAGGAAAACACTCTGATCTGTCTTGGAAGCCCTACATTAAGAAGGGGGTGAAGGGCAGATATTTCAAATCCTCGGACCACTACACTGGCTTTGTGGGCAGTGGCAGCTCATCTTTTGGGGCCAGGAGTATAGCGGGTGATTACCTTTTCATTTTTTCTGAAAAGGTGAACTAACCCTTTGGGTTATGCTATGTGAACGTGAACATGTAACAAATATAAAGCGGTTGTTAAAGCAACTGGCCTGCAAAAGTTAAATATACTTTAGGACCATTATGATACTTTTAACCAAGTTGATATTTTCTGTGTGCCAGCTCACCAAATTTCATAAAATTGTCACTAGTGGTAGGTATATTGGCTCATAGTCCACAACAGATTATTTAAATCAATTGAGTGTAGATTTATAATTAATCCTAATCAACCAACAAACTGGTGTTGAAATTATTTTACTACTCACAAAAATCTCCATATGTCATAAAGCAGTCACAAAGTCACTGAATATCTTACTTGAGGTGATTGAAGCCGTATTAGCGACCAGGGCTGCTGATAGAAATCATGGGGCTTCCTGACGGGGCCCCGTACAGACTACTTGGCAGCCCCCCCCCCCCCCAAGAAAATATTAAAGTAATATTTTGCTAAAAAATAGAATAAAACTATTAGCAGACACAAATACAGCATAACTCACAGAATTCCTGCTAAATCTAAAAAGATAAAACTGAGTTAATAAATAAAAAGGAAGATGAAATTAACAAAAATATACAGGCTTCAGGATCAGAGGGACAGAGAGAAAGAAACAAAGTCAGGCTCCATGCACACTGAGCTTAAAAAAAAACTCCAGTTCACTTGGCAGGGAAAAAAAACGATCATATAGAACATTGTTTGTACAAAGTTTAGACAAGTTTAGGAGAGTTTTAAAAAATGTTCTGCCAGTAAGCTCCAATGAGAAACACAAACCAGAAGGGCCTAAGTTAGAGAGATAAACTCAGGAGCAGAGCTAACCTTAGAGCCAGTGCTGAGAGGAAGGGGGCCCACAACGGGAGGGGGATTACTGATGGACTACTGTCTCTTTCTTAGCAGATAAAAGCTGGCAGCAGGGAGAGGGGAGGAGAGCAGCTTTCAGCTGCTGGGGGAAAAGAGACACAATTGTCATCTGTCACTAATCCCCCTCCCTGTGTGGGGCCCCCCTGAGTGTTCGGGCCCCATACAAGAGGACTGGTGGTCCCCCCACTAACAGCAGCCCTGCTTGCGACATAAACAATTGAGTACTGTCCGTGATACTTTTTTTATTATTTGCACTAATATACATATTTTCAGGACAGGCTTTCGGGGTATGTGCCCTTCTTCTAGATCCGAGCAGTACTCAAGTACCCTATGCATAAGCACAACGGACCCCCGTAGCCATCTTGGGATTTTCCTTTTGAAGCGCAAACTGTTTGTATACATGTGAGTGTGCATTTTATTGAATAAAATGATTAGTGGATTTTAAGAACCTACTGCACTATGGTATTTTCTTGCCCTTGTGAGGTAAATATTATCAGCATCAGATGAAGCTACCTATCAAGGTTCCGGTTATTGGAGATATGCATGGTTGTCCGTTAAGCACCTTGCTTTTTAAGGCTTATTGGGAGTAATCCATGTGATGTGCAGTACAGCTCCTTGGACAGAGGTCTGCTCTTTGATAACAGCAAGGCCAGATTGACCACTCTATAATGTGAGGGTCCATTCCCTCTGGTAAAGAGATTTGCCTATTGGTTCTGCGTGGATCTATCTATCACACTGAAGTTGGCGCAGGGATTTCCATATTTTGGCATTTGTGCTGTATGGACTCTTTTATTAATTTTTTTTTTTTTTGTATAAGCGCTGCATATTATCTAGATACTGTATATGTTTTAATTTGGAATCAACAAATTGATCCTGGCTTCTGATTTATTGTTTTTTATGTGTTATAGCAGGGATATTTTCACCATTATGTAGCACTGACCCCCAAAGGAGCTGCTGATATTTTAATTATTTTGGGCTTACCGTTACCTCACTGTTCCACCGTGTCCATCATAGGGGATCCCATTGGACAGTTGTTCACAGATGTCAGCTCCAAACACTTAGTTTCTTTTTCCAATGCTTTTATTATCTGTCCCTTAAGTACCCTCTCCCAGAATTCACAGCGAGTAAACCACTCCCACTGGGCTGTTTCCGGGCGAAGAGGTACTCAAAACACCCAGCCTGTTGCATTTCCAACACTGACCGATGATGAGAGCGCCACCCACTGCCAAGTGGAAAACTACACAACCCAGCTGAACTGGAACAGAAACCAGAAATTTAACATAATCAGTCTGAACTAAACTACAGCTCAGACAAGTCTAAATTTACACTTATAGCATCTGCCCATTAGGAGCAGGGCGCTACATTATATTTAGTACTCAGGTTCTGCTCGGACCTTGAAAAAGGGGACATACAGTACCCCGAAAGCTTGTCCTTAAAAATTGTATGTTAATGCAAATAAAAAAAGTATCACGGACAGTACTCAATTGTTACTGAGTATCTTACATACTGGAACTGTATTAAAGAGGGCTTGAACTCTGGAAGCTGTGCCAAAAAGGCAATCAAATATTTCCAGCAGCAGAGAGAGAGAGAGCTGAGCATGGGCAGAGTGCCTTTTAGGGCTCTGTGCTATCAGCAGATGGATTTTGAACTGCAGAAGAAGGGGAGGATCAGAGAAGACAGGATCAAACAACCTTTTTACACAATGAAGAGTATTAACCCTTTAGGTTCCACAGTGAGTATAACAAGCATGCTTTACTACATATACAGACTGATTTTACTGTTGTGGGTTTAGTATCACTTAACAGTGTGAATGGGCCTTAGAGTTCTACTAAGGCACAATTTACATTTTTTGATTGTGGAGAGTCAGCTTGGGGCAGGTTCACAAGGGGGTTCTTTGTGGAGGGTAGGTACTTCCCCCTTCAGCTCTGCTTATTAAGCAGCTGAACAGAAAAAGTTGAGGGCATGTGGCCTGTATGGTTCAGGAGTAGGGGGGTTCTCACTCCTCCCCCCTTTCCTGACCTGCTGGGCTGCATGCCTGGATAAGGGTCTGTTATGGTCTTGGGGAGGAGCCCACACCATTTTTTTTTGGGGAAGGGGTTCCCTCTTAAGATCTGTACCAGACCTAGAGGGCCTGGTATGGATTTGTAGGGGGGGAGGACTCCACACCATTTTTTATTGATAAATCCCCCACTGTGTGCTCTAGCTGAACATGCTGGAAATCATATGCAATATTTTGGACTGTGTATTGTACTCATGAGATGCTTCACCAGTTTAGCTTGAGCTGAATTTGAAGGCAAAGCCTGTTATTTTTATGTTTGCTGACAAGTAAAGAAGACTTACTTACATTCACTGAACTGTTTGACAAGAACCTGTTTACCCCTCTGATCCTGACAAAATGTTCACTATTAACCACTTGCCGACTGGCTCAGGCCGATATACGTTGGCAAAGTGGCATGTTCCCAGGAATCGCTGTATGGGCACGTCGTCCCCTTTTAGAGCTTCCGGAGGCATGTGCCCACACGCGGCACGGTGGGGGACCCGATGCGTGTGGCTGGCGGGCGCGATTGCCGCCGGCCACCTGCGATTGCGATTGCTGGAACGAGAGCTAGAACGGGGATTTGTGTGAGTAAACACACAAAATTCCTGTTCTGTCAGGGCAGACGAGACATATTGTTTGTTCCTACTAAGTAGGAACAGCGATATGCATCCTCCCCCAGTCAGTCCCATCCCCATGCAGTATGAAACACTCACTAGGGAACACAGTTAACCCCTTTATCGCCCCTAGTGTTAACCCCTTTCCTGCCAGTGACATTTACACAGTAATCAGTTTATTTGTATAGCACTGATCGATGTATAAATGATAATGGTCCCAAAAATGTGTCAAAAGTGTCCGATCTGTCCACCGCCATGTCGCAGTACCGCAGATCACCACCATTACTAGTAAAAAAAAAAAAAAAATGCCATAAATCTTTCCCATAGTTTGTAGATGCTATAAGTTTTGCGCAAACCAATCTATATACACTTATTACGATTTTTTATTAAAAATATGAAGAAGAATATATATTGGCCTAAACTGATGAACAAATGTGTTTTTTTTTTGGGGGATATTTATTATAGCAAAAAGTAAACATCATTGTTTTTTTTCTCAAAATTTTCGCTCCTTTCTTGTTTATAGAGCAAAAAATAAAAACTGCAGAGGTGATCAAATACCACCAAAAGAAATATCTATTTGTGGGAAAAAAGGACATCAATTTTGTTTGGGTGCAGCGTCGCACGACCGCGCAATTGTCAGTTAAAGTAACGCAGTGCCGTATAACAAAAAATGCCCTGGTTATTAAGCAGGCAAATCTTCCGGTCTGTAAGTGGTTAATCATCAAATCTTTACACTTTTAATTTAGGTCCACTGATGCCGCACTGAAAGGCTAAAAGTGTTTTTGGCAGAACTTAAATAAGTGTATTTCCATACATGACAGTAAAAGCTATATGAGCCTATTGAGTAGCTGGTTAAATAATATGACAGCTGTAATGTATACAGTAGAAAAGGGTTATTATTAATAAAGTTACTCACAATGATTTTTCCTATTTGGCCAGCTATGGATCCCACAGCTCCAGCTGCTCCATTGATAAGAAGTATTTCACCTTTTTTTGCAAAGAGGATCTCACGTAAACCAAAGTATGCCGTTAAGCTGTTTGGAGTATAAGAATGATAAAGTATATAAAAGTGAGCACGATATTCAGAGGTGAGCTGTAGCCATATAAAGTCAAAGAAGACTCTATGGTAAAATAAGTTATGAGCAGTACTAGAACTATTCTATAAAGAATGCTTACTCCCTATTTCCTAGGTGCAGGAAAGGGATGTGTAGAGGACGTTTACTTACTATGTATAGGGACAGATAAAATATATTTATAAAGGGAATCATTAATAATAGAATAATGGGATCTGCCATAAAAAATAATTTGTAAATGGTCATCATACTGATTCTTGCTTTACTTACAGTAGTTTCATTGACTTGAAATGGGCATGCAACCATTGAAGTCTGAACACCTACCCTGTATGCAAAGCCAAGCTGGTGCCCTGGAACCTGCACCTTAAAAGACTAATTAACAGTGGTAAGCCCTTCTTTTATAGCGTTCTTTTGCACTGCATTCCACTGTACAGTACATTGGGGTGCCAGTTACAATGAAGGCCACCCAACCTACTGTAGACTAAACAGGTGCATTGTGGGAGTGGATGTTAACACACATGTTGTTTTGGCATTTTGCGACAATGCACAAGTGTGAATGGTACCTAAAAATATTCTAAAACCAGGTTTTATAGCAAACATAATTGTAATCAGTAAGAAAAAGCTGAAGGAAAAGATAGGTCTGTTGAGCCCAGCAACCAATCAGGTGTTTAATGTAAAACTTCTTAGCCTGCGCTAGAAATTTTCCAGCCAATTACAGTTATTAGGTGAAGCAAACACCGTGCTAATCCCTAACCAATGAAATATAAATGTGATAAACACTTAAATGGGCTTGGATGTGATGAAAAAAAGTAATTGGAAGGAGCAGCAGCTAAAAAATGTGAGATATACACAATAAACAGAACTAATAATACAAAAAGCTGCGCTAAATAATATGAATAAAATGCCAAAAATAATTGATCATTCAAAAAATATGCAAATTCAAATAAATAAAAACCACCAATAAAAAGTCCAGTGAAGTCTTATGTGACTAAAAAAAGTCTTGTGTATAACAATATGAAATCCAAAATTAGTGACTGTAAGGAATCCACCAAATACTCCGTGATCCACCACCACTCTAAAAATGTGCTTTCTAGAGGGCAAGCTTAGATAAGCCTGTGATATAGTGATATCCGGACATGCCTGGACCATCAGAACTACTCCAAATATCCACACACATGATAGACCAGGGACCAGGATTTCTGTAGTGTTTCCCTTTTCAGATCAGCCTTAGCATGTGAACTCTCCGGAGATATAAAGCCAGGAATCGCTCAGCAAGCAGCATGTAAATATATGAAGACAAGGGATGCTCCCATAGTGTGATACCAGATAACAAATTTATTAAAGCAAAAATAAAATCCTACTTACACAAAGGAAAATGTGCACTAGCAGAAGATAAATGAAAGTAAAATACGCCGGCCGGCTAGCAATCCACCCGCTCTCAATGCGGAACGTGATGACGTCAGTGCGTCAGCCTCCCTACGTCCGTTTCGTCTATTGACGTCTTCTGGGAACGGACTTCCGTTCTCATGGCTCAGTGTCAAGCCTGCTTAGTGCATCCATGTGAGAGCTAACAAACTCATTGACTATGTATACACAAACACTAATTGTGATTTAAAAAGCTGCAAATGTGGGAAATTAACCTTTAACCTCCCTGGCGGTATGATTATGTCAGATTTTTGGATGCTAAAGAGTAACTCACTTAAATCTGTCCAAACAAGAGACTAGTAGACAGCCCGGGTATGATAAAGTTTGAAACACGAAATCATAAATTATAATATAATAAATAACTATAAATAAATATAACAAATAATAATATAATAATAATAAAAATTATTCATTAATGTAATCAAATCAAAAACACTGAAATTAGCTCAGTTGCAGAATTGTCGCTGTCATTACTTTCAGTGTTTGATGACGAATTTCCCCACAAATCACTATCGCTCAATCCTGCAAGTGATTCTAATTTATTATCGCTGTTTTCTAGCTGGTCTAAAACCGCTTTTGATGTAAAGGGACACTTTTTGGTTGCTATGGACAATCTCCAGTTTCCAGGCAGAAAGAACAGTATATATAATATAAAACTGCATGCACGGCACTGGACAAACCACTAGGGACAAAAGGGAGGTGAAATAATGTGATACAGTAATGTACAGTAATCTGTAAGATTACAGTGTACTGTATGTGTAATGTGTTTTTCACTTTTTGAATTTGGCGCCGTGCTCCGTCCCTGTGCGTCGCAACGCTTGCAGGGGATGGAGCTCGGCACTGTGATAGATCTGACAGAGGACACAGCCTTGCGCACGCAGTGGAGAGACATCATCGCAGGATCCTGGGGACAAGGTAAGTAACTTTGCCTGGATCCTGCGATGCGTTCCCAAGTGTGGCTCAGGGTTACCGCTTTTGGTACTGAAAATTCATCCCGAGCCACACTCGGGAATACTGCCACGGAGGTTAATTGACATTTTAACCTGTGTGTGCCACCTTCTGTGTCTGTACCAATGCCAAACATTCCAGGGTATGTAAACTTTTTATCAGGGCCTTATGGCCTTTAGATCATTATGATTTAAAAAGGATCAAAAAAAAATAATAAAGGGCTTCATGTAATTGCTATCCTTAAATAAAAGACAGTTTTTTTGGCATGATCTGTCATATTTTCAATATAAATGCCAAAATGTCACAATTTTTGCCAGGGTATGCAAACTTTTGAGCACAAATGTATATGTGCTCCTTGCCATTCTGAACCTGTTTTGCATTATTGATTCTGATTTTGCACCTACTTTTCCTTTATTGGCTTTCATTTCTGCCAATAAATGGTTTTCTGGTTGCATAGTGGTAAAACAAGCAGGTAGGGATTCAGGAAAATGCACTCACCATGCCCTTCTACATGATCTGTAAATGCTACATTCTATCACAGCTTGGTGCTTGTCATTGGCTGCACTGCTCTAAATTCACGGGGGCTTTTCTGCACAGTGGCAACAGAACTGTATCTGCTATCTACTAGCTATCAGTAGAATAAACTACAAGTGATCTCAAATACAAAGCTTTGGAATTCACAGGTGATAAATACATTTAACAACATCAACTGCATTAGAGATATTATGTCTTTTTTAGAAAGGGCTACCGATCAGCTTTATGATTCATTTATAGCTTGTAGTTACTCACCCAGGCATTCCTATTGTTCCAAGAGCCAGTGACTTTGGGATATGGTCAGGCCAGTTTGGCAGTAGAGGACTCAGGTCCTTTCCTTGAGAGATGGAATGAGTAGTCCAGCCAGCATTTGATATAGCATAACTACCAACTGGAAATGCTGTGTCTTTGCTTTCCAAAACCCTAAAGATGTAATAAAATATAGTTCAACTGCAAAAGAAGCATACTTTTAAAACCACTTCAGCCCCGGACCAATTGGCAGCCAAAGCACCAGGCCCCTTTTTGCGATTCGGCACTGCGTCGCTTTAACTGACAATTGCGCGGTCGTGCGACGTGGCTCCAAAACAAAATTGGCGTCCTTTTTTCCCACAAATAGAGCTTTCTTTTGGTGGTATTTGATTGCCCCTGCGGTTTTTATTTTTTGCGCTATAAACAAAAATAGAGCGACAATTTTGAAAACAATGCAATATTTTTTGCTTTTTGCTATAATAAATATACCCAAAAAATATATAAAAAAACATTTTTTTTCCTCAGTTTAGGCCGATACGTATTCGTCGACATATTTTTGGTAAAAAAAATCGCAATTAGCGATTATTGATTGGTTTGCGCAAAAGTTATAGCGTTTACAAAATAGGGGATAGTTTTATAGCATTTGTATTAATATTTTTTTTTTACTAGTAATGGCGGCGATCAGCGATTTTTATTGTGACTGCGACATTATGGCGGGCACATCGGACATTTTTGACACATTTTTGGGACCATTGTCATTTATACAGAAATCAATGCTATTTAAATGCATTGATTTCTGTATAAATGACAGTTGTAGTGAAAGAGTTAACCACTAGGGGGAGGGGGAGGGGTTGTGGGCTCTGACGTGTGTGTTTTTTTTTTTACATTAGGGGGCGGGGCTGACGTCTGACGTCATTGATCGGCTTTCCCGATGACGGGAACAGCCAATCAATGACAGGCAGAGTAGGAAGCGCGGGGAGAGGTTTGTTTACACATACCTCTCCCCGTTCTTCAGCTCCGTAGCCCGATCGCGGGACACCAGCGGCGATCGGGTCCGCTGGTCCCGCGGCCGGGGTCACGGAGCTCCCGACCGGGTCGCGCGCGACCCACGGGCAGGCAAATTAAAGGGGACGTACGGGTACGTGGTTTTGCCTGCCCGTGCCATTCTGTAGACGTATATCTACATGAGGGGGTCGGGAAGTGGTTAATAGGTTGATTAAAAAGCTTGTGTATTCTAATTTTTACCAACAACCCTATTGTGTATTAATAAATGTACATTTGATAGCACAACCTTTGGCACTAGTTGGACATGGGCCCATAATACTTTACTAAGGTTTAGCTAAGGAGAGAAATAAGCTTTTATACCGGGGCTGCAAGTATTATTTTGAAAGTTTTGGCCCAGCTATGACACTGACGTGCCCATAAGTAGGGGGATCAGAGGATATTCTAAGAATTCATGAGTGTCCGGAAGCTCAGGGAAGCTGTGCATAGGAATCCAAAGGCTGCAATGGTGATCACTACAAATTGAAGGTGCTTATCTTTATTGTATTCCTATTGCCCTCTGTGTAATCTGTGCATAGAAATGTGATTACAACAGAAAAAAATTGAGGCTTTAGTACTACTTTTCAGGGTACTTGCACACTGTACTGATGTATAAACATCAGAAATTGCTGGCAGAAAAAAAATAAGGATGCGCTGTATAGCACTTGCGTGTATTTGCACATATTCACATATATTTGTGGGTATGTGTACACATGAGTAAAGGGTCTTCTACCTTTCTTTTTGTTAAGGGAGTATGGCGTATGTGCCTATTAGCATTAAAATACTGACCGGTGACGCAAATGTCTATAGTTTTATAACTAATCTATAAGTAGTACATGTTTATGCTCCCTTTAAACAGGTACATTAAAAGAGAAATATGTTTTTTGTTTTCAGATTCATACTTACCTAGGTGAATGCAGCATCAGTCTGATGCTGCATCTGTCCCCCGCTGGCTCTAAGACTGAGAACCCAGTGATCAAACACCGCCGAATGCTGATTTAAAAACATTGGTCAGCATTTACATCAGTAAAAAAACGTTACCTCCATGACAAAGCCCCGTGGGTGGGGCGAAACATGTAGAGGGGCGTGGCCTGGATGAAGTTAGGCTGAAGATGCTATCACTTATTACAACGCTGGGCTTGTGTGGTGTGTAGTGGCTGAGATCTTTCTCTATTAGTTAAGTAAAAAAAAAAAAATGCCTACGTGCCTAAATATGTTCAACAAGTAAGAATATATTTATCTATCCAACTCAATAGCAGGTAAAAGCACAGAGAAAAATCACATATAATAAATAATTACCAACATTATTTCTGTTCATTTGGTTTTTGTTTTACTTTCAATGTGTCTCTGAATTTGCTAGGGAATTGGGAGTGTCTAATTACAAACAAAATCTGTGCTGACCCAGCTCCTATGCACCTCTCCTCACTTTCCTATATAACCTTTCAGGTAGCAGCAAGGGGAGGAGTGGAGGGCAATACTATACATTGGCACTTCAGTAACAGCGCTGATTCTGTTATGGCTCCTGACATCACATCCAAAGTGGAGGCTCCCATCCAAGATGGAGGATTTTAGATGTCTACACAAGGAAGGCTTTTACAGGTCAACAACATGCCAAAAATATGTTAAATGCAAAGAATTCATAAATGAAAATATGAACAAACACGAATGTGATATTTTTTTTACTCTACATTCATTTTTTTTTTATACTATAAATAAATGAAATAGACAGTCGTGTGAAAAAGTATATACACCCCATGGAAATTGTTAAACTTTTTCAACATACTGCATTTTCAACAATGATACATGTTAAAGCAATAAATGCTATATACTTTTCTTTTTAAAACTCAATTTTATTGTAAATTATACAAAGTAAAATTTAATGTAAAAAAAGTACAAGGTTGGACAGTTGATCAACTTAGGAACAGTCAGATGATGAATAGGTTATCGTATCAACACAAGGTATACATAGGTCATTTAAGATGCATTTGAATATGTCTAACATAGGTTTAGCAATAAAATGTAAACATTTGCACTGTGTTGCATTTGACAGATATATAAGCAAAGATATGGTCAATTGTGTGTGGACAAGGCATTAGGGTTTCAAATTTGCGGTAGTGCATTCATGGGAGAGGTAGGCATTTAGGATGTTTGAGCCAAAGATCCCAGTGCTTTTGGAATTTAGGAATTTGTAGGTGGGCTTTGGTGTACATAAATTCCATCAGGCAATGGTTGTTCAGAAGGGCAATTGGCTCCAAGCTGGAACGGGGGCTGGGGGTTTTCTAATTTTTGGCAATAGCTAGTCGAGTAGCAATAAATACATGGGAGATGACTGTGTGGGAAGTTCGGGCCATAAATCCATGTCCAAACCCAATAGTACCATTTGAGGCATGAGGGATACAGGGGTTGGAAGAATGGAGAGGAGGAATCTAGAGAGCATAGTCCAAAATGTGATGAGGATTGGGCAGTTCCACCAAATATGTAATGGGGTTACTGGGGTTCCACAGTTTCTCCAACAGAGGTTGGTGGAAGATGGGTAGATGCGGGCAAGTTGGTTGGTGTAAGGTACCAGTTGTGAAATAACTTTTGGACAGTTTCCCAATGTAGTACACATCTTGAGATTTTCAAAGGTGTTTAATTCGAGTGGTGCCATTGTTGGTGGTGTAGGAGTATTGTAGCAGATGTTCCCATTTTAGCATCGTTGGAGTCTTAGAGGTGTGACAGGTACCAGTGAGGAGTTTGTAGATATATGAGATGCCATGCCAATAAGGGGCGTTTAGGTTGAAAAATCTTGTCATATGCCAGAGTAGTAGGTTTTCTGACCATTTTACCTTAGATAGGACTGAGCGTATCCTGAGATATTTGAAAAAGTCTTTAGACCCAGTGTGCCGGGTGGCCTGTGGCTGTTGGAAGGACATGAGTGTGGGACCTTCATATAGGTTTCCAATATTTGAGATGCCTGTGGTGATCCAGTCGGAGAAATTGATGTTAGGTGTAAGAGTGTGGAGTGTCTCCAGAGGTATATGTGAGAGCAAAGATAACGGGATGCATTTAGAGGATTGTATTGTGGCTTTCCATGTCTTAATGGTGGCATTGATGATGTCGAGGAATGAGTGAGTCTCTTGGTATTGCAGGAGAAGTGCACTGAGAATCTGTTTGGGATGGGAAGCGAGTGCTGCATTTTCTATTTGAAACCAGGTGGTTTGTTGCATAGTGTTCCGCCAGACTTTGGCCTGGTCAAGAATTGTTGCTTTATAATATGCTAGGATGTCCGGTGCCCCCATCCTTCCAGAAAAGTTTTCTGCCCCAGATCAAAGTGGTTATGATATATTGTAGCTTCAATAGTTGCTTTTTGAGAAAGGGTATCGGGATAGTTCGGAACATATACAAGACATGAGGAAGAAGATGCATTTTGGCAAGGGCGATTTTACCTGCCCAGGAGACTAGGGTGTGTTGGAGATCTTGCACAGTCTTGGATACAGGATTATTAAAGTTGATAGATCGTAAACGAGAGAAGGGGTGATTAATTGGATGCCCACGTATGTGAGGATGGAGTTAGGGGTCCATGATAAAGACATACTAGTTGTGGAATAATATTTGAGAGTCGTGTAGATAAGAGTTTGGCATATAATTTAGTGTCAGTTTTTAGTAGGGAGATGGATCTGTAGCTGGCAGGGTCATCGGACGGTTTACCTGGTTAGTGGCAATAGTGGCTTGGAGAGATTCTGGTGGAATGGAGCCAGTGTTAGCAGTGAAGTTGAAGGAGTGACATAGATGTGGGGTAAGAAGCTTAGAGAAAGTTTTATAGTTCTTGTTGCTGAACCCGTCAGGGCCTGGAGCTTTATGGAGTGGTAGAGTGACAATGGCTGTTTCAACTTCTGATGGGGAGAATGGAGCCAAAAGGTGGTGTAATTGGTCCTGTGATAGGGAGGGAAGGTGTATGTCTTTCAGGAATATATCTATGTCAGCAAAGGAGGGTGGTGGGGCGGAATTGGAAATAATTAGATTGTATAATTTGGAGTAAAAAGAGCTGAATTGATTGGCAATGTCTTTAGGGTTGGTGAGTCGTGTACCGGCGTGGTTAGTAGGGTATGGGATTTTAGTTTGTGTGAGTTTGCATTTAACCACTTGCCGACCGCCCCATGTACATATACGTCAGCAGAATGGCACGTACAGGCAAAATCCCGTACCTGTATGTGACATTCTTCCGGCAGGTGGGGGGTCCCCGGGACGCCGAGGAGGGAAGACATCCAGGTTAGTGCACCAACAGTACACTGACACCAGGACACATAGGCACACATTTCATCCCCCCTGTCACCCCCAGATCACCCCCTGCCCCCCCAGTCACAGTGTCACTGATTGCAGTGATCATTTATTTACTGATCACTGCATTTAGTGTCAGTGTGTCTGTAATAACTGTCAGGGCAGTTAGTTTTAGGCCCCTTTAGGTCTAAGGTAGCCCCCTTGATTGCCCCCCAGGTAACCCTTTCACCCCCTTTTGCCAGTGTCACTAAGCGATCGTTTTTCTGATCGCTGCATTAGTGTCACTGGTGCCGCTAGGTAGCCATTTTTTTTTTTTTTAGGTTAACCGCCAGGTTTATATAGGTTCATAAATAGGTTTATAGGTCAGGTACCCCCATATTACAACCTAAATAAAGGTTTTAACCCCCCGATTGCCCCTAGAGTTAACTCTTTCACCAGTGATCACCGTATAAGTGTCACTGGTGACGCTGGTTAGCCAGTTAGTTAGTTATTTAGGTTCCCCGTCAGATTTTTATATAGTGTCAGGTACCCCCATATATTACCTAATAAAGGTTTTAACCCCCTGACTGCCCCTAGTTAACCCTTTCACCCCTTTTGCCAGTGTCACTAAGCAATCGTTTTTCTGATCGCTGCATTAGTGTCACTGGTGCCGCTAGGTAGCCATTTTTTTTTTTAGGTTAACCACCGGGTTTATATAGGTTCATAAATAGGTTTATAGGTCAGGTACCCCCATATTACAACCTAAATAAAGGTTTTAACCCCCTGATTGCCCCTAGAGTTAACTCTTTCACCAGTGATCACCGCATAAGTGTCACTGGTGACGCTGGTTAGCCAGTTAGTTATTTAGGTTCCCCGTCAGGTTTTTATATAGCGTCAGGTACCCCCATATATTACCTAATAAAGGTTTTAACCCCCTGATTGCCCCTAGTTAACCCTTTCACCAGTGATCACCGTATAACGGTTACGGGTGACGCTGGTTAGTTCGTTTGTTTTTTATACTGTCAGGGCACCCAATAGCGGTTTAACCCCCTGATCGCCCGGCGGGTGATATCAATTAGGTTTTAGGGTCAAATAAGGTCTGCGTCGCCCCAGGTTAGTGCCAGTACCGCAAACACCCACGCGCAAAGCATACACCTCCCTTAGTGGTACAGTATCTGAACAGATCAATATCTGATCTGATCAGATCTATACTAGCGTCCCAGCAGTTTAGGGTTCCAAAAAATGCATTGTTAGTGGGATCAGCCCAGATACCTGCTAGCACCTGCGTTTTCCCCCTCCGCCCAGCCCAGCCCAGCCCAGCCCAGCCCAGCCCACCCAAGGGCAGTATCGATCGATCACTGTCACTTACAAAACACTAAGCACACATAACTGCAGCGTTCGCAGAGTCAGGCCTGATCCCTGCGATCGCTAACATATTTTTTGTGGTAGCGTTTTGATTCAGTCGCTAACACTCAGGAGCTTTTTTACCTGTGAATCTCAAAAAAAAAAAAATAAAAAATAAAAAAACCAAAAATAGTTGTCGTTTTTTTGTTCTCTCTCTCTCTCTATTGTTGCTCTTTTTTTACTCCATTCTATTCTGCAATGTTTTATTATGTTTTATCATGCTTGCTTTTCAGGTATGTAATTTTGTTTACTGTGTTTTAGTGTTAACCATTTTTTTGTTTTCAGGTGCGCCATTTAGTTGCAGCGCGGATTTATTTATCTTGACAGCAACAGCGTTTGCTCCCACGATACATAAAGCCGCGACTCCAACGCTGTAGGAGGTGATTTCCCCACCACAGTTAAAAAAAAGAGCATATATGCCGAAGCATGTGGGCAGCAGGGGCGGAGGAGCGATTGGCTCCTAATGCCGCGTACATACGGTCGAAATTCCGACGGAGGCTTGCCCCGTGGAAAAGTCAGACCGTGTGTACATGGCATAACTTTTGCGGGAGGATGCCCCCATGCTTCGGCATATATAAATGGTGCATGTATGCCCATCATTAGAAGTGGGTGGATGAAGGGAGGTATTCTAATGGTGGGCATACCCACCAATCAATCTCTTTTTTTTTTCGTTCAGCCAAGAGGCTGCATGAAAAAAAAAAAAGATTACAATATATGTCCAGTATGTTGCTGGACTTTGAATGGTTATACCAGAATGATGCCTGCAGGTTTAGGTATCATCTTGGTATCATTCTTTTCAGCCAGTGATCGGCTTTCATGTAAAAGCAATTCTAGCGGGTAATTAGCCTCTAGACTGCTTTTACAAGCAGTGGGAGGGAATGTCCCCCCTCCCGGATATAAACCGCGCCATTGGGAAATTGGGAAAGCATTTTATCACACCGATCTTGGTGTGGTCAGATGCTTTGAGGGCAGAGGAAAGATCTAGGGTCTAATAGACTCCAATTTTTTCAAAAAAAGAGTACCTGTCACTGCCTATTGCTATCATAGGGGATATTTACATTCCCTGAGATAACAATAAAAATAACAAAGAAAAAAAATGGAACAGTTTAAAAATAAAATAAAAAAGCAAAATAAAAAAAAAAGCACCCCTGCCCCCCCCCTTCTCTTGCGCAAAGGCGAACACAAGCGTTGGTCTGGCGTCATATGTAAACAGCAATTGCACCATGCATGTGAGGTATCACCGCGAAGGTCAGATCGAGTGCAATAATTTTAGCAGTAGACCTCCTCCGTGAATCTAATGTGGTAACCTGTAAAGGCTTTTAAAGGCTTTTAAAAATGTATGTAGTTTGTCGCCACTGCGTGTTTGTGTGCAATTTTAAAGCATGTCGTGTTTGGTATCCATGTACTCGGCCTAAGATCATATTTTTTATTTCATCAAAAATTTAAGCAATATAGTGCATTAAAATAAAAAAAAGTGTATTTTTTTCCACAAAAAATTTGTTTGAAAAATCGCTGCGCAAATACTGTGTGGAAAAAAAAAAAAAAATGCAACACCCACCATTTTAATCTGTAGGGCCTTTGCTTTAACAATATATATAGTGTTTGGGGGTTCAACGTAAGTTTCTTGCAAAAAAAATATATGTTTTCATGTAAACAAAAAGTGTCAGAAAGGGCTTTGTCTTCAAGTGGTTAGAAGAGTGGGTGACGTGTGACATAGGCTTCTAAATGTTGTGCATAAAATGCCAAGGCAGTTCAAACCCCCCCCCCCCCAAATGACCCCATTTTGGAAAGTAGACACCCCAAGCTATTTGCTGAGAGCAATGTTGAGCCCATTAAATTTTTATTTTTTTTTTGTCCCAAGAGATTGAATAATGAAAAAAAAAAAAAAATATATATATATATTTTTTTTACAAAAAGTTGTCACTAAATGATATATTGCTCAAACATGTCATGGGCATATGTGGAAATACACCTCAAAATACATTCTGTTGCTTCTCCTGAGTACGGGGATACCACATGTGTGGGACTTTTTGGGAGCCTAGCTGCGTACGGGACCCCAAAAACCAAGCACCGCCTTCAGGCTTTCTAAGGGTGTAATTTTTTTATTTCACTCCTCACTGCCAATCACAGTTTCGGAGGCCATGGAATGCCCAGATGGCATAAACCCCCCCCCAAAATGACCCCATTTTGGAAAGTAGACACCCCAAGCTATTTGCTGAGAGGTATGGTGAGTATTTTGCAGATCTCGCTTTTTGTCACAAAGTTTTGAAAATCGAAAAAAGAAAAAAGTTTTTTTCTTTACTTTCTTAATTTTCAAAAACAAGTGAGAGCTGTAAAATACTCACCATGCCTCTCAACAAATAGCTTGGGGTGTCTACTTTCCAAAATGGGGTCATTTGGGGGGGGTTTGTTCTATTTTGGCATTTTATGGCCTTCGAAACTGTGATAGGTAGTGAGGAGTGAAATCAAAAATTTGCACCCTTAGAATTCCTGAAGGCGGTGCTTGGTTTTCGGGGCCCCGTACGCGGCTAGGCTCCCAAAAAGTCCCACACATGTGGTATCCCCATACTCAGGAGAAGCAGCAAAATGTATTTTGGGCTGCAATTCCACATATAACCATGGCATGTGTGAGCAATATATCATTTAGTGACAACTTTTTGAAAAAAAATTTTTTTTTTTTTTTTTTTGTCTTTATTCAATCACTTGGGACTAAAAAAAAAAATATTCAATGGGCTCAACATGCCTCTCAGCAAATAGCTTGGGGTGTCTACTTTCCAAAATGGGGTCATTTGGGGGGGTTTTGTACTTCCCTGCCATTTTAGCACCTCAAGAAATGAGATAGGCAGTCATAAATTAAAAGCGGTGTAAATTCCAGAAAATGTACTCTAGTTTGTAGACGCTATAACTTTTGCGCAAACCAATAAATATACGCTTATTGGCATTTTTTTTTACTAAAGACATGTGGCTGAATACATTTTGGCCCAAATGTTTGACTAAAATTGAGTTTATTAGATTTTTCTTATAACAAAGAGTAGAAAATATCTTTTTTTTTCAAAATTTTCGGTCTTTTTCCGTTTATATCGCAAAAAATAAAAATCACAGAGGCAATCAAATACCATCAAAAGAAAGCTCTATTTGTGGGAAGAAAAGGACGCAAATTTTGTTTGGTTACAACATTGCATGACCGCGCAATTACCAGTTAAAGCAGTGCAGTGCGAAATTGAAAAAAGACCTCTGGTCCTTAAGCTGACAATTGGTCGGGGCTGAAGTGGTTAAGCTGTCTGGCCAGATATGCTCCAGGTTTGTTGTGAGTAGGATTGCAGGCGGAGGCGTTTAAGGTGGTAGTCAAAGTTTGTGTGGAGGTGGTCACTGAGAGCTTGTCTAGCTGTGTGCAGTTCAGAGCTAAGCGGGGGGGGGGGGGGGGGGGGAGGGGTTGAGGTTTGTTGGCTTGCTCAAGTATGCGTATATGCTCTAGAAGTTTGTTTGTGGTGGCATTGTATTGTTTTTTTCTCATAGGCCCCCAACTTAATCAGGAGGCCTCTGATATAGGCCTTGTGGGCATTCCATAGTGTAGTAGGGTTGTCTATAGACCCAGCATTGGTTGTAAAATACTGTTGCAGTTTAGATAGGATCTGTTTTTGATAGTGTGGATGCGCAATAATAGAGGTATTGAGCCTCCAGATGGTGTTATTTTTGGTTGTGAGTGCTGGATACAGCTTCATTGAGATTGGTGCATGGTCAGACCATGTAATAAGTGCAATTTTAGTTTTGTTGACCAGCTGTAAAGTATGTTTGTCAGTCAAAAAAGAGATCTATCCAGGAATATGCATTTTGTGTGTGTGAAAAGAAAGTGTAATCCTTTTCAGTATCATGGAGGCATCTCCAGGGGTCATATAAGTCCTCCAAGTGGATCAGGGAGGAAAAAGAGGGAGAGCGTTTATGGGCAGGGTTTGAGGTGTCTAGTAAGTGTTCTACAATTTGGTTAAAATCACCACATATGATCAAGGGGCTTTGTTTAAAAGGTTCCAATTTCTTCATTATTGTTTTGTAGAAACGATTCTGATTGGTATTGGGGGAATTTGATTCCATCTTTGGGTGTGAGGATGTTGGTGTTTTGGTTCTGGTCCGTGACTGCCAGTTTAGTTGGAATGCCCCATTTATACAGGATATTGTGGTTGTGTATGTGTATAGTGAAACAGAAGAGTAGGGGAACAGGTAGTGGAAAAGTGGATCTGGCAGTCGCCATGATGGCATCCGCCATTTCATTATAGGCTGCAGTGTGCTCAGTGATTTGTTTTTCCAGATCATCAGTGCGGTCTTCTACATGATCAATTCTGGAGTGTAACATGGAGATAGAGCACCTCAGCTCGTTGCTCATATCATTCTGCTGGGACAGCAGCATGAGCTTGAGGGTGTGTTCAGATGCGGGCTGGTCAAAGGCCGGCAGAGTAGCTAGGGAGTCAGAACAAGCTATTTCAGGGCCTATAGCTGCTGGAGTCCCAGTGTTTTTTTTTTTTTAAGCAGGGAGGCTTTGGTAGGATAGAGGGCTGGAGACTGAGCGGCTCTCTTACCTTGATCAGCGGGAGAAGGCTGAGAGGAATCTCTGTCCAGAACTGTGCTATCCATCTCCTCTGGCATGGTGACATGTACCTGTGTGTCTCAAGTGTCTGGGGAGGAGGCGTGGGGCGCCATGCTGGCGCCATCTTTGTTGTTCTGCATGTCTGCTATACTGAAATAATTAGTGAAGTGGTGTGGCTTGTGCAGTCTGTTATTCTTCCTTCTGGACATACTGCTCGGGTACAGACCTTAGTGAAGAACACCAATGTACATTTCAAACTAAAACCATCAAAAAACACTCTGTCTACTCTCTGGTTTAGTTCTGCAAGTACAAATAAGTTTAAAATAACATTTATATAAAGACTGCTTAAAGCAGGGTCCCCCATAGATACCACTTTAGAGCAGGGTCCCCATATATCCCCCTTTAGAGCAGGCCAGGCCAGGGTCCCCCATAGATCCTCCTTTAGAGCAGACCAGGGTCCCCCATAGATCCCACTTTAGAGCAGGGTCCCCATAGATCCCCCTTTAGAGCAGGCCAGGCCAGGGTCCCCTATAGCCCCCCTTTAGAGCAGGACAGGGTCCCCCATAGATCCCCCTTTAGAGCAAACCAGGGTCCCCCATAGATACCACTTTAGAGCAGGGTCCCCATAGATCCCCCTTTAGAGCAGGCCAGGCCAGGGTCCCCATAGATCCTCCTTTAGAGAAGGCCAGGGTCCACCATAGATCCTCCTTTAGAGCAGGGTCCCCATATATCCCCCTTTAGAGCAGGCCAGGCCAGGGTCCCCCATAGATCCCCCTCTAGAGCAGATCAGGCCAGGTCCCCCATTGATCCCCCTTTAGAGCAGGCCAGGGTCCCCCATATGAAAAAAGAAGGGAAGAAAAGAATTTCCCAAAGAATTGGGAAACCAAACCTCCACCACATATATATAAAATTAGACAGGTGGCCACCACAAACAGACATACAGGCCTCTCTATTGTAATGCGCAGCTGGGTCTCTTGAGCAAAGCAGTCCATTTAGTGATCCTAGCAAAATGCTAATAAATGTAAAGTCAATACTGCGGACATCCGTCCGATAATTAAATGGTTAGTAATGTCCACTGGATGTGTCAAGTAATACCCCTAATGGCATAGTCCACTTTGGTTTTCACAGTGGGTTAGAGTAGGTGCGTCCCTCTTAGTATCATACATAAATTACCCAGTTAGCACTCGCAGCTGGGGACTGGCTACTGGATCCTATTGTATGGAGGTGCGTATAGTAGATTTTTAGATAACTCCAAATAAGTATTGGAAAGATCTCACCACTTCTCCATGCGTCCGAGATCCATCTCGTCCAAGTCCTTAGTTCAGGGTAGTAAATGCAGCTGTTTTCGGCTGGGTTTAAGTCTTAGAAGGTGGGGGGGACACTTTCCTCCAAGGTCCACGTGTCTCCTATGCACGCTAGGCAGCGTGTAAACACTTTAAGCAGGTAGAGTGTAGACACAGAGAGGCAAGCCAGCAGAGAGGGAGTGGTCTGAGTGGTGGCTAGTCCGTATCCTCACATCAAACGGCGTGCTGACGTCATGCTGATTTTAGTCTTGCCCACATATTTTTTGCCACAAGGGCAAGTTATCATGTAGACAACCCACGTAGTGGAGCAGTTAATAAAGCTGTTTATTTTGAAATTCTTTGTACCATCAGAGCTGGTGAACGCATCAGTCTTGTCAACAAATTTTACAGGCCATGCATCTACCGCAGGGGTACATGCCCTTCAGAGGTGGCAGATCAGTTAGGTTAGGTTGGCTGATCTTACATATTCAGAATGGACAAGATTGTCTTTGAGGTTAGGGGACCTTTTAGCTGTTAGTAGTGGTCGATCACCTACGATCACACCCAAAACGGGGGCTTCTGATAAAAGGTGCCAGTGGTGGCTTAGAATGCTTTTTACCTGATCCCATTGTGCACCAAACTTGGTTATTATTCTGACAGGCATTTGTTGTTTAGCATCCTTTTGTTTACTTATAGTTTTATCTAAAAGATCTTTCCTTTCAGTTAGAATTGCTCTCCAAAAGGACTTTACAATCACTTTAATTTACAAGAAGTAAAAAACATATGGACACGCTGCTTGTTAATGAGAAACTATCAAGTGTCAGTAACCAACTCACAACTTAAAGAAGGTTCTAATTATCGGTGCCTAATCTGGAACACCTGATTCTACTTTCATGATTTTTTTCATGAAATAGTGGTAAGTAATTTTTTCAAGTGTATAACCTTAAGGCCCCTTTCACACTGGGGTGGGAGCGGCATCGGCGGTAAAGCAGCGCTATATTTAGCGATGCTTTACCGTCGTTTTTTCCGCGGTATTCGGACGATATCAGTGCGGTTTTAACCCCCGCTAGCGTCCGAAAAAGGGTTAAAACCCCCCACAAAGTGCCGGCGCAGTGGGGTTTTGCGGCGGTATTACCGCGGTATTACCGCGGTGTGCCATTGATTTCAATGGGTAGGAGCGGTATAGGAGCAGTGAATACACCGCTCCTTCACCGCTCCAAAGATGCTGCTAGCAGGACTTTTTTGACCGTCCTGCTAGTGCACAGCTCCAGTGTGAAAGCCCGCCGGCTTTCACACTGGAGTGAATGGGGCCAGATTTTTTCAGGCGCTGTACAGGCGCTATTTTTAGCACTGTAGCACCTAAAAAATGCCCCAGTGTGAAAGGGGCCTTACCGATTAGGTACTGTTAATGTATATTGAAAAAATCAACAATTTCCATGGGGTGCTCTTACATTTTAAAATGACGTTATGTAATAACATTAAGAAGAATATAGCAAATGTAGATATATCATTAATGTATCCTATGTTCATTCTTACTAAGAAATAGGATACTTTTATGACTGTTTTCACTAATAGAAAAACTCCATGAATTATGCAGCCAGAAGATATAATAAAATGTTACCTTGCAACTTGAGTTCCCATCATGATGTCTCCTTCCTTCATCATTCTCTTACTGTATGGCCTGGTACAATGATAAAATTGGTTAGGATAGCACAGAACTGTCTGAGGCAGCTTTACATGTTTTACATATTTTTTTTTTTTTTTAACAGAGGAGTTTATTAGACAAATCAGCATTACAGTACAAAGCAATATAGTAAGTACAGTGGCATACAAAGTATAGACAGGAGAAACCACCTTCATCCGGCAGTCACACTGTAGTTAATGTTCCAGCAGTATCGGTGTCATAAGCATCAGCTACACACAATCATACGAGCATGTCATCGTTAGTGAACTCTCACATACATTATGAGGATACATGAAACCCATGGGGGGGGGGGGTCAGGGTGGTAATGGATAGGGGGGGGGGGAGGGAATAGGGTGACTAGGTAGGAGAGGGGTAAGTGCAACCGGTGTGGTCCGAGTGATAGTTAGGGGGAGGGGGGGTCAAGGTTGTCAGAGGCATCTATCCAGGAGGACCATATTTTGTCAAACTTCCCTGGGCATTGTCTGCTTTCATAGGTCAGCTTATACAGGGGAAGTACCAAGGTCACTGATCGCTTCCACGAGGCAAGGGTAGGGGGGTCTTCTAATTTCCATCTCAACAAAATCTCCCGTCTGGCATAGTATAATGAGAAGGTAATACACAATTTACAATACCTGTCCCCCTCTATGTCTTCTAAGTGGCTCAATAATAAAGTTTGAGGGTCAATCTGTAGATTCGACCCGGTCACATCATTAAGCGTAGAGACCACTGCCGCCCAGTAAGGCTGGAGTTTGGGACAGGACCAGACCATATGCCAGAATGTACCCACTTCTTGTTTACATCTCTGACAGGTAGGGTCTCTTTGAGGGTATATGCGCGCCAGCCTCTGTGGGGTGAAGTAAGCCCTGTGCAGGAACTTAAATTGTATAAACCTGTCCTTTGCGGCAATCATGGAAGGAATGTATGAGACTAGACACTCCTCCCACTCCTCCTCGCCCAGGGATGGAATGTCCACCCTCCATTTCTCCCAGGATTTAGTTAGTTTGGTATCATGTTCTACTGTGAGGTAAAGATATAGGGTCGAGAGAGGTCTCCCCATTACTCTGGAAGTCAGTAGACGCTCGATGGAGTCCGATTCCAAGGTCAGGGGGGCAGTAAATTGCGCCTCAAAGGCGTGCTTCAGCTGCCAGTATCTGAACTGAAAAGAGAGCGGAAGTGCGTATGTTCGTCTCAGTTCCTGGAAAGTCATAAGCCTACCGTCCTGAACTATGTGTTTCAATGTGATGACTCCTTTTTTTGCCCACAGCGAAGGGTCTGGAATAGTGTTCAAGTGGGAGAGCATAGGATTACCCCATAGGGGCATATGTGGGGAGATGTGATTTGGCTTCCCATAAATCTTCCTTGCCTCCTGCCAGACCCTTACCGTGGTTCGCATCAGACATGTCATGGATGGGCTAGCCCTAGGTCCACGAAATGGGAGGTTACTGAGAGCCGCAAAAGAGCCAAGAATGGCCGCCTCCAGAGTGACCGCCGGGTTTTGTCTGGGCTGGGAAAACCACCACCGGACTGTGACCAGGACCGCCGCCCAATAGTAAATCTGAAAGTTCGGAAGCGCCAGACCTCCCCCCGATAATGGGAGGTATAGTATTTGCCTGGCCACCCTGGGGGGCTTCCCTGCCCAGACAAAGGATATCAGCAGACTCTCCAACCTCTGGAAGAAAGTCCTGGGGATGTGTGTGGGGGTGTTACGGAAAAAGTACAGGTACTTGGGGAGGTAGATCATTTTTAGCAGGTTGACTCTGCCAACTGGTGTCAAGGGGAGGGAACGCCATGCCGCACATCTGGCCACTAGTTGTGTCATGAGAGGCTGTAGATTGTCGTCCATATAGTTCTGGACTTTAGTGCTAATTTTAATCCCCAGATACGTAAAGCTTTCCACCCATTTGAGCTGCGGATGGGGCACTCTCGGGGTCGAGGAGTGGAGTGGGAAGAGGACCGATTTGTCCCAGTTGATACGGATCCCTGAATATCGACCAAACCGGTTAATCTGGTCCAGTGCAGTTTGTAAAGAAGATGACGCATCTGCTAAGTAAAGCAGAGCGTCATCTGCATATAGAGACAGCTTTTCCTCAACTGGTCCTACCTTTAGTCCCTTGATCCTTGGGTCTGCTCTCAGCAATATAGCTAGGGGCTCCATCGCAAGGGCGAATAAGGCCGGAGAGAGGGGGCATCCCTGTCTCGTGCCCCGGGCTAGCCCAAATATCTCTGGGAGGCAGCCATTGGTGCAAATTCTAGCTGAAGGACTGTGATACAACATGCGGAGCCAGTTTGTAAAACCCGGACCAAACCCGAATCGCGAGAGCACCTCCCATAGGTAACCCCACTCGACGGAGTCAAAAGCCTTCTCCGCGTCGAGTGAGGCCACCACCCCCAACGTTCCCTCGTCCGCTCTGTCTATGTGTGTGAGAAGACGTCGGATATTAATGTCCGTGCCTCTACCCGGCATAAAGCCTGTTTGATCACTGTGGACAAGGGCAGAGATAACCAAGTTCAGTCTAATGGCCAGGATTTTAGCTAATATTTTCGCATCCACATTTAGGAGGGATATGGGGCGGTACGATGAACATAAAGTGGGGTCTTTTCCCGGCTTGGGAATTACAACTATGATCGCTTCGCTCATAGTGTCAGGAAGTTTCTCGGTGCGCCTCGACGCAGAGAATAAATTGTGAAGTCTGTCAGCGAGCTCTGTAGCGTATTGCTTATAGAATTCCACAGGAATTCCGTCTGGCCCCGGTGTCTTCCCTACTTGCATGGATTTGAGCGCCTGGAGAATCTCCAAGATCGTGATAGGGGCGTCCAGTTTGCTACGGTATGTTTCCGTGAGGGTTGGTATATCAATATCAGCCAAGTATGTCAACAGGTCTTCCTCACTGTAATCTGACCTAGAGGTGTAAAGGGATTTGTAAAATTCCACAAAGCAGTGATTAATCCCATCCGGGGTGTGAGTCAGCTGTCCTAGGGGGTCCCTGATATGTGAGATGCTCATCCCCCCTGCCTGTTCCCTGGAGAGCCAGGCCAACAATCTCCCCGACCTCTCCCCCTGCTCAAAGATCCTTTGGGACTGTGCTAACATTTTCTTTTGGGTGAGGGAGGTACGGAGGTAGATAACCTCCTTAGTCAGGAGCTGTAGTTGCGAGTAGTGTTGGGGATCACGGGTGCGAACAAAAAGTGCCTCTGCACTGACTGCCTCCCCCTCAGCCCTAGTCAGGTCTGCTCTGCGTTCCCTGCGTATTCTGGCAATGATGGTCTGGTAGTGTCCCCTCGTCGTGGCCTTGAAAGCATCCCACACAACCGTGGCCTCTATGTTTTACATATTTACTTGCTATTTTTCTATTAGTACAAGTGAGTAACACAAATTAATCTTATTGAATATTGTGGGCAATATTGGTACTTTATTATTCAAGGACTTCTGACATACTGTACAAGTCCCATAGGGACCCTGTCCTATGCTGTTCTGTCTCTAAGTAAAATTTATATTTTTTTTCACCTAGCTGTCCCAAGGCCGAACAGTGTTTACCTTTTTATAGGCTGTGCAAGTTTTCCTTAAGCTAAGTGGCTTGATTGCTTCTGCCTGCTATGGTTATTCAGTGTGGAAAGGACAATCACTGAGTCATGAATATACTATATATCTCACACAATCTCCTTCTTTAAAGGCATGGTTTGGGAATATAATAAATATTAATGTTGTAAGGGGGCTTGTGATTGGCTAGGTGTTGGTGCCAAACTGTTTCTGCCCCAGCTCTTCTTGGATAAGACAACTACCCTGTTTATGGAACCCTCTACCCTCGACCATATTGTGTCAAACTCCTGGCCACAGCCATAGGATATAAAGCCATAGGCCTTAATATTTAGGAATAAAGGAATGTCCAAACACAAAATGCATTCTCTGCACTTTACTGTAACGTTGTATGAATTCCATGGTGTCTGACATCACATTGACATACTAACAGAATTCCTTGGTGTGGAACACCACACCGTAGTAGAGTAGACATTCTCTAGTTGTCATTTAGGCACAGAACACTAACACGTGATTTGTAATCCATCTTTCATGGACACTGTCTCTCTTTGGGAGCACCATAGAGTGGGGACCACTCTCATGTATATTAAGTCCACAGCCATCAGCTTCCTTCACTAAGAATAATAATCAAGGTGCCCTCATTAGTATACCAGTTTCTCTACCAAAGTCTTGTTCCATAGCTCTTCCCAGTCGGGTCCACTCCCAGATGTAAACTCATTCCCCAGGTGTCACCAGTATTCATATCAGAGGACCCCAGCCTTGCCTAAAAGGCCTTCAAAAGAGTCAGGGAGACTACAGCTGTTCCTAACACCTCCCCTGCGGTTTCAGCCCTGTTAAGGGCCCTTGGACAGTAACGAACTAAATCCAGATAGCTCTGGAGTGTTTGGCTCCCATGCCCTATCTTATGCTAGGTCTCTCCCACACATTTATATGGGTACTAACTCCACCCACTAACTCACTAGAGGAGGATTTCCTATAAAAGGGACCTAACACCCAATTATCACTTTCCCTATACTATACAACAGAGACATCTAGTAGCAAGCAAGCTAATTGCTCCTGCTAACAATGTCACCTTTATTCTTCCTATCCCCTAGGCTTTTCTGCAAAGAGCATGAAATGCCGCACTCTGTACTCAATCAAAATTCTTTTATTCAGAACATCCCAAAGTGTTGACAGAAAGCTGGTAGATGCATTTCACACACTCCAAGTGTGCTTAGTCATTCATCAGAGTTTATCTCCACTTAGGCTTGCCTCACACTGGGTCATGAGCCATAGTCATCAAGGATATCTAGACCTGGTTGGGCTTGATGTTTGTTCAAACACCTGCTAAATCTCTGAATAAAGTGGTATTAAACCCAAAAGCAAACTTGTATTATATTGTATCTTACAAATTCTTAAATGTGATGGCTGCATTCATTTTCTTTTTTAGGCATTCGTTTTTTAATATTTATCTGGTCATCTGGGCAGTAAGTTTGTTGTTTTTCAAAAGAACAAGCTCTCTTCCCGATGTATCAGTTACAGGGATGAGACAAATCTACCACTGACAGAGGTGCTTACAATTATCCGTTTTATTTATTTATCTAAAACCTTTATCCCAAAAGCCAGGGCACCTAAGAATTCCCTCCCCAAGACTGACAATGCTGCTTTCCAAAGATGCCCCCTGTGCTCCTTCATCCAGAGTGGTGGAAGATCACCAGGGGAAAACAGAAGGACAAGAAAAAGAAAACGGATGCAGCTACCATATCTAATGATTGGTAAGCTGTGATATATAACATTTTTGGTTTTGGGTTTTAAATCACTTTAATTCTGGTGTTCAATAATAACCTTGGGCAATGACAGATAATGTAACATGTGATTTTTTTCCTCTGCCCATTCAACATACATGTTATCTGCAGTTTTCCCTTGTATGAGTCTTGGAAGACTATCCAGTGAAGTTGAGGTCTGACAACAAATTCCGACAAGTGCAATAAGCAGTAAAGATCAATAGAAGAACTTTACAACCACTGATACCAGCCTGCTGTCATTTGAAAACTTAATAAGACCTTTGGGTAGAGTTCCTCAAGTCACTGATAAGTGAACCCTTTGTTATTACACTTAATCATGACATAATTAAATAATTCCGTACCTCATGTATGGGTCCACACTAAAACACTCAGCTTCCAACAACACCTCTGTAGTGTGAAAATACATTCAATTAGTTGACAGCATACAACACTGACAAAAACAGTATAACACGTCATAATACAAATGACTAAAAGTGTGTACTTTATCAACTACTTCAAACAACATTTGCATTGTGCCGCATAATATGCATTGCTTTAATAATAAAGTTGTAAATTGATATTCAAATATTTGTGCATTAGAGATGAACTTCCGCTGGTGTTATGTCATCATAAGGTAGCAAAGACCTAGTTAAATTAAGGAGGGAGTTTTACATTTAACAGTATTCATAACATGCCTATGAGTATATATTAACACAGTATACAGTATAATATAATGTAACAAGTGCAGTAGCAAATAAGAACCAATGAGATTTCATCCATTATTAACTCAAAATTGTCAGAAAGATTGTTGCTAAATGGTTTAATGGGATAATGGCCTTTCCTTTTCCCTTTCCAAACAAGGTCTGACAGATATAAAGTACAGTATATGGAATAATCCTGTAATCTATTAAGACAAACACACCTACCTCCATTTTTTATTTTTTGCAATTGAGTTTCCACTAATTTGAAGTCAGACAATTTGGGTGCCCCCTCAAAGTGCTTCACCAGGGTCCACGAACGAGAGAGCACCATTCTGTGGAGACTGCAAGATAGCAAAACCAGGTAAGATCACAGTCAACTGCACAATGTCCGCACTTTCTCAGTAAGGAGGTGGTTCTATCTGAATGTCTGTGCAGCTTTATTGGCTGCACTAACAATGCCCTGTTCACCACACCAAGATATCCTGGCAAAAAATCATATTCTTGTTTGTATGTTCATGGAGCTGTTCATGCTCTGTTATATTCTGGGCAAATATTTATCTTATATACATAATGACTCAAGCAACTGTAAACCTGCATTTCACAAAGAATGACTTAGCAAATGAAATGCAATACAATGTTTTTGGTATATAATTATTCTTGCCATGGCTTGAAAAATATAGAAAAATCTCTTTATTAATGGGCTTTGGGTTTCTAGCGAACTGGGCTGACTTTTCATTGGGGTACAACCTATATGCTAAAGACATACTTGCCAACTGTCCCGAATTTCCCAGGACATTCCCAGGATTTCAACCGTTTTCCCAATTTTAGCATTTCCTGGGAAATGTCCCAGGAAATCCCTGTTTTCCCAATTTTTCGCCACTGCCGCTAGAGGTCTATTTTACCATAAGAAGTAACGGCGAGAACAAACAAGAAGCGGAGCCGGCCGGGTGGCTACAATAGAAATTGAGCTGCGCAATTTCTATTGTAGCCACCCAGCCGGCTCTGCCTCTATTTTGTTCCCCCTCGGCCTTTGTTGCTTCTGCTATTCTGTAATGGCAGTGGAGACACCGCTGCTGGGATACCTGATGTAAGGGGGGCTCCAATGGTGGATACCTGATGTAAGGGAGGCTCCAATGGGGGGATACCTGATGTAAGGGGGGCTCCAATGAGGGGATACCTGATATAAGGAGGGACTCAGCTGGGGATGCCTGATGTAAAGAGGGACTCTGCTGGGATGCCTGATGTAAGGAGGGACTCCACTGGGGACACCTGATGTAAGGAGGGACTCCGCTGGGGACATGTGATGTAAGGAGGGATTGCGCTGGGGACACCTGATGTAAGGGGGGCTCCGATGGGGGAGATACCAGATGTAAGGGGGGCTCCAATGGGGGATACCTGATGTAAGGGGGGCTCCAATGGGGGGATACCTGATGTAAAGAGGGACTCAGCTGGGGACACCTGATGTAAGGAGGAACTCCACTGGGGACACCTGATGTAAGAAGGGACTCCGCTGGGGACACCTGAAGTAAGGAGAGACTCCGCTGGGGACAACTGATGAAAGGAGGCACTCCGCTGGTGACACCTGATGTAAGGAGGGACTCTGCTGGGGACACCTGATGTAAAAATGGACTCCGCTGGGGACACCTGATGTAAGGAGGGACTCCGCTGGGGACATGAAGTAAGAAGGGACTCCGCTGGGGACACCTGAAGTAAGAAGGGACTCCGTTGGGGACACCTGATGTAAGAAGGGACTCTCCTGGGAACACCTGATGTAAGGAGGGACTCCGTTGGGAATGCCTGATGTAAGGAGGGACTCTGCTTAGAACACCTGATGGCATCTGGTGGCAGACTACATGGCAAGTGACATACCAAGGGCTCCCACTGATTCTAAATTATGGTGAGTTGAAAGATTTCATTTTATATTACAATGTAATAATATAATAATCTTTATCTGCTGATTGTTAAACTTTCTGAAATACACAAATTTCTATTGTGGTGTAGGGGCTGGGCCTGCTGTCTCTCCATCTCTCAGAAATCAGTGCAAACAATCAGTGCCCACCACTACCCACCAGTGCCAGCAATCAGTGCCCACAAGTGCCACCAATCAGTGCCCATTAGTGATGCCAGTCAGTGCTGGCTATCAGTTCCGCCTATCAGTGCTGCCCATCAATGCCTATCAGTACCCACCAGTGCCACCTATCAGTGCCCATCAGTACCACCTATCAGTGCCCACCAGTACCACCTATCAGTGCTCATCGGTGCCACATATCAGTGCCACCTATCAATGCCCATAAGTGCGGCATTATTAGTGGCTTCTAATCAGTGCCCATAAGTGCCGCCTCATCAGCGCCCATAAGTGCCACCTCATCAGTGCTCATCAGTGCAGCCTATCAGTGCCGCCCCATCAGTGCACAACAGTGAAGGAGAAAACTTACTTGTTTACAAAATTTACTGACAGAAACTAAGAGAAACTTTTTTTTTTCAAAATTTTCGGTCCTTTTTTTATTGTTAAAAAAACAGCAGTGATTAAATACCATCACAAGAAAGCTCTATTTGTTTAAGAAAATTATAAAAATAAATTCACATAGTTACAATGTAGCATGAGCGCAATTGTCATTCAAAGTGTGACAGCGCTGAAAGCTGAAAAATGGCTGGGCAGGAAGGGGGGTGTAAGTGCCCTTTATTGAAGTGGTTAATTAGTATTGCTGAATCTTGACTTTATTCTTCACATGACTGGGCTTTTAATATTCCTGGCTATGCTCTCTTTGGGAAAGACAGGGTAAAACAGAGGGGTGGTGGTTTATTTCTCTATGTGAGAAGTGATATCAAAGCAAGTGTGAAAGAGGACCTAGTTGATGGAGAGTGTGATGAGGCCGAAGCATTGTGTGATGAGGCTGAAGCATTATGGGTGGAACTGCACATGGGTGGGTGTACAACAATAGTAATCATTGGAGTTTGTTAAAGACCTACCAGTGTTAATGAGGACTGGCGACTCAGCTCCTTGCACAGATATAAAGGGCTGCAAAGGCTGGGACAGTGATAATAATAATAATAACTACCTGTAAATTGACTGGAGTAATGGCACTGCAGGAACAGTTAAAAGGCAAAAATTGATAAACCTATTACAAGACATTTTTGTGGTCCAGTTCATAGAGGCCCTGACTAGGAATGATGCTCTGCTGAACCCGGTACTCTCAAACCATGCAGAGCGTATTACCAATGTTCATATAAAAGAACATCTTGGTAGCAGTGACCATGACATGATTTATTTTATTGTTACCAGTAAGCAACAAGCTCATACTGGAAATATAAAAACACTTAACTTTAAGAGAGCAAAAAAGGCTGCTCTCCAAGACTTAGACTGGGAGGGAATATTGTCATTCATAAACACAGAACAGAAATGGGAATTTTTCAAAAAGACTTTAAGCGAACTCACTGCAAAATATATTCCAATGGGAAATAATTTTAAAGGGTTAAAAATAAAACCCATGTGGGTCATGGCTAAAGATAAAAAAAAAACTATAAATAATAAGAAAAGAGCTTTTAAAAAGTATAAAAACAGAATATGTGAAAAGGAAATCAAGGACGCAAAAACCTTGGACAGAGGGGTGGCTGTGGACGTGGTATACTTGGATTTTGCAAAAGTTTTTGAAGCAGTTCCCCACACGTGGCTCATGTGTAAGGTAAACTCTACAGGCTTGGAAATATCAGTTTGTAAATGGATAGAAAACTGGCTAAAAGACAGAATTCAGAGAGTAGTGGTTAATGATCCATACTCTGAATGGTTTATTGTTATTAGTGGTGTACCCCAAGGTTCAGTGTTGGGACCCTCACATTTTAACCACTAGCCGACCAGCTGCCGTACCACTAGACGGCTGCGCAAATTGCCGTAGCTGTACGTCGCTCTTTTAGACATCACAGCAGGCTGATGACCGCCGGGCACCTGCGATCACTCGTGACAGAGCAAGAACTGGAATCTGTGTGTGTAAACACACAAATTACGGTTCTCTCAGGGGAGAGGAGACAGATCTCTCTCCTCCCCTAGTCAGTTCCATCCCCCCTACAGTACGGCTGGTTTAACACTGGGGTGGTGCGGGCGGCGGCGGTAAAGCAGCGCTATATTTAGCGCTGCTTTACCGTCGTTTTACCCGCGGTATGCGGCCGCTAACGGGTGGTTTTAACCCCCGCTAGCGGTCGAAAAAGGGTTAAAAGCTCCGCTACAGTGGGGCTTTGCCAGTGGTATTACCGCGGTATACCCGCGGTGTCCCATTGATACACCGCTCCTTCACCGCTCCAAAGATGCTGCTAGCAGGACTTTTTTTACCGTCCTGCAAGCGCACCGCTCCAGTGTGAAAGCCCTCCAGCTTTCACACTGGAGTTAAAGGACCCGCTTTTTTCAGGAGCTATACAGGCGCTATTTTTAGCGCTGTAGCTCCTGAAAAATGCTTCAGTGTGAAAGCACCCTTAGAAAACACCTAGGGAACACAGTTAACCCCTTGATCGCCCCCTAGTGTTAACCCCTTCCTGCCAGTGACATTTATACAGTAATCAATGGCTATTTTTAGCTCTGATCGCTGTATATATGTCAATGGTCCCATAATAGTGTCAAAAGTGTCCAATCTGTGCGCCGTAATGTCGCAGTCCTCATAAAAATCGCAGATCACCACCATTACCAGTAAAAAAATAATAATAATAAAAATTACGTAAATCTATCCCCTATTTTGTAGACGCTATAACTTTTGCGCGAACCAATCAATATACGCTTATTGTGATTTTTTTTACCAAATATATGTAGAAGAATACATATATGCCTAAACTGAGGAAACAAATTAGGATATTTATTATAGCAAAAACTACAAAATATTGTGTTTTTTTCAAAATTGGCGCTCTTTTTTTGTTTATAGTGCAAAAAATAAAACCCACAGAGGTGATCAAATACCACAAAAAGAAAGCTCAATTTGTGGGGAAAAAAGGACATAAATTTAGTTTGGGTACAACGTTGCAGGACCGAGACAGTTAAAGCGACGCAGTGCCGTATCGCAAAAAATAGCCTGGTCAAGAAGGGGGCAAATCCTTCCAGGGTTGAAGTGGTTAATATATTTATAAATGATATAGGGTCTGGGATTAAAAGTACAATTTCAGTGTTTGCAGAGGAAACCAAGCTATGCAGTGGAATAACTTCCTTACAGGATGTCTCAATGCATTGACCTCAATGCATTGTTTAATTGGTCAGCTAAGTGGCAAATTAGGTTTATATATGTATATACATGTAAAGTTTTGCACTAGGGGGCTAAGAATGTGCATGCATCATACAAACTTGAGGGAGTACAATGGGGGAATCAATAGTGGAGATACACTGCACATTATGTATCAGTATACATGATTTTTATTTTTTTTGTATTGTTCTATTCATGTCATGTATATTACAATAAATATTGTGTTTATTTTCATACCGCTTCATTGTTTCCTATGCCTTCAAAGTCTGATCTATGCTTACTGGTATAGTGTACCTTTTTTCCTTGTTCATTCCCCCAATTTACAGATGTGAGTGCGCTTCTTTTCTGTTTATGATCTGGGGGTTTTGGTCCTTTCTTGTATTAGGAGAGGAATGGACTCCAGAGAGAGATAGATATTATTTTAGCCCTGTACAAATCATTAGTAAGACCTCATCTGGAATATACAGTTCTGTACTGTAGTTATATTATGCTAATATTTTCAATCCATTGCTAGTACTTTGCAATTTCCCTTTGTTCTTGCCAGTTCCCAATTTAGCAAGTAAGTTTTGGTGTTGGGTCAACACTCTCCAGCTGCAATTCAAATTGAGACAACCTCAGCAGTGTATAGCCCCATACACACGGTCGGACAATCCGCGGACCAGGTCGGTCGGATCCTGTCCGTCGTACTTTGTCCGATGTTGGTGTTGCGTACACACGGTCGGACTACGTTGTCGGAATATCCGGTCTGCAAGAACGTCGTGACGTAAGTCGTCGTCCACGAGATTAGAAAAGGGAAGTTCAGCACCACGTCAGGCACCCGTTGGGCTCCTTCTGCTGATCCCGTGTTTATCGAGATTTAGTCGAAGTTTGGTGACTTAAGATTCGCGCTTCTCAGTTTTCTGACTCAGATCGTTACTGCTCTTCAGTTTGTGCTTGTCGTGCGTATCTGTTTATTAGTGCGTGTAGTCAGTTCGCATTTGTTGGTCATTGCGGCCTATATCTTGATATAGGACGCTTTGATTTGCACTGCTTATTGTCTGCTCGTTTCTGGTATTCATTTCGTTCTTTCAGGCCTTGCTGTTTATCGGTGCTTTCTGTTTGTCCGTTCTGACCAGCCGACCTTTTGTGACCTTGTGAGCGATGTTTCCCGTGCGTACTCGTCGCCGAGTTCGTGCTGTACGCGGAATTGGTGTCGGGCTTTTAGCTTTGAGCCAAGACCCGTCCATGAACAGAGTGACGAGGAGTATGTGGACCAAGAATTGGTTGCTTCAGCGTGACCAATTCTCGCACATGCCTTTGCTTCGTGAGATCCGTGAGAATAATCCTGATGATTTCAGGAACTTTCTCAGGATGACGGACCCCGATTTTCACCGTCTTTTGGCTTTGCTGACCCCCTTTATCAGCCGGCAGGATACCTGCATGAGACAAGCCATTACTCCGGAGCAGAGGCTTGTTGCCACGTTGAGGTACTTGGCGACAGGGAGAAGTCTTCAGGATTTGAAGTTCTCTTCAGGTATCTCTCCCCAGGCCCTGGGAATCATTATTCCAGAGACCTGTTCTGCCATCATCCAGGTCCTGCAGGAGGACTATATTAAGGTAACATTTCTACTTTACTATTCCCTTCTATGTATGCTCTGCTAATGTCTTCTATTTTTGACCTCCTTCCCTAATTACCATGATTGCAATATGCTCTAATATGCTGTTCCCCTTTTCTCCTTCATGCATTTTTCCCTTCACTTACCTCCCCAGCATGCTCTTCTGCCCCAATAGACACCTATGGCCTAGTCACTTAAGCAATGTCTTTTGTCTGCTGCATAGTATTGTTTGCCCCCAAACACCCCCTAAAATATGCACAAATGTTTGCTGTGTGGTTTACTTCATGTAGAGCCCCTTTTTAATTTTTTTTTTTTTGGGGGGGGGGGGGCAAACTCATTAGGAACCCCCTCCCCCAACTGCTCTGTCAGATGGTACCAATCCTTTATCTGCTGGCTTTCCCAAGGTCCATACACACTATATACCTACCTCTTTATAGTGGGCATCTTTAGGGATGAATTCAGCAAAGCATGTAGTGCAAGGGGCTGCCTCCATACTTTCCATTTCCTATTTTTTTGTCTTCTTTCCCTCCTATTAGCTTGCTGGGGGGGGGGGGGGTTGAAATGTTATTTTATCTTTCCTGGGGGCTGCCAATAGTGTTAAGTACAGAGGGTCTGGCCAAACTAGCACACATTATTGAGCCATTTGCCAATCAATGAAGTGCAGAGGGTTACCGGTCCACCACCCCCCCCCCCAAAACCCTAGTTATTGCCAATGGCCCATCAGAAGTGGGGGGATTGATGGGGGGTGAGTAATCTGTGAAGGGGAGCCTCTACTTTTCTGTGCAAATACTTTCCAGCCTCCAATTTTATACAATGCTCTTGTTCCAAGATGTTGATTGTCTAATCTGCTTGCAATGTTTAGGTGCAAAGTGACTAATTATTTTTTCTTGTTTCACTGCACAGTTCCCTTCCACGCCACAGGAATGGCAGACTGTGGCCTCCCACTTTGCCAGCCGTTGGGACTTTCCTAACTGCGGAGGGGCAATTGAAGGGAAACACGTCCGCATCGTCCCACCGCCCAACTCGGGGTCCTACTATTATAATTATAAAGGGTTTAATAGTGTAGTGATGTTGGCGGTGGTGTCGGCAACATACGAGTTTATGTATGTGGACGTGGGGATGAACGGCCTGATTTCGGATGGTGGTGCCATTACGCACACGGAGTTCTACTGGCGTCTCCAAAGTGGCAGTCTGTGCTTGCCACCTCCAGAGGAGAATGCCGAAGGACTCCCCTTCGTCTTTGTCGCAGATGAAGCGTTTGCGTTGACTCCCCATGTGATGAGGCCGTTCCCGATGAGGACCCTCACCCCAGACCAGAGGGTCTTCAACTACAGGCTGTCCAGAGCCAGAAGAGTGGTGGAGAACACTTTTGGCATCCTGGCCAGCCGCTTCCGCCTGTTCTTGACGGCATTTAACTTGGCGGAATACAAACTGAACCACATAGTTCTTGCCTGTTGCATATTGCACAACTTCCTCAAAAGACATAACAGGAACTATGTGGTGCCCGTTGGCTTAGATGTGGAGGGCCCTCCAAATGCGGACCTCACAGCCCTTCAAGTGGCACGTCCAGGCTTGCCCCCTCTAAATGCCCGCGCGGTCCGCGAGCAATATATGCAGTACTTTGTGGGTAGGGGGGCAATTGCTCTGCCTGACGATGTGTGAGAGGCATTTTTTAATAAATCTGATATTTCAACCAACCTATGATTTCTTGTCATTTCAGTATTCTTTTTAGCTTATTTTACCTTGACATTTTTTCCCTTTGCCTTCGACAGTGTGAATGCACTTTCTGGGCAAAAGGGGGTAACAGTCTCTTCTTCCCAAAAAGATTATTCTCATGTTGTGTGTTTGCTCCCTAATCTTTGGTCTAGAGAAGGTTTGTACTGCATAACTGACACCCAAAATACTCCTTTTCATCACCAGGTCTGACATGTGTGTATTCTCAAAAATGCTGTGCTCCGTGTTTTCGTACAAAGCACTGTGGGTGTCATTTACATAAGTCAAATCCGCTATGCTCTACAAGTGCAGTGAAAAAGTTCCCTGGGAAAGAAAATTGCAGTGCAAAGTGGATTTGCCTTTAGTAAATAACACCCATTGCCCCCCATATCCTTTACATTTTACATACATAATGCATTGTGTTTTTTAAATAAGGAAGCCACACATTTAGAAAAATAAAAAAGTTTACTTGGAAAACATTCACAAGTGCGTTTACAATCTTCACGCCAAAACTGACTTGGTTATTTACAACATTGTTTACAAACATTCCGCAATTGGTAAAACCAGGCATGGAGCAAAACAGAACCTATGAACTAGGAAAGTTCAACTTTGTAAAGTGAAGACAAGATCAGACATGACTATATGTTCAAAGTGTGTTTGATCTTGCCTTCATCACATGGGGGGGGCACCCCTGGAAAGTGGAAATTTAGAACATGCACACAATTTGGGTCTGAAAATGGTCATTAGATGGTCAAACACATGCCTAGAAGCTTCAAAAGTGCCATTTTCCATCATGGGGATGAATGGAAGTTTTTTGGGGGTGCAACCCCTTCACCACAACCACTTTCGTAGTTCGTAAAGTGGTTGCACCCCCAAAAAAAACGTTGCCATTCATCCACCATGATGGGAGCTAGCACATGTGGCCACAATGTGTGCATGTTCCAAATTTCACACAGTTCTTAAGTTGCAAATGTGTTCAGAAGCTGGCACAAATGTGTGTTAATTACTTGGTGCGTTTTCATATTTTCCCTAAAACATCAATGATGTTCTTCAATTTTTGTTGAACATCATTGATGTTTTGCTTTATGTAATCTAGATCTCTATTGCAGACCATTATCTCCCCGATGAGTACGTGGGCACTCTCTGTGGTAAAGTGCGATTTTTCTTCCACAACATCCACGTCACCTAAAAAACACAAACATAAAAAAATCGGGTGTTGGAAATGAGGCAGCCAGACATTGATTAGCTTACCAGTAGCTGTGTTCTCCCACACTCACCTGTTGTGGTGACAATTTCTCCAAGTTCGATGATCTCTCCTTCCTCCTCCTCCTCCTCTGCTTCTGCTCTTTCACCTTTTTTGGGAGGTGTTGGTTTTGGGGTTTCCTCAGACGGCCCAAGTTTTCGCTCCCCTATGAGAATGTACAAAAAGAATATTTAGCAACACAATCTATTGAGGGCAGAAATAGGAAATGACAAACATTGCTTGAAAGTGTCGGACACTATTTTTGTTTGGCCAGTTACAAATGCCAACTACATGAATGTAGTCACTTTGTAAAGGTGCTAAACTTACTAGCTTTTTGGTCGAAGTTTGTCTGATGGAGACCCCCCTCTAGTATCCACTGGAGCACATGTGTGGAAAAGCATAATAAAAAGGGGGTTTGGGTGTCCCAGCACTAGTGCTCTAGAGTCCAGATGGGTAAACAGCTACTGGGTGACCTCTCCTTTACATTGAATAAATTGGCTTTACATTCTTGATGACATTTCTAGTGAGAACAAACTTCCTTTCCCCCAAAAAAAAACACCAAACATCGTATTATAAGTGGCCGAACGATCGAGGTTGCGTACGATTGAATGGACACACACGATCATGACAGTGGCAGAAAGATCGAGGCTGAGTACGATCGAATGCACAGACGAACCTGAAAGTGGCCATTTTGGAATGTACAACTTTGTAAAAATCAAACCACATGGAGCAGTATGCAAGCAAGAACTAAAACACAAAACCCAACTACTTACTTTTTAGAAGAATTCGCTTGATCTTTCTGTACTGATCGGCCTCCCTCAGTTTCAGGTCTGACCAGCGTTTCCTCAGTTGCTCCTTGGATCGTTGTACCCCAAACTGATTGTACAGCCTTCTCACAACTTTAGACATGATCTTGGCCTTGCGGACATTGGGGTTGAGGTAAGGCCCATACTTCCCATCATAGTCGCTCCTCTTTAATATGTCCACCATCTCCAACATTTCTCCAAATGACATATTGGAGGCCTTGAATTTCAGGCTCCGGGATCGGGACGTTTCTGCCTCCGGACTTTCCTCGTCCTCCTCCTCGTTGGTGGGATATTTGGGGCGCACCTGCTGTGTCCACGCCATGTGCTCTCCCCACTGCGCCGTAAAGAGAAGGGGTGGGGAATAGACGAGAAAGATCGTCAGGGGCGGGCGGAGTTTGACGCATGCGCACTGTATATAAAACGTCACACGCCTGTGTCGTAGCCACGTTCTGGGAGACGAGGGGAGAGAAAACTCACGCACGAGACGATCGCTACAAACGAAGGTACAATTTGACGTTGGTACATAACTAGCCTAGACTGATTCGAACTTGAGGCTTCTTTATGGAGAAGATTAGGAGAGTTTAGCCTGACATAATTTAGAGGGTTTTGTGTGGTGTTGTGTCTTGCAGAGATTATGAAGGGATTCAACGACATGAGTTTTCTCCCCCTCTTCATTGCCAAATACAGGGAATTTCCCGTTTTATGGCAGGGTAAACACCCACATTACAGCATCAAACCAAAGAGGCACGCAGCCCTGGAGGAACTTGTGGAATTTGTCAAGCCAAGGTTCCCCGCGGCAACTGTTGATGATCTAAGAAAGAAAATTGGCAGCCTGAGGAGTGCGTATATCAGGGAGCGGAAGAAGGTCGTGAAGTCTGAGGAAACTGCAACTTCAGCAGATGAGGTCTATGTGCCCAAGCTCTAGTACTATCAGAGTCTACATTTTCTCAAAGACCAGACTGATGTCACGGAGCCAACCTCGACTCCTCCTTCCACGCTTCCTTGCGCGCAGCCCACCCCTGATGAGGCTTCCGAGGAGCAACCTGGGCCTTCCAGTCTGGAAGAGGTGGAGGAGCCCAGCTTGTTCCAGGTATAGTAGTTTTGTTACCATTTATGGGAATAATGAATGATGTTCACTTAATTCAGGATCCCCAATTGCTTAGTTCCTAACGTGTTTGACATATCAACAGACAGTGGTGTTGGAGACATTTGGGGCCAGAATCTAAACTGCAGGGCTGAGAATTGTATGGTTTTCTATTTGTAAACATTTTGCACCAGTCACTAGATGAGAATTGTGTGTGTTTGATGAACAAATAACTGAAACTATGTCCCTTTTTCATACACAGGAAGACCTCAGCCAGGAGGTGGCTGTGGAAGGTGGCAGTCAGGAGGAGGCAGGGGTTAGTGGCAGCCACGAGGTGGGTAGTGGCAGCCAAGAGGGGGCTAGGCCTCGGAGCCTGACTGACACCCAAACCCCTCCCCTCCGCCTTCCGTACAAAAGGGCGAGAAGGGGGGGTTATGTGGCAGAGTCAGCGCTCCGGATGATAAGAGAGGCTTCAGACTCCCTACATGCCACACCCGCCGACGAGGAGACCTTTGGCTCGGTGGTTGTCACAAAAATGATGGGTATGGAGGTGAGGCAATGCAACATGTGTGAGGGGCTCATCCTCCATGTCCTAAATAAGGGTAGGGCTGGGGAGATGACCCCACTCACACATGTTTGCCATAGTTACCATGCTCCTCCGCCTCCTCCTCCTCCTCCTTCTGCCACCCCACCAGCACGACAGCCACAGCGTGCAAGGAAGCGTGGAAGGAAGACCTGAGAGTGACGACCTGGAATCAGTCTGGTCTGAGAGAAGATGGAGCCTCTTGTAGTACCAGAGCCTGGGGACCTAGATGGCATCTGCTGCAGTTCCGGATGCTTTGGACTTCAGGACCAGATTGCACTCCCCTTAATATACGTACTCCTCAGGCCCCCAATTTTCTACGCTTGAAAAATGATGGTTGCCGTGGGGGGCCAAGGCTTTGCAAATTCCCCAAGTTTCACCATGGCTGCGTTCCTCTTTGGTTTGTTGGTGAGACCTAAATAAAGGTTTTTTTGATTTGAAATAATCATTGACTATTGTGTTTTACTTTTCTACAATGACAGTTTTTCTTTGAGTAGGCAGGTACATTTCACTAATCCTAAAGTAGAATTAACAAGGGGCACCAACAACCAACAAACTCCTAGTAAATGTAAGCAAGAAATACAAATGTTAATAATGTGGTTTTGCTAAGTTGAGACACACAACCCCCCTCCAAAAAAAAAAAAAAAAACTCCTTCAAATATGTATTCATAAAATAAAAAAAAAAAAAGACAAATCATGGTAAAAATATAACAAAGATTCTTTTACGATCTGAGTAAAAATAAACATGTAGTGTATAAATGCTGAAAAGTAATAAAGAACTAAGTTTGTGAGAAGTGCGGGTGAATAGGAGCAGCTAAAACATGTCATTCTTGTTGCATTGTAAAGAAAAAGAGAATGCGCTGCATTAAAGACATTTTAACATTGCAGCGTGACGAATGTGCTGTGTCGATTAGGAAAGGTAGTTTTACCTGACCGAGCGCTTCCGTCACAGAATTTCTTCTGAGCATGCGTAGCACTTTGTCCGTCGGACAACCGTACACACGATCGGATTTGGTGTGATCGGACCGTGTTGACGGCAAATCTTTCCAGCAGGAGATAAGACTTTGTCCGTCGGACAAACCGACGAACACTGTCCGATGGTGCATACACACGGTCTGATTTTTCAACAACATTGTCCGATCGGACAGAATCCATGAAAAAGTCTGACCGTGTGTATGGGGCTTATGGCAAGAACAAAGGGAAATTGCAAAGTACTAGCAATGGATTGGAAATATTAGCATAATATAACTACAGTACTTGAATCTGTAATAATTATGCAACTGAATGTCTAAGTGAATTGTAATTACTGATACAGTATGTTTACATTACATAGTTAGATAGTCAGGTTGAAAAAAGACACAAGTCCATCTAGTTCAGCTAATAAAAGGGGAAAAAAAATCATACAATCCCATACACACAAACCTATACCTATAGCTTATCCAGAGGAAGACAGAAAAACCCAGCAAAGCATGACCCAATTTGCTCCAGCAGGGAAAAAATTCCTTAAAGCGGTTCTGCACCCATTTCATTTAGTAAATCTCTTTGCCTTCCAAATAAGGCAAAGAGTACTAAATGAAATGTTTTTTTTTTTTTTTTACTTACCTTGTAATTGATGACTTCCGGTCTTCTCTTTCTGCGGCGGCGGGCGGGGTCTCTGCATCGATCGTCGTCACGCCGCACTGTCTCCTGGGATCTGGTGTCATTGATCCCAGGAGTCAGTGCGGGCATCTTCCGAAATCTCGCGAGATTTCGGCCACATCTTCCGAAATCTCCCGAGATTTCGGCCACATCTGCCGAAATCTCGTGAGATGTCGGCAGATGTGCCGTTACTCCGCACGCGCGAGTAACGGCGGTGCTGCTGGGCCATCAACAGTGCCTGTGAGGTTTCACATGCCCACAGGCAAGATGGACCCCAGCAGACAAGAAGAATACAAGAAGAAGATGAAGATGAAAACCGGCGGCGATCGAGATGGAAGATGGAACAGGTAAGTCCCCCAATTGAGCTATATGCCCTTGGCATATAGCCCAAAAAAAAAAGAGTGCAGAACCGCTTTAACTCTCATCAGGCCTGTTTGTCCCTCTTCTTTACTTGCTTTGATTTTACTATTACCTACTGTCCCGGTTCTAAGAATGCCAAGGCAGATGCCTTGTCTCGCAATTTTGAGCCCTGTTCGGAAACTTCAAGATTTATAATATCTTACCTCCAGCACAAGTGATAGGGGCCCTTTCAATTGACCTTTCAGACTCTAATTTAGAGTCAGTCTACGGCTCCATCCAATTTACCCCCTGGAAAATTGTTTGTCCCTCTCCATTTTATGCCGCGTACACACAGTCGGAATTTCCGATGGAAACAGTCCGATGGGAGCTTTTCATCGGATTTTCAGACCGTGTGTATGCCCATCAGTCTTTTTCTGTCAGAATTTGCGACGGACTTTGGATTAAGAACCTGTTCTTAATTTTTCAGACGGAAAACCTTTCTATCTCTATTTCTATTTTTTACGATCGTGTGTATGCAATTCCGACACGCAAAATTCTGACGCATGCTCTGAAACAATTCGACGCATGCTCAGAAGCATTAAACTTCCCTTTTATAGTGCAGTCGAACGTTTTTTAAGGCGTGGTGTTATTGAATTTGGTGTGACCGTGTGTAGGCAAGACAGTTTGAGTGAAATTCCATCGGAATTCCGACGGGAATCAGAGCTTTTTCCGACAAGAATTCTGACCGTGTGTACGCAGTATTAGGCTTAAAGTGCTTTCTGAAGCACATGATGTTAAGACTGGCAGGCACCCAGGAATTGCTAAAACGTTTTCCTTGATTTCGCGTAGGCTTTGGTGGCCCTCTCTCCGTAAGGACTCCTGTTCCTATGTGAAAGCTTGCGAAACCTGTGCTCGCTCTAAGTCCTCAAGGGTCAAGCCATCTGGACTACTTCTACCCTTGCCTGTCCCTAAACACCCTTGGACGCACATAGATATGGACTTTATTGTAGAACTGCCCCCCTCAAATGGGCTCACTGCCATCTGGGTGGTAGTTGACCGCTTTAGTAAAATGGCTCATTTCATTCCACTTGCCAAACTTCCCTCCTCGAAACTTCTGGTTTCCTTGTTTGTCTGAGAAATACTTAGGCTCCACGGGGTGCCCCAAAACATTGTCTCCGACAGGGGTACACAATTTGTTTCCAGGTTCTGGAAGGTCTTTTGTGACCTCTTGGGGACCAGCCTCTCTTTTTCATCTGCCTATCATCCTCAAACAAATGGGCAAACTGAGAGGACGAACCAATCCCTGGAGACCTATCTTTGCTGTTTTTTTTCTGATAAGCAAGTGGAATGGTCCTCAGCATTGCCCTGTGCTGAATTTGCCTATAATAACTGGCCCCATTCTTCTACTGGAATTTCTCCTTTTTATTGCGTTTATAGTTTCCATCCCCAATCCTGTTCATTCTCGGACGTTTCTTCTGACCTTCCCGATGCTAACATCACAGACCACATATTTTCTCAGATTTGGAGTAAAGTCCAGACTAACTTGTCCTCTAAGAGAAAAAGAAAAAAAGGGCACACCAGCCTTGTGCATTATCCTTTGGATGTATTTTATTAACAGTAGATAAAAGGAAAACTACTCACAAACAAATATAGAAATCTTGCAATGTAGATAGTCTCCAAATGACAGCAATAGGTCTAGGACGAATGATGAACTCAAGAGGTCACGGAGGAGATAACAGGGGCCACTGCCAGCTGACGTGTTTTGAAGGGTAACCTTCTTCCTCAGAGCCCAGCAGTGTGAACTCCTTCAGTAGTCCTTATATACCCCAGTGCATATGTCTGTATATAAGGACTGCTGAAGGAGGTCACACTGCTGGGCTCTGAGGAAGGTTACCCTTCGAAACACGTCAGCTGGCAGTGGCCCCTGTTATCTCCTCCGTGACCTCTGGAGTTCATCATTCGCCCTAGACCTATTGCTGTCATTCAGAGACTATTTACATTGCAAGAGTTCTATAGATGTTTGTGAGTAGTTTTCCTTTTATCTACTTTTAATAAAATACATCCAAAGGATAATGCACAAGGCTGGTGCGCCCTTTTTTTCTTTTTCTCTTTGACTGTTAGGATACCCCTATCCTTGAGGGCAGCAAGGCCTGTGACATTTATAATCACGATACATAGACTGTCTGGTTATCCACCTGTGCGCAGGAGCGTTTGTTTTCTGCTATCAAAGTAACTTGTGCTCTAGTTCCACTGCCCATAAACGCTTTGCGGATTGTCTCCACTTTCAGGGTCCTCAGATTAAGGTCGGGGATCAGGTCTGGCTGTCCACGAGAAATCTGTCCCTCAAAGTTCCTTTACAGAAAATGGCTCCTAGGTTTATTGGGCCTTACAAAGTTATTCAAAAACCCAGTATCTTTTAAATCACAACTTCTTGCCCTAACGTTTTCCATGTTTCTCTTCTAAAACCCCTTCAGAGGGATACCATTGTTTCATCTCAGCCTCCGCTCATGGTCAACGGACAGGAAGAATATGAGGTAGAACGTATTCTGGACTCCAGAACAGTAAGGAATGCTGTCCAGTATCTGGTGGCCTGGAAGGGCTTTGGTCCTGAAGAAAATTCTTATGTCCCAGCGGCATCTGTTCACACTAACAGACTTGTTCGAAACTTCCATCACCAGAATCCTGACAAGCCTGCTCCTAGGGGTCTGGGGGGGGGGGGGGGTAATATGCATTCCAGTGTATTGGAAGCAAACTATACACCTTCCAATTGCTTTGTGGTTTTCAATGATGAACAAAATTAAAATGATGGCGGAACTCATGGCCATAACAAACTACAAGGAAGAATGATTTTGCAAAGTATGGTAAAAAAAATAAAATTGAGATCACTTATATAGATGTAGTTCATCAGTTCTGGGACCATTTTGAGTCTGCAAACATTACCGAATCACTCAGCGACAGTCATGAAAATGTACTCTACCATCTCTACTTCCCTACTTTTCCATATCCTAATCATATTACTCCGCAGTCTATTTTTCACATCTATACTGGTGTTACACTCTTTCAACCCACTCAGTTTTTCCGGCAATAGCCACCAGTAGTGATTATTGTATTCTGTTGGTTGGGAAGGCTCCCCGTCAGCAGAAAACAATAGCACTGCGGACGGGATTCCCCCATGGACACTGACTGTGTTGATAGGGGAATTAAGCTATATTCTTTCCTTCAACCCTTGGTTGAAGAAAACAAAATGCATAATGTATGACCTACCTTACATTCAGGTAATGTTTGTATGACTGTAAAAATTAAAATAAAGAATTTAAAAAAAAATGGTAACTCTGGTACTATATTTTCATAACAGCATCAGACCTAAATGCGGAGACACAAGACAATGAGAACAAGGCCAAATGTTGAGACAGAAGGCTCAGAGAGTTCTTTTCAAAAAAACTTGAGCTTTAGCTCTTTTTGGATTTAAAGGAGTATTTATTTTTATTTTTTTGGCAAAGGGAAGGAGGGGAAGGAGAAAAGAAAGGTAGGGGCCGGGAGGTGGAAATGTTTGTACCAGTGGCAACAACAGAAATAAGAAAGGAAAGTTTTTGGTCTTTTATTAGTTAATAGAATATAAACTAGGTGGGTGTTTTGTAGAACTCTTTGTTCCAGACTTCATTCATTTTAATAAAAGTAAGCTTCTCAGTCATCAATCCTTCCACTGCACTAAAGGCTCTATCAGTTATGACACATGCAACAGGTCAGGCCATTACCCTTGACACATACTGGGTTGTCTCCAGCCAGTGGTGCATCCACTATTTAGAAAGCACATAAAAAGTGTTGACAGGTGTAATTATGTTAATGTGGAAGCACCCAAGTCATGAATTGGAGGACACAGTCTGTTTTCAGGGTTTAATTGCATTGCACAGAATGCAGGGGTCACATTCTTCTGCAAGCTTTCACAAAGAGAACACAACTTTACGTTTATATATTATTTAAAAAAAATTTAATTGCAGTCCCTACCTATATTTGCTTGATCTAAGCAGGAATGGCTTTACAAGGAAAAATAAATAAATATAACAAAAAATGTAAATATGTAATTAATGAAAAAATTATAAAAATGGAGGCTGGTGGGATTTGTACCAAACTTTAGCCCGGGCATGGAGACAACCCTTTCTTAATGTTAGTGAAGTAAAACAGAGACTCATGGGCACCATGGTGCATGGGAGGCTCACTTCAATCTTGGAAGACACACATGCTCAATACCTTAAGGTTTGGGGGCCAATGGATAGAATATAATGCTCAAGTAAATATTGATAACACCTTGCTTCCCTTATGACCTACCTCAGGTTGCTAGGGCCTACTGCTCTGACCACTCAGGTTCCCCCTTCTTCTCTCTCTCCTTTCCCTTATTCACCTCCCCAGGCAAATGTTCTCACCCACTGCCCCCTCTATCTTCCCCTCTTCCTTTATTGTGTCATATATGTTCTCTCCCTTTTAGTCACCCAATGAGATAATCAGTGTTGCTTGTGAGGAGCAAACTTCCTCATACCTGGGGCATTACTCTGGGGCTTTTTTTTTTACCTTTATCCTTGCTGTTTCTTATATACAAAATCATGGGACACGTGTCACCCAAAAGAAGTTCCCACTTCTTTTGGGTGACACACGTTCTGCGATTTTGCCCCAATTTGTCACGTGACAATCACGGCAAAATCGTACCATGATTGTGGTGCCATTAAAAAGTAATGGCATCACAAACGCACCCCGCGTATTGGCGCAATTTGAAATCACAGGCAGAATTGCCTATGTGTTAATGGAGCCTAACACATCATATTTGTACTATCTCAGGCCAAGTTTGCAGACAGCAGCAGCTGTTGGCCCTTCAAAGAAAGATGCTGCTACTTCATGATTGCGTTCCTCTGCCTGGAGCATGGCCTTCTAAGAATGATGACAGGTTTTAACCCCAGCCTCTTTCTTTGCTCTTTTATTCATTTGCTCGCTGCAAGTCCTCTTCTTGAGAACAAAATGACAGATATGCATATATTCTGCTTACCAAAGGATTTATATTTCTGTACAGCCAGTCCTGAGATTTACACAGCACAGCCATATAAATACAATAAATGTCCAATTATTTGTATCACCCGCCTATATACATACCTGAGCCTGATCTTGATTTATCTGTCTGTTCACAGAGGCAGCAGTCCATTGGCTCCCAATTCTGTCTATCAAATCCTGTGTGAGCAGAGAGTAAGGGGGGCAGGGGCTGAGCCACACCGCAGACACACACAGCCTGGCTCAGGGTTCGAGCCTGCAGCCGTGCCCCCATAGCAAGTCGCTTGCTATGGGGGCATACAAAGAAGAGGAGGGGCCAAGTGTGCCGACAGGAGACCCCAGAAGAGAAGTTTTTGGGGCCACTCTGTGCAAAACCATTGCACAGAGCAGGTAAGTATAACATATTTACAGCAGCTTTAAGCAACATAGCTAGGCCACCTTCCTGTATTCAACTTGTGATCGGACAGTGAAGACGCATCAACAGATAAGTGAGTGATCACTCCCCCCCCCCCCCTCCTGTCAGCATGTTCATTGCCAGCACATGAGTATGTTCTTCCCTCTCCTAGTGTCAATAAAGTGTGCAGGCAGCCCATTGAAGTCTCTTAGGATGCACTGGCTGCTTGGGCACATCTGAGAGTGCGTTCAAGGCCACTAGCTTGCACTCTTTTCACATTAAGTCAGGTTCTGTGCAGTTGCTGTGTCCTAATAAACCTCAATGGGTTACCTGCATACAGAACCAGGAAGTTGAGACTCGCTTTTTCTACAATATGGGCATCATCACCCATGTGAACGAGGCCTAAGTGGATTCACAGATGTTGTCTATATCTGCTTGGAGTTCCGCTTTAAAGCGGTATTAAACCCAAAAAACGTATTGCGGCTTACCAATTCTTAGATGTGGTGGCTGCATTAGTTCACTTTTTTAGGCTTTTTGTTCTTTTTATTTTACCTGGTGTTCCAGCCAGTTATACACCTCCTACCTTAGTGTGTCTCCACTCTGGATGAAGGAGGAATGGAGCCATCTTTGGACAGCAGCATTGTCAGTCTGGGCAGAGGGTATGGTTAGACTAGCAGATTTAGATGGACTCGACTAACAAACTGAAGCTGAACTCCAGCTCACACTCCATATGTAGTTACAGTAACCGTTTCTTCCTCTGGCGATAAAGGTTTCACATATATGAATAAAAGCTGACCATCATAAGCACCCCTGTCAGTGGTAAATGGTTTGTTTCAACCTGTAGGCAGGTGCAGTCTACTTTCTCCACTGTAGGTGGCGCTCCATGCAGCAGCCCTGCAGTTGGAGGTAAAGTCAAGAGGAACACAGTTCCTCTATGGTTTCTTGGGTCACTGGGGAAGCATCCATTTGGATGTTGCCACCTGATGTGACTCTGACAGTCATCTTGGGTCAGGCAGAGCTTATTTAAGCCCCTGGCTCCCAGGTTTGGCGTGCATTTGCGAGTTGGTAGAGTAGGGACAGGTAGCCCACCTGTTAGGGACAGCACTAGCAGCAGGGAAAGGTTCCTAATGAAAAGGGGAAACCGCAGGCCTCACAACTTCTCTGGACACTTGCCTGTTGGGCACAAGACAACTAAGCCGCATTCTTCACCTCTCTACAGATGCTGACAGTCAGCTGCAATATGCTCTCTGCACACTGTTGGAACTGTGAGTTCATCCGGTTGGGCTGCCTTCCCACCGAGTTGTTTGTAAACTGTATATAAAGAAAAATAATTCTACGCTGGGGAAATGTTTAATACAAAAAAGCAGCCTACACCAAAATCTGTGATACCAATGATCTTATGATTTTGTGTATAAATAAATCAAATAGTGTGGCGCTAAATTAATACAGAATGATAGAAAATATACCATACTAAATGTGCATAAAATAAATTATATAAATAAATTATATAAATCTCATTTCATAAAGTGCAAAAATGTGAAATAAATGCAAATTTACATTTCATAAAAAATCACCAACATAATAAAATTAGTGTGTTGAAATAACTAATATTCTAATCCTATAAACAAATAATAAGTCCCAATTCATTAATTAGAAAATCTAAAATAATGGGTAATTCATGTGCAACATCCCAAAAAATATAAGGTGTATAGTCCCATATCCAAGTGCAAGTGAAGGCCACTCTTATCCAATAAATATAAGCAATCCAAGAAATAGATAATTGTTACATGCAATGCTGATCACCACAGTGATATCAACTGTGATAGAACAAAAGGTTGGCTCCTTGCCAGATAGTGTGGATCATATTAAATGGTCGACAGTGCATTTAAAATAACCAGGATGTCTTCCTGTCACTCCTCATCCCCTTGCTGCGGACTCTCCCAGCAATGTAATGCAAAGCAAGAAAATTACATCTGATAGCGCAATATGTTTAAAAAATCTATATCTTTAATAATAGAAGTGCACTTACATATTTTCCACAGTAAAATCACATTAAAAGATCCACAGAATGGTTTCCCGAGCAGGTAAGCTTCAAACACCGGTGCTCCGGCAGTCAGATAGCCTAAATTCTTCACATGTAGGCCCTGCCCGACGCATGTTTCGTCAAAGAATGACGTCTACTGGGGAATTGTCTATTATTAAAGATACTGATTTTTTTTAAACATATTGTGCTATGAGATGTCGTTTTCTTGCTTTGCATTACATTGCTGGGAGAGTTTGAAGCAAGGGGATTAGGAGAGACAGGGGGACATCCTGGTTATTTTAAATGCGCTGTTGAACATTTAATATGGTTCACACTATCTGGTAAGGAGCCAACCTTATCTTACAGTGCCTTGAAAAAGTATTCACACCCCATGTTACAACCAAAAATGTAAATGTATTTTTTGGGGATTTTATGTGATAGACCAACACAAAGTGGCACATAATTGTAAAGTGGAAGGAAAATTATAAATGGTTTTTAAATTATTTTACAAATAAATATGTGAAATGTGTGGCATGCATTTGTATTCAGCCCCCCTGAGTCAATACTTTGGAGAACCACCTTTCGCTGCAATTACAGCTGCAAGTCTTTTTAGGGATGTCTCTACCATCTTTGCACATCTAGAGTGACATTTTTGCCCATTCTCCTTTGCAAAATAGCTCAAGCACTGTCAGATTGGGTGGAGAGTGTCTGTGAACAGCAATTTTCAAGTCTTGCCACAGATTCTCAATTGGATTTAGGTCTGTACTTTGACTGGTCCATTTTAACACATGAATATGCTTTGAATATGCTTTGATCTAAACCATTCCATTGTAGCTCTTGCTGTATGTTTAGGGCCGTTGTCCTGCTGGAAAGAGAACTTCTGCCCCAGTCTCAAGTCTTTTGCAGACTCTAACAGGTTTTCTTCTAAGATTGCCGTATATTTGACTCCATCCATCTTCCCATCAACTCTGACCAGCTTCCCTGTCCCTGCTAAAGAAAAGCATCCGCACAACATGATGCTGCTACCACCATGTTTCATGGTGGAGATGGTGTGTTCAGGGTAATGTGTAGTGTTACTTTTCCGCCACAGATAGCATTTTGCTTTTAGGCCAAAAAGTAAAATTTTGGTCTCATCTGACCAGAGCACCTTCTTCTTGTTGGCTGTGTCCCCCACATGGCTTCTCCCAAACTGCAAACAGGAATTCCTATGGATTTCTTTCAACAATGGCTTTCTTGTTGCCACTCTTCCATAAAAGCCAGATTTGTGGAGTGCACAACTAATAGTTGTCCTGTGGACAGATTCTCCCACCTAAGCTGTGGATCTCTGCAGCTCCTCCAGATTTACCATGGGCCTCTTGGCTACTTCTCTGATTAATGCTCTCCTTGCCCAGCCTGTCAGTTTAGGTAAACGGCCATTTCTTGGTAGGTTTGCAGTTTTGCCATACTCTTTCCATTTTCGGATAATGTATTGAACATTTGCTCTGTGAGATGTCCAAAGCTCTCCACAACTATGAGGGCTTCACAGAACAGCTGTATTTATACTGAGATTAAATTACACACAGGTGGAATCTATTTACTAATTAGGTGACTTCCGAAGACAATTGGTTCCACTAGATTTTAGTTAGGGGTATCAGAGTAAAGGGGGCTGAATACAAATGCACACCACACTTTTCAGATATTTATTTGTAAACAATTTTGAAAACCATTTATCATTTTCCTTCCACTTCACAAATAGGCGCCACTATGTTTAGGTCTATCACATAAAATCCCAATAAAATACATTTACATTTTTGGTTGTAACATGCCAAAATGTGGAAAATGTCAAGGGGTATGAATACTTTTTCAAGGCACTGTATGTCATGGGTGATATCACTGTGGTGATCAGCATTGGGTGCTAAAACTATCTATTTCTTGGATTGCTTATATTTATTGGTTACAAGCGGGATTCGCTTGCACTTGGATATGGTACTATACACTTTATATTTTTTGGATGTTGCACATGAATTACCCATTTTTTTTTTTAGATTTTTTTATTTCATGAATTGGGACTTATTATTTGTTTATAGGATTTGAAAATTGTTTTTTCAACACACTAATTTTATTATGTTGGTGATTTTTTATGAATTATAAATTTGCATTTATTTCACATTTTTGCACTTTATGAATTGAGATTTATATCATTAATTTATATTAGAGCTTTATGCATATAAAGTATGGTATATTTTCTATCATGTTGTAATAATTTAGCGCCACGCTATTTGATTGTTTGTGAACAGTCTCTGCATTATTTCAATACAGGTTCTTTCACTACACTGGAACCTGAGTGTGTTATTCCACCACTCCCCACTGCACCCCACCTACAAACCCTCTAACTGCTACTTTGTCTGGACAGTTTGGTTTGTTAGAGGAAGTTGATAAATAACAGAATTACTGCCCAGATTACCAGATGAAAATAAAGGGGGAAATGCCTAAAAAAAAGAAAAACTAATCTAGCCATTACATCTAAGAATTGGTAAGCTGCAATTTAATATATTTATGTTTTGGGGTTTAATTGTGCTTTAAGTATACTTGTAGTTATTGCATGTATGGCAAGTTGCCTCTTGCAAAACAAATTCTACCATTAACAATGTGTAGCATAGCGATACAGTGTGGCAGCATAAATTGAGCCTCCATTAAGATAAACATGTACGAAAATACAGAATGTGTCCTTAGATGACCCACAGTATCACATTTTCTAACTATAAAAACAATAAAGACATGTATTCCTAGTTACAGATAACTGATATACAACAGGCTGCAAAAAAATTAACAGAAAAATATTTTGTGGAGAAACGTAATTGTGCATTTTACCTCATTGTTCTATGATGAAAGTTATCCCAAGTTCAGTAAGTTTCTAAATGCAGTTGGCAAGCTTGTGTATTTATACAGACTCCTCCCTCCTGTAATTGGCAGCATTAGTTAAAGGGAAAATTCCATCTAACAGCAAAATTATGCTTTGTAGGTGTTTTGAAAGGTGTCAAGAATTGAATAATTTAAAAAACGATGAAAAATATAATAAAATACAAATTTGGAGATGTGCAAAGTTTTAAGTTAACTGATGTGGTACACAGACCCCATTCATTACATGTCACCTTGGTAAAGCACTATTTCTCCCCTTCATGGACTGTACAACTAATGGCCTTGCACACAGTTTTACAACCTAGATTACAAGGCATGATGTGTGTTGTGGAATAGTGATATAAACCCAATAAACCCAATAAGATGAATGGACTGCAGACATGAGAATTGGGAAATCTAGTTGTTGACACTTTTCATTTCAACAGATACAGTGCCTTGCAAAAGTATTCACCCCTCTTACAGCCTTTAGTTCAATGTTTTTTTAATCTGAATTATATGCGATGGATCAGAACACAATAGTCTGAGTTGGTGAAGTAAAATTTGAAAAATATATACATAAAACTATTTTTCAGAAATAAAAAAATGATAATTGGCATGTGCGTATTTTTTCCCCCCCCCCCCCCCCCTTTTGTTATGAAGCCCATAAAAATCTCTGGCGCAAACAACTACCTTCAGAAGTCACATAATTAAAGAAATTATGTCCACCTGTGTGCAATCTAAGTGTCACATGATCTGTCATTACATATACACACCTGTTTGAAAGGCCCCAGAGGCTGCAGCACCTAAGCAAGAGGCACCACTAACCAAACACTGCCATGAAGACCAAGGAACTCTCCAAACAAGTAAGGGACAATGTTGATGAGAAGCACAAGTCAGGGTTAGGTTATAAAAAAAATGTCCAAATCTTTGATGATATCTAGGAGCACCATCAAATCTATCATAACCAAATGGAAAGAACATGGCACAACAGCAAACCTGCCAAGAGACGGCCGCACACCAAAACTCATGGACTGGGTAAGGAGGGCATTATTCAGAGAGGCAGCACAGAGACCTAAGGTAACCCTGGAGGAGCTGCAGAATTCCACAGCAGAGATTGGAGTATCTGTACATAGGACGACAATAAGCCGTACGCTCCATAGAGTTGGGCTTTATGGCAGAGTGACCAGAGGAAAGCCAATACTTTCAGCAAAAAACAAAATGGCACATTTTGAGTTTGCAAAAAGGCATGTGGGAGACTCGCAAAATGTATGGAGGAAGGTGCTCTGGACTGATGAGACTAAAATTGAACTTTTTGGCCATCAAAGAAAACGCTATGTCTGGCGCAAACCCAACACATCCCCCAAAGTACACTATCCAGTGAAACGTGGTGGTGGCAGCATCATGCTTTGGGGATGTTTTTCAGCAGTTGGGACTGGGAAACTGGAGAGTTGAGGGAAAGATGGATGGTGCTAAATACAAGGATATTCTTCAGCAAAACCTGTACCACTCTGTTTGTGATTTGAGGCTAGGATGGAGGTTCACCTTCCAGCAGGACAATGACCCCAAACACACTGCTAAAGCAACACTTGAGTGGTTTAAAAGGAAACATGTAAATGCGTTGGAATGGCCTTGTCGAAGCCCAGACCTCAATTCAATAGAAAATCTGTGGTCAGACTTAAAGATTGCTATTCAAGCACAAACCATCTAACTTGAAGGAGCTGGAGCAGTTTTGTAAGGAGGAATGGGCAAAAATCCCAGTGGTAGGATGTGGCAAGCTCATAGAGACTTATCCAAAGTGACTTGGAGCTGTGATAGCCGCAAAAGGTGGCTCTACAAAGTATTGACTTTTTCTGTCATTTTGTCCTATTTGTTGTTTGTTTTACAATAAAAAAATTAAAACATCTTCAAAGTTGTGGGCATGTTCTGTAAATTAAATGATGCAAATCCTCAAACAATCCATGTTAATTCCAGGTTATGAGGCAACAAAACACGAAAAATGCCAAGGGGGGTGAATACTTTTGCAAGGCACTGTAGCCTCAATTGGCTTTTCCCCTTCTACTATTTGTGTAAAGTAGAGTCCTCCTTTTCTTGGTAAGAGGGACACGAAGGGAGGGTGGATGATGCAAAGAGCGGTGCCAACATAATTGTGTCAGCATGATTCTCTGCATTATTACACAGTGCTGGGGACTATGGTGATGACTCCTTAGGGGGCAGGTACATGATGCTCTGCACTCACAGGATGCCCTCAGTCTTCCAGCCTGAATGCCATTCACCACAGAAAACTGATGAGATTTAGTGGTAGAAAATAAGAATTACTAGGGTTGCACCGATACCAATACTATTATCGGTATCAGTGCCGAAACCAAGCATTTGCTTGTGCAAATGCTCTGATGCTTAACCCGATTCCTGTTGTACCTGGTCTGAAGTCCTCAGCGTAGCAAGGGGAGCTGAGCAGCCTCACAGATGATCAGTGTGGCCAAAATTTAATCCAATAAAAAAAATAAAAAAATTAAAAAAATGAAATGGTGTGGTGTTTTTTATTTCTCATATGCATGTTTGTTGGTCATTTTTGCATATCGCCTACGGTCCCATAAAGGACTTCCCCCAACTCCAGAGCCAGATTCTTGAACCATCAAGCCTGGTCCCTGGTGTCAATCAAATTGTCCTGTACCAAGTTGTCCAAAGATGAAAGAATGGAGTGGAATTGAGCAAAGGGAACAAACTTGAAGGAGCCTACCATCAGCCTCAGATTTTCATACAGAACCGGAGACTGCCAGCTTCTTGACTGAAAAAGTTCACACCTAATTCTGGAGTCTAAAGCTTTTTCTGGGGAAGGAACATACTAGCCTGAGAAATGCCCAGAACCAGACCAACATACTCCAAGCAATGAGTCATTTTTATCAATGATTTCTGAATGTTCGGGATCCGCCCAAACCACTGCAACATTTATACAGTCAGAAATCCATTGCTTGACAGAGCCACTGCCACCTGTTCTCTGAACAGGAGGTCTTCTAAGTATTCAATAATGGGGATGACAGGAGAACACAACAGGCTAACCCTGGAGCCAACTTCTTGGTGAACACCAAAGATGCTGATGATAGGCAAAATGGCAGGGCCACAAACTGGTGGTGAAGTGACCTACAGCAAACCTCAGAAAGTGGTGAAATGCTCAAAAGATGAGAGCATGCAAGAAAGCATCTTTGATGTCTACAAAAGCCAGAAAGGCTCTGTGATGGTGAAGTAAATGAAAAATCTGGTGGATTCCATACAAAATTTGTTGTACAGTAAAGAGATTAAAGTAAAATCTCTGGGACCATTTCACAAGATGGACAGGAGCTCTTGGACACATTGGTCCAGAAGACCTCAGAAAGCTGGATAACGTTTTGCCAGGCTGTGAGGAAATGAATTACAGTTTGAAAGTAGAAAGAAAGGGGGGTCAAGGAATGAAATTTGAGGTTGTCACCTTGGGATACAACCTCCTGCACCCAATCATCTGTAATCTAAATGTCCAAGTGTCCACAAAAGTCAACAGACGTCCCCACAATATCGAAAGTGTGAGAGAACTTTCATGTGGAAGAAAGCTTTTCTGAGGATTTGGCAGAGTTGGAATGCCTTTGTGAGTGAACTAGAAGCACAGCTTGGCAGGTCTCAATGCCGCAGTCAAGGATCAGTTCAAAGAGGCATTGTACCTTGAAGGGCATGTGGATCAAACACTTCTTACAAGTCAGTTTCCCAGACAAGCATTTTAGCCAAAGTAGCCATATGCATCTTCCACCACCAGAATAGTAGTTGCCTTGTTAAGGCGATACATGACTGGATCCACAGAGGGAATGGACCACTTATTATAATCTGTACCAATCAGGGACAAGGCCAGCAAGGGTAAGCTATATTTATATAGTGTAGAAACAATTGGAAAAGCAAAGGGAAGGTCTCTGCTGCTTTAGGACCTATATGGCCCAAGCCTGGAAACAGCACTGGTAGAAGCAACAGGCGTATACTCTACATTTCAAATAGGGTGCACTGCATCTAAAGGAGCTGAAGGCCTGGTTCACACCTATGCATTTTTTAGTGCTTTTTCAGTTTTGCAGAAAGACACTGCAGTCCATTTAACATGGTTTCTTATGGATGTAGTTCACATCTGTGCATTTTGTGGAATGGGCCAGGGTTTTTTTTCTGGTTTTTAGTTCCATAAACTTCAATGGTTTAAAGATGTGTATTGAAAAACACAAAATGCCCCTGCAATATGCAAACTGCAAACCTGCACAAGTGTGAATCAGGCCAAAAGGAGATTTTCTTAACTTGGGAATGACAGCAGTAGACTCCAACTTATCAGGGGCAAGCTGCAGATAAATCAGATAAAGTAATGTATGGCTTCTGGAGATCAGTTAGAAATTAACTGGGTCATTTTGGTTATAAAGTTTTACATAACTGTAGTAAGAAATAGCCCAGAGGGCAGAGGACCCAGCTAAACCCATCTGAGCCAAAGAGGACTCCAAAGACAGGAGAGACTCTAAGGCCAGAGGACGACATAATTCCAGGCTGCAGACATTGGCACCATCAGTGAAGAAATGTACAATCTTAGGATGAGAGCAAAGCATCCTAATGACTGGCAGGTCGAATGACCAGAGGTGACTAAAGTCAATGTAGGCAGTAGGGATGAGCCGAACACCCCCGGGTTCGGTTCGCACCAGAACCTTCGAACCGACCGAAAGTTCGCGCGAATTTTCGAACCCTATACGTTATAATGGACGCGAACGTTCGAAATCAAAAGTGCAAATTACAACGGCCAATATGCATGTTAATGTCATAAAACAGGTTTGGGGACCCGGGTCCTGCCCCAGGGGACATATATCAATGCAAAAAGAACTTTTAAAAACTAACGTTTTTTCGGGAGCAGTCATTTTAATGATGCATAAAGTGAAAAAAAAAAAGTGAAATTTTCCTTTAAATATGGTACCTGGGGGGTGTCTAAAGTATGCCTGTGAAGTGGCATGTGTTTCCCGTGTTTAGAACTGTCCTTGCACAAAATGACATTTGTAAAGGAAAAAAAGAAGCCATTTAAAACCACTTGCGGCTTTAGGTTTGTTCTTACGTAGAATCTGAACAGGTACATTATGAAGTGTAGCTCCATCCCAAAAAAATCTATTTTTAAGCTTTTTGGAGAACATAGGGAGGGGTTATCACCCCTGTAACATTTGCTGTCTTTGCACATCTGTTCAGAACATGTCACCTCACTTTCCGTCCCAATGACAAATGTTTTTGGAAAAAGTGGGGTTTTAATTGAAACAAGGATTGGTGATAAAGTATCAGTAGAGAGGAGATACCTTTTTCCCAAATTAAATCTAACAGGATAGAATTTCCCTTCCTAGGGGTAGATTTCCTCTCACATCCTGTTTTCTCTTTCCATTTGCAAGTAGGAGTCGTTTGTAAGTTGGATGTTTGAAAGTAGGGGCCTGGCGTATATACTCTGCAGAAATTTGCCCTATTAGATGTTGGTGTAGCCACAAGACTGGTGGGCACAGGAATGGGCCCTGCTGTGAGTTAATAGATCAAGATTTGTAATTGCATGCACCTGTTGAACAGGGCAGAAAAATTGGGGGTGGTGGTGGTGGTGGTGGTGGACGGTGTTGCCACAAGACTGTAAGCTCTCACAGTTACTCTTGGTGGGCGCAGGAATGGGCCCTGCTGTGAGTTATTAGATCAAGATTTGTAATTGCAAGCACCTGATGAACAGGGCAGAAAAATTGGGCCTTTGGCGGTGGTGGTGGACGGTGTTGCCACAAGACTGTAGGCCCTCATAGTTACTCTTGGTGGGCGCAGGAATGGGCCCTGCTGTGAACTATTAGATCAAGATTTGTAATTACCCGCCCCTGTTAAACAGGGGCTGAAAAATTGTGCCTTAGGCACTGGTGCTGGTGCCACAACACTGCAACCCCTCACAGATACTGTACTTGGAGCACATTGTTGCGAAGCATTTTTTTATAAAAATTGTATGTACACGCCCCTGTTAAACAGGGCTGAAAAATTGTGCCTTAGGCACTGGTGCTGGTGCCACAACACTGCAACCCCTCACAGATACTGTACTTGGAGCACAGCAGTCACACGTGTTGCGAAGCATTTTTTTTTAAAAATTGTAAGTACACGCCCCTGTTAAACAGGGGCTGAAAAATTGTGCCTTAGGCACTGGTGCTGGTGCCACAACACTGCAACCCCTCACAGATACTGTACTTGGAGCACATTGTTGCGAAGCATTTTTTTATAAAAATTGTATGTACACGCCCCTGTTAAACAGGGGCTGAAAAATTGTGCCTTAGGCACTGGTGCTGGTGCCACAACACTGCAACCCCTCACAGATACTGTACTTGGAGCACAGCAGTCACACGTGTTGCGAAGCATTTTTTTAAAAAATTGTAAGTACACGCCCCTGTTAAACAGGGGCTGAAAAATTGTGCCTTAGGCACTGGTGCTGGTGCCACAACACTGGAACCCCTCACAGATACTGTACTTGGAGCACAGTGTTGCGAAGCATTTTTTTATAAAAAATTGTATGTACACGCCCCTGTTAAACAGGGGCTGAAAAATTGTGCCTTAGGCACTGGTGTGGTGGCATGGATCATTGAGGAGGAGGAAGAGGATAGTCAGTGAACATAAGAGGACAGTCACTCAGCATCAGCATAGGCAGTCTTGAAGGGATGTGATGTGACATTAAAAATTATTCGGTTATATCCGCCTCAGGTGCCTGGTAGCTGGTGGTGATCCAAGACTGATTCATTTTGATGAAGGTCAGTCGATCAACCGAGGCGGTGGACAGGCGCACCCTATGATCAGTCACAAATCCTCCAGCAGCACTGAATGTGCATTCGGACAGAACGCTGGAGGCAGGACAGGCCAGTAGCTCAATTGCATACTGTGCAAGCTCTAGCCAGTGATCCATCCTCAGGACCCAGTAAGCCAGAGGATTTTCGGTGGGAAAGGTGTCCAAGTCTGACCTTGCCCCAAGGTATTCCTGCACCATGTATATCAGACGCTGGCGATGGTTGCTGGAACCGATCATACCTTGGGGCTGCGGACTAAAAAATTGTCTGAACGCATCGGTCAGACGTCCACCTTCCCCACCGCTCCTTCTGCTACTGACCGAAGCCTCAGCAACTCGTCGCCCAGGACCAGGAGTTTGTAGCCTCCCAGTTTCTGGGAACGCGTTGCACAGACCTTTCTGCAAGGCCTCCCTGAGATGTCTCATCCTCTGCTCCCTCTGCGACGGCAAGATAAGGTCCGCAACCTTACCCTTGTACCGCGGATCAAGGAGAGTGGCCAGCCAGTAATGGTCCCTCTCCTTGATCCGAAGAACACGAGGATCCTTCCGCAGGCTTTGCAGGATCAGGGAGGCCATGCAGCGTAGGTTAGCTGAGGCATTCGGTCCGGAGTCTTCTGGGTCACTGAGGATGACATGATCGCCAGCCACCTCCTCCCAGCCACGTACAAGTCCACTGGTTTGTTGGGACTGTACATCATCCCTAAAAGACTGCTGCTGCTGCTGCTGATGCTGAGTGCCAGGCTCCACCTCCATGCTCACACAATCCTCCTCCTCCTCCTCCTCCTCATCCTCTTCCTGTGTGATGGGTGGGACAGAAGGAACACTGTCCGGATAAAGGGGGCCTTGAGAGGCAAGGAAGTCCTCCTCTTCCTGCCTCTGTTCTGCCTCAAGTGCCCTGTCCATTATCCCACGCAGCGTATGCTCCAACAGGTGGACAAGAGGGACAGTGTCACTGATGCATGCACTGTCACTGCTCACCATCCTCGTGGCCTCCTCAAATGGTGAGAGGACAGTGCATGCATCCCTGATCATGCTCCACTGACGTGGGGGAAAAAAACCAAGCTCCCCTGACCCTGTCCTGGTGCCGTAGTCGCAAAGGTACTCATTGATGGCCCTCTGCTGCGTGTGCAGTCGCTGCAGCATGGCCAACGTTGAGTTCCACCTGGTGGGCATGTCACATATTAGGCGGTTCTTGGGCAGGTTCAGCTCCTTTTGCAGCTCAGTCAGCCGAGCACTGGCATTATAAGATCGGCGGAAATGCACACAGACTTTCCTGGCCTGCCTCAGGACATCCTGTAAGCCTGGGAACCTGCCCAAGAACCGCTGCACCACCAGGTTGAGGACGTGAGCCATGCAGGGCACATGGGTGAGCTGCCCCTGTCGCAGGGCGGAGAGGAGGTTGGTGCCATTGTCAGAAACGACCATTCCTGGCTTAAGCTGACGTGGCGTCAACCACCTCTCGGCCTGCCCCTGCAGAGCTGCCAGAACCTCTGGCCCAGTGTGGCTCCTGTCCCCCAAACACACCAGCGCAAGCACGGCATGGCATCTTTTTGCCTGCGTACTTGCGTAGCCCCTTGTACGCCTACGGAGCACCGCTGGTTCCAAGGACAGAGCACTGGAGGAAGAAGAAGAGGAGGGGGTGGAGGAGAGAGGTGTGTCACAACCAGTAGCAGTAGTAGCGTTTTGGAGGCGTGGTGGCGGAACAACCTCCAACACTACTGCACCTTGTCCTGCATCCCTCCCAGCTGCCAATAGAGTGACCCAATGGGCCGTGAAAGAAAGGTACCGTCCCTGTCCATGCCTGCTGGACCATGAGTCAGCGGTAATATGCACCTTACCGCTGACCGCCCTGTCCAGCGAGGCATGGACATTGCCCTCCACATGCCGGTAGAGAGACGGAATCGCCTTCCGTGAGAAAAAGTGGCGTTTGGGAACCTGCCACTGAGGAACCGCACATTGAACAAACTCACGGAAGGGGGCCGAGTCTACCAACTGAAAAGGCAGCAGTTGAAGTGCTAGCAATTTAGCCAGGCTAGCATTCAACCGCTGGGCATGTGGATGGCTGGGAGTGTACTTCTTTCTACGGTCCAGCAGCTGGGGCAGGGAAATTTGCCTGCTGCAATCGGACGTCGGTGTACTGCAAGTACTTGGTTGTGACACACCTAATTCTACACCTTCAGTCCTCTCAGAGCAGCTTTCAGAGAGGACTGAAGGTGTAGTGGGGATGGAGATCCCAGCTGAGGAGGAGCAAGGAGAGGTCCGCTTAGTTCTTTGGTGTGGGTCTTTTATGTGTGCCTGCCAACGAGCTACATGGCAGGTCGCCATATGTCTGGTCATGCTTGTGGTGCCCAAGCGGCTGATGTTTTGGCCACGCGAGATACGCTTGAGACAAATATTGCAAATAGCAGTGGTGCGATCTGATGCACTCGTCTCAAAAAAGGCCCACACCAAAGAACTTTTCTGATAACGTGCAGAGGCAGCGCCCTGCACAGGCGGAGCTCTGCGGTGTTGTACAGTTGCTGTGCTGGCCTCTACCTGGTCTCCAGGGGGCATCCTGCCTCGTTGGACATGTGACGCCGCATCCTCCTCCTCCTCGTCCTCCTCCTCATCCTCTCTCCCTTCAGGCACCCACGTGGAGTCAGTGACCTCATCATCCCCTCCCTCTTCACCACTAGAGCAAACCTGGCAGTAAGCTGCAGCTGGTGGAACAGTACTGCCAGATTCCTCAAGCTGGGTATCATCATCCGAGCCTTCGAATCGTTGGGCATCCTCCTGGAGCATGTACCCAACACTGCTCAAAGAGTTCGGGGGACTCCTCAGGAGGACATGGTGGGTCTAGGGAAGGGGTGGCTGATGATGCTCTGTCAGTACCCTGAGCCTGGGTGAGAGAGGATGAGGAGGATGAGGAGGGCTTGGTCATCCATTCTACCAAGCCTTCAGCATGATGCGGCTCCACATGTCCAGCTGCCGAAAACAAAGACGCGCGTGTCCCATGGCCACGTGCTGATGACGATGCACGACCACGTCCACGTCCACGGCCACGTCCACTAGAAACAGAGCCTGCCTGCCCTGTGTTCTTGGCTCTGCACGCTCTGCCTCCCCTTGGCGGTCTTCCAGCCATTGTAGTCGGTAGTCCTGTGGGTGCTGCTGAGAAGAATATATAGGAGCTCTGTGTGATGCCACTAACACACTAAAAGTCCTATGGGTGCTTCTGCAAAGAAAATAGAGGAGCTCTGTGTGATGCCACTAACACACTAGAAGTCCTGTGGGTGCTGCTGAGAAGAAAATATAGGAGCTCTGTGTGATGCCACTAACACACTAGAAGTCCTATGGGTGCTTCTGCAAAGAAAATAGAGGAGCTCTGTGTGATGCCACTAACACACTAGAAGTCCTGTGGGTGCTTCTGCAAAGAAAATAGAGGAGCTCTGTGTGATGCCACTAACACACTAGAAGTCCTGTGGGTGCTGCTGAGAAGAAAATATAGGAGCTCTGTGTGATGCCACTAACACACTAGAAGTCCTATGGGTGCTTCTGCAAAGAAAATAGAGGAGCTCTGTGTGATGCCACTAACACACTAGAAGTCCTGTGGGTGCTGCTGAGAAGAAAATATAGGAGCTCTGTGTGATGCCACTAACACACTAGAAGTCCTATGGGTGCTTCTGCAAAGAAAATAGAGGAGCTCTGTGTGATGCCACTAACACACTAGAAGTCCTGTGGGTGCTTCTGCAAAGAAAATAGAGGAGCTCTGTGTGATGCCACTAACACACTAGAAGTCCTGTGGGTGCTTCTGCAAAGAAAATAGAGGAGCTCTGTGTGATGCCACTAACACACTAGAAGTCCTGTGGGTGCTGCTGAGAAGAAAATATAGGAGCTCTGTGTGATGCCACTAACACACTAGAAGTCCTATGGGTGCTTCTGCAAAGAAAATAGAGGAGCTCTGTGTGATGCCACTAACACACTAGAAGTCCTGTGGGTGCTTCTGCAAAGAAAATAGAGGAGCTCTGTGTGATGCCACTAACACACTAGAAGTCCTGTGGGTGCTTCTGCAAAGAAAATAGAGGAGCTCTGTGTGATGCCACTAACACACTTCAAGTCCTGTGGGTGCTTCTGCAAAGAAAATAGAGGAGCTCTGTGTGATGCCACTAACACACTAGAAGTCCTGTGGGTGCTTCTGCAAAGAAAATAGAGGAGCTCTGTGTGATGGGACTAACACACTTCAAGTCCTATGGGTGCTTCTGGGAAGAAAATAGAGGAGCTCGGTGTGATGGGACTAACACACTTCAAGTCCTATGGGTGCTTCTGGGAACAAAATATATGATCTCTGTGTGATGGGACTAACACACTTCAAGTCCTATAGGTGCTTCTGGGAACAAAATATATGATCTCTGTGTGATGGGACTAACACACTTCAAGTCCTATAGGTGCTTCTGGGAACAAAATATATGATCTCTGTGTGATGGGACTAACACACTTCAAGTCCTATAGGTGCTTCTGGGAACAAAAATATATGATCTCTGTGTGATGGGACTAACACACTTCAAGTCCTATAGGTGCTTCTGGGAACAAAATATATGATCTCTGTGTGATGGGACTAACACACTTCAAGTCCTATAGGTGCTTCTGGGAACAAAATATATGATCTCTGTGTGATGGGACTAACACACTTCAAGTCCTATAGGTGCTTCTGGGAAGGAAATATAGGTCTGTGTGATGGGACTAACACACTTCAAGTCCTATAGGTGCTTCTGGGAACAAAATATATGATCTCTGTGTGATGGGACTAACACACTTCAAGTCCTATAGGTGCTTCTGGGAACAAAATATATGATCTCTGTGTGATGGGACTAACACACTTCAAGTCCTATAGGTGCTTCTGGGAACAAAATATATGATCTCTGTGTGATGGGACTAACACACTTCAAGTCCTATAGGTGCTTCTGGGAACAAAATATATGATCTCTGTGTGATGGGACTAACACACTTCAAGTCCTATAGGTGCTTCTGGGAACAAAATATATGATCTCTGTGTGATGGGACTAACACACTTCAAGTCCTATAGGTGCTTCTGGGAACAAAATATATGATCTCTGTGTGATGGGACTAACACACTTCAAGTCCTATAGGTGCTTCTGGGAAGGAAATATAGGTCTGTGTGATGGGACTAACACACTTCAAGTCCTATAGGTGCTTCTGGGAACAAAATATATGATCTCTGTGTGATGGGACTAACACACTTCAAGTCCTATAGGTGCTTCTGGGAACAAAATATATGATCTCTGTGTGATGGGACTAACACACTTCAAGTCCTATAGGTGCTTCTGGGAACAAAATATATGATCTCTGTGTGATGGGACTAACACACTTCAAGTCCTATAGGTGCTTCTGGGAAGGAAATATAGGTCTGTGTGATGGGACTAACACACTTCAAGTCCTATAGGTGCTTCTGGGAACAAAATATATGATCTCTGTGTGATGGGACTAACACACTTCAAGTCCTATAGGTGCTTCTGGGAACAAAATATATGATCTCTGTGTGATGGGACTAACACACTTCAAGTCCTATAGGTGCTTCTGGGAACAAAATATATGATCTCTGTGTGATGGGACTAACACACTTCAAGTCCTATAGGTGCTTCTGGGAAGGAAATATAGGTCTGTGTGATGGGACTAACACACTTCAAGTCCTATAGGTGCTTCTGGGAACAAAATATATGATCTCTGTGTGATGGGACTAACACACTTCAAGTCCTATAGGTGCTTCTGGGAACAAAATATATGATCTCTGTGTGATGGGACTAACACACTTCAAGTCCTATAGGTGCTTCTGGGAACAAAATATATGATCTCTGTGTGATGGGACTAACACACTTCAAGTCCTATAGGTGCTTCTGGGAAGGAAATATAGGTCTGTGTGATGGGACTAACACACTTCAAGTCCTATAGGTGCTTCTGGGAACAAAATATATGATCTCTGTGTGATGGGACTAACACACTTCAAGTCCTATAGGTGCTTCTGGGAACAAAATATATGATCTCTGTGTGATGGGACTAACACACTTCAAGTCCTATAGGTGCTTCTGGGAACAAAATATATGATCTCTGTGTGATGGGACTAACACACTTCAAGTCCTATAGGTGCTTCTGGGAACAAAATATATGATCTCTGTGTGATGGGACTAACACACTTCAAGTCCTATAGGTGCTTCTGGGAACAAAATATAGGAGCTCTGCCTGCCTGCCACGAACACACTACAAGTCCTATAGGTGCTTCTGGGAACAAAATATAGGAGCTCTGCCTGCCTGCCACGAACACACTACAAGTCCTATAGGTGCTTCTGGGAACAAAATATAGGAGCTCTGCCTGCCTGCCACGAACACACTACAAGTCCTATAGGTGCTTCTGGGAACAAAATATAGGAGCTCTGCCTGCCTGCCACGAACACACTACAAGTCCTATAGGTGCTTCTGGGAACAAAATATAGGAGCTCTGCCTGCCTGCCACGAACACACTACAAGCCCCTCTTTCTAAATCAATCTTTGTAAATGAATCTATCTAACTCAATCTCTCTAAGTAAATCTCTCTAACTAACTAAATCCAGCAGAGTGTCACAGATCTATCCTGCTCTATCTGCGCCGGAACAGCATGTGACCGGCGCAGACGGCGTGGCGGCCTTTTATAGGGGGGGGCGTGTGCTAAAGCCCCTGAGCTGTAATTGGCTACAGGCGTCCTGCCTGTAGCCAATTATGGCTCTTCGAGTTTCCGGGGCTGTGATTGGCCAAGCATGCGGGGTCACAGTGCATGCTTGGCCAATCATCAGCCAGCAATGCACTGCGCCGGCCGCGCCGGCCGCAATGCATTGCGGGGCCGCTCGCATCACACGAACGTGATGCGAGCGGCCAAAATAGTTCTGGGCTCGCCGAGCGAGCGAACGCCCGGTGCTCGATGCGAACGTGGGTTCGCATCGAGCACCGGGCCCATCCCTAGTAGGCAGGCAGCAGGAACAGATTAGAGAGATCGAAGATCTAATTTCTCCTAGGTCTTTGCAACAGGAACAATTATTGACACTGTAATGCATGAATGCGCAACACTCCACCAATCGGATGACATGAGTGCTTTTTTCCAGGACTGGGGAATAAAGGCACTGAAAAACTAACAAATTTGATAGGGGGCCTCATTGATGTTCCAACTGACCAACCCATTTATCTTCATAGATGGGGCAAGTGCAGAAACACACTAATCCAGCTGGGAGAATATGACTCCCTCAGTCTGCACATTTTTCAGCAAGAGAAACCTGTCTGCTCCCACCATTATTAGAAGCAATTGGTGCTGATCATTTGGGATTAAAAAAAAAAAAATGTATGAATGGTAGTTGTTTTGCTGTCTTCAGGTACTGATGTATTAGCTTTTCTGAATACGAGATGTGTAATTTGGTTTGCTTTGAATATTTGTGTTCTGACATGTAATTTTATGTTGGGCCATTTACTTTGTTTGAAGATTAGGTACTTAGTCATCAATAGAATTGTTGGCAGGAACCTCAAGTAAGCCCCTGAGCCTAACCTTGGTGGATGGGGACTGAAATGATTAATGAAAAAAAAAAAAAAAATTGGTGGCAAAGAAGTGTTACGCCAATCAGCACTATGAAAGAAATTCTGCATTTGGCCATGTCTTGACAATATACTTGTTTATTGTTTACATGTTTAGATTTTATCAAGCTTAGGCTGATACCCAATAAAATGTATCAACCCAGCTGGAAAAGATGTTGGTCTGGTTATTTAATGGAATGTTTATGTAAGGGGAGAAGAGAACACGGCACCAATCATGCACGTTTGCTCCCACCATCTACTTTATTTTACTATGTTTCTGCTATTTTATGTACAGTGGGTGTTGTATGGCATATACTTTTACTTAACCACTTCAGCCCCGGACCAATTTGCAGCCAAAGGACCAGGCCCCTTTTTGCGATTCGGCACTGCGTCGCTTTAACTGACAATTGCACGGTCGTGCGACGTGGCTCCCAAACAAAATTGGCGTCCTTTTTTTCCCAGAAATAGAGCTTTCTTTTGGTGGTATTTGATCGCCCCTGCGGTTTTTATTTTTTGCGCTATAAACAAAAATAGAGCGACAATTTTGAAAAAAAATTAATATTTTTTACTTTTTGCTATAATAAATATCCCTAGAAAATATATAAAAAAACATTTTTTTCCTCAGTTTAGGGCGATACGTATTCTTATACATATTTTTGATTAAAAAAAAAAATCGCAATTAGCGATTATTGATTGGTTTGCGCAAAAGTTATAGCGTTTACAAAATAGGGGATAGTTTTATAGCATTTTTATAAAAAAAAATTTCTTTACTAGTAATGGCGGCAATCAGCGATTTTTATTGTGACTGCGACATTATGGCGGACACATCGGACATTTTTGACACATTTTTGGGACCATTGTCATTTATACAGCAATCAATGCTATTTAAATGCATTGATTCCTGTATAAATCACACTGGCAGTGAAATAGTTAACCACTAGGGGGCAGGGAGGGGTTATGGTCTGTGACGTGTGTGTTTTTTTTTTTACATTAGGGGGCGTGGCAGACGTCTGATGTCACTAATCGGCTTTCCCGATGACAGGGAACAGCCGATTAGTGACAGGCAGTGTTGGAAGCGCGGGGAGAGGTTTGTTTACACAGACCTCTCCCCGTTCTTCAGCTCTGTGACCCGATCGCGGGACACCAGCGGCGATCGGGTCCGCTGGTCCCGCGACCGTGGTCACGGAGCTCCCGACCGGGTCGCGAGCGCACCGCCACGGCTAGGCAATCAAAGGGGGCGTATATATAAGTGCTTTTGCCTAGCCACGCCATTCTGCTGACGTATATGTACAGGAGGCGGTCGGGAAGCAGTTAAAGCGGTGTTCCACCCGCACCAAAAATATTAAAAGTCAGCAGATACAAATACTGCAGCTGCTGACTTTTAATAAATGGACACTTACCTGTTCCAGTTTCCAGCGGTGTCGGCAGAACATGACGAGCGACCGCTCGCCTCCTGGCTGCCCCACCGCCATCCTCTGTCAGGGAATCAGGAAGTGAAGACGCAACGGCTTCACTGCCCGGTTCCCTACTGCGCATGCGCGAGTCGCGCTGCGCGTCTCAATTGGTCCCCATTGTGTCCTGGGAACTGTGTTTCCCAAGACACAACGAGGCATCTTCGGATATGGGCGGGACAGCTCCGGCTATCTCGTCCCGGAAGTGGGTGCAGATACCTGTATTATACAGGTATCTGCACCCCCCTCCCCCCTGAAAAGGTACCAATTGTGGCACCGGAGGGGGGGAGGAATCCGATAAGTGGAAGTTCCACTTTAGGGTGGAACTCCGCTTTAAGTTATGAAATATGGCAATATTATATATTATGAACAAGCAATGCTATTGGCTCAGTCTGTATACTATTGCAGCAGCGCTTTAGTCCTTGTTATCACCCAGGACCATATGGTAAAGAATACAGTCTAGCTTTAAAGAGATATTTCCGCGTAGTGCTTCCTTGGATAAAAGTAGTGACAGCTCCCACCGTATACTTCAATAAATCCTTCACCACGTGTGGAATAAAACTCCCCTTTGGGGATACACTCACCAGACCACTGGTCAAAATAAGCCTTTCAATAAATCACTTATGCATTAGCGTTCCTCCCACGTTCTGTCTCCTCTGCAGTGCTTGGCTGGATCATGTACACATAATTCCTCGCAAAAACAAAGAGGTATTGCAATAGTGTGATATTGTTTTAAAAGCTTTTTATTATTTAGATGCAGAAAAAACCTCCCCCCCTAATACAGAATGCGTACCATAAAATGGTTAATCGTATGCATTAAAAACGTGTGTGTCACTATGCCTGTCTCTGTACGAATTCCTCCGGGACTGATCCTCCCTGCTGCATAGAACAGCAATTCAGTATCCTGTTTGTTTGTTTGTCCTGGGACGCACATCCAAGGCGCACACACTTCACTTCCGGTCTGTAGATCACTGCCCTGACGTTTCGTCGTTATCGGACTTCCTCTGAGGGCGTGATCTACAGCCGAATATTGTCTCCTAAATACCTCTGGGAGGGGAATCCACCAATCCCCCGTGTAAGCTCCGTGTGATTGACAAGGAAACTGTGCAGTCGGTGTGTCCGTCCGCCTCGCTTCCCTCCTATCAGCCGCCTCCCATCCCAGTGTCAGCATAGCATGTCCTACGATCTCACACACATCCACAAGTGTGTGTGAGCTACTGCGCATGTCCCAGTTCTCCTCCCCTCCTGCACAGTGACAGGCAGAGCGATCACCATACTGATACTGCCCAAGCGGGCAGACGAGAGTTATGATCCATGGAACATGACATTTGATAAGCTTGCACAGTGCAAATATATGGAGTTGTTTGTATTCAAAAAGGATTTGCTATTTAAGCCATCCCCCGCAATACTGCATGGAGGATCTTTATTGAGCGGTCCTTATGCGGACTGGTGTTCAAACCGATTGGCCGACCGTCTTAATGTGTATGGCAGTATCAAGCCGACTCCCCATTCTCGAACATATTTTTTTTTTTTTGGTGTGTATTTCAAATTCATTAGTATATAAGGGGCAAGTCCATATGTTGTAGATGTGCTTGCTTGTACATTGCAACGTTGTGTGCCTTATGCATATTTCTTTGGAAAGCATAACTGACTTAGACGTAGTCCATCATGTTAAATTAACACCCCATAGATCTCTATGTCGCGGCTAGTAAGAAATTCCGAGAGTAATTATATATATATAAAAAATACTTTAATATATATATAAAAGAGAATAAAATAAAAAAATAAAAATTATAAATAAAAAAAATAAAAAAAATAAAAATAAAATAAAATAAAAATAAAAACAAATAAAAATAAAGATCAAAATAAAAATGAAAAAAATATAAATATTATAAATAAAAATAATAATAAAAATAAAAATAAAAACAAATAAAAATAAAAATAAAAATAAAAAATAAAAAAAAAACAAAAAAAGAAAGAAGAAAATAAAATTAAAATCTGATCGTATTAAAGATCTTAAAAATATGTATCCGTACAATATCCGGGTAAAACCTTGTGTTTATTCTGATGATGCAATACTAAAAAAGTGGAAAGAGATATGCAATAAAATCCTACGCTCCAAATAGCCGTTTAACCAATCAAATGACTTAGACGTGATTGTGGAACAACTGAATCACATCCCATCAGAAAAATATATATATATATATATATGTATATATATATTTTATATATGTCATATACCTGCCAGAAATATGCATAAAACCTCTATAAAAAGTTCACATAAAAGGTTCGCATAAAAGGTTCACATAAAAAAGGGGGGGTTTACATAAAAGATTTACATAAAAACAGGGCGGCATTTACCTATCATATTTCCCCCGTGGTCTCCTATTGAGAGTCTTATTATACTTAAGTATCACTTATAAAACAATTTATATCCAGTTCGACGTTCAAGCCTTTTGGTACCAATACATCGGTGGCAAAGATCCATTGCGTTTCGCGCTTTGATAGTTCGCGCACCATATTATTGCCCCTCCAATGGGGTTTAATTTGTTCAATCCCCCAAAATTGTAATCCGGATGCATCCCTATTGTGTTTGGTTTTAAAGTGCAAAGATACATTATGATCCTTGTATCCAATTTGGATGTTATGGATATGTTCTGCGATTCTGATACGCAATTTCCTTTTTGTGCGTCCGATGTATAACAGATTACAGGGACATTTCAGTGCATATACCACATGAGTGCTGTTACAGGTAATGAATTGTTTAATGGAGAAAGTCTGATTGTTTACTGGTGAGGAAAAAGATTCTAATGATCTGCAGAGGTGTGTTACTTCTCTGCATGCTTTGCATCGCCTACACGCAAAAAACCCATTCTGGTCCCAAAACGTAGAAGGGCGTTTAGGCGGGTCTACTATCTTCCTCACGATCTTATCTCCAAAGCTTGTCGATTTACGATATATGAACTGGGGTTTTGATGGCAATTCTGTTTTGAGTTTTTTGTCTAGCATCAGGACATGCCAATGTTCCTTAAAAATTGCCTCAATTTCTCGATACTGTGCGTGGAAACCTGATATGAATCCCCATTCTTTACTACTAGAGGTTTTTTTTATCATTATTTGGCTCCATGTTTGGCTTCGGTTTATCTTCCAAGCATCGCATTCTTGGTGTACTTCCGACTTCTTCTATAACTTTATGTAATATTTTTGGGTCATACCCTCGTGTTATAAATTTGTCTGCCAAAATGTTCGCCTGTATGGTATAATTCACGTCTTCCGAACAATTTCTCCGTACCCTCATAATTTGGCCCTTCGGGATGTTGCGCAACCACTGTGGATGATGAGCACTTGATGTGGGGAGGTAACTGTTCCTATCTGTCTTCTTAAAAAACACCATAGTCTCCAGTTTTTCGTCCTTTTTGTACACCTTCACGTCTAAAAAATTAATCTCCTGCTCACTCCATTCCGAGGTTAGTTTGATGTTCCGTTCATTGATATTTAAAAACTTAATAAAATCATCCAAACCATTTTCTGTGCCTGCCCAGATAAAAAACAAATCATCAATAAAACGCTTATAAAAGATGAGTTCCGGTGGTTGTTGGTTAAAAATCGTCTTATCCTCCCATTCTGCCATAAAAAGGTTTGCGATGCTCGGGGCGAATTTGGCGCCCATAGCCACGCCCCGTTGTTGTGAGTAAAATTCGCTATTAAACCAGAAATAGTTGTGGCCTAGACAAAAGTCTAGGCTGTTCCTTAAAAATATTTTTTGATTCTGTGCGATATCCTCTCTTTTACTTAAAGCCCAATTTAGGGCTAAGAGAGCATCGTCGTGTTGGATGATCGAGTAGAGTGATGCCACGTCAGCTGTTACCAGAAAAATTTGCGCTTTATTTGTTAAGTCTATACTTTGTAGACTATTCAAGAAGCTTTTAGTGTCTCTTAGGTAGGACCTCGTTTCTTGTACACTCTTTTGTAAAAATTTATCGAGGTACTGGCCTAGTCTTGCTGATACTGAGTCAATGCTATTGACTATAGGTCTGGCAGGCGGGTTCGCCTGGTCCTTATGGATCTTTGGCAGTGTGTATAATGTCGGCACTCTATTACTTGATGGTAGCAGGTATCTTCTTTCTTTGCTCGATAACACCCCTTTCTTTGTTCCGGTTTCAATAAGGATTTCCAGCTCATCTCTGTATGCTGCTGTTGGGTCCTTTTCTAGCCTTCTATAGGTATTGGTGTCTGATAGCATTTCTGCTATTTGGTTCTCATAAAATGCTTTATCCAATATAACCACACCTCCTCCCTTGTCTGCTGGTCTGATAATGATATCTTTCCGTTTCTCAAGTAGCTCAATTCCTTCGTTAATATGTCTCACACTTATTTCTTTTCTTGGTCTTATGGCTTCAAAATCTTGCAACACCAACCCCTTAAAAACCTCAATCTGGTGGTTTGGGTTGTTTGGGGGATTGAACAACGATTTATTTTTTAAACCACTATTGATAACCCTATTCTCATAGGCCACCACAGGTTCAATACGGGGATTGCTACCCAGAAAATATTTTTTTATATTAAGTTTTCGTATATATTTGTGTATGTCTATATATACATCAAATTTATTAATGGGTTTCTTTATCCCACATTTCAATCCCAGGTTTAAAATATTTAGTTCTTTGTGTGATAAAACCGCTTGTGATAGGTTAAAAATGCCCCCTACTCTGACCCCCTTCTTCTTTTTTGGCCCCCTTCTTCTTTTCTGAGGACTTGCGGTATCCTCTCCCCCCGTGGGTAATTGTCCCTTGTTGATACCCCCATATGGGTTGACTGTTCGGGGGGATAATTGTAATATGGGTTGGGTGCCTGGGCCAACGATTTTAAAACCAATGTCATATACACTTGGCAAAACACAGACACTAGAGGTGGACAGGTAAATCAGGCACCTATACATCCGCCCCCCCCTCAAGCCTTGAACCCACCGTCTAGCCAACAACAGAGGAATGGGGCTCCAACCCAAGCACCCAACACCCCCGGTCAGTATGAAAATGGGGATTTAACAGAGATGTACTCCCCAGCACATTTTTCAACACCGATTAAACGAGGGAGAGGAAAGGATAGAGACATAAGGGGGAGAGGAAACGCGGTACACTATGGGGGGCAGCAATTCAAAACCCCACATAATGCCCCTACCTACAACAGATTCCAGCCACTATACCAACAGGATACCTATGCCACACACTACCCACAGCGTCCTTTTTTAGGAAGAGGGAGGGGCAACCAATGGAGGGGCAGAGGAGGCCCCCAAAGGAGGGGAAGACCCCCAACCCAGGCACCCAACCCATATTACAATTATCCCCCCGAACAGTCAACCCATATGGGGGTATCAACAAGGGACAATTACCCACGGGGGGAGAGGATACCGCAAGTCCTCAGAAAAGAAGAAACATCAGAGGCTGTAGGGCAGGGCATAGGGCCCAACAAAAGAAGAAGGGGGTCAGAGTAGGGGGTATTTTTAACCTATCACAAGCGGTTTTATCACACAAAGAACTAAATATTTTAAACCTGGGATTGAAATGTGGGATAAAGAAACCCATTAATAAATTTGATGTATATATATAGACATACACAAATATATACGAAAACTTAATATAAAAAAATATTTTCTGGGTAGCAATCCCCGTATTGAACCTGTGGTGGCCTATGAGAATAGGGTTATCAATAGTGGTTTAAAAAATAAATCGTTGTTCAATCCCCCAAACAACCCAAACCACCAGATTGAGGTTTTTAAGGGGTTGGTGTTGCAAGATTTTGAAGCCATAAGACCAAGAAAAGAAATAAGTGTGAGACATATTAACGAAGGAATTGAGCTACTTGAGAAACGGAAAGATATCATTATCAGACCAGCAGACAAGGGAGGAGGTGTGGTTATATTGGATAAAGCATTTTATGAGAACCAAATAGCAGAAATGCTATCAGACACCAATACCTATAGAAGGCTAGAAAAGGACCCAACAGCAGCATACAGAGATGAGCTGGAAATCCTTATTGAAACCGGAACAAAGAAAGGGGTGTTATCGAGCAAAGAAAGAAGATACCTGCTACCATCAAGTAATAGAGTGCCGACATTATACACACTGCCAAAGATCCATAAGGACCAGGCGAACCCGCCTGCCAGACCTATAGTCAATAGCATTGACTCAGTATCAGCAAGACTAGGCCAGTACCTCGATAAATTTTTACAAAAGAGTGTACAAGAAACGAGGTCCTACCTAAGAGACACTAAAAGCTTCTTGAATAGTCTACAAAGTATAGACTTAACAAATAAAGCGCAAATTTTTCTGGTAACAGCTGACGTGGCATCACTCTACTCGATCATCCAACACGACGATGCTCTCTTAGCCCTAAATTGGGCTTTAAGTAAAAGAGAGGATATCGCACAGAATCAAAAAATATTTTTAAGGAACAGCCTAGACTTTTGTCTAGGCCACAACTATTTCTGGTTTAATAGCGAATTTTACTCACAACAACGGGGCGTGGCTATGGGCGCCAAATTCGCCCCGAGCATCGCAAACCTTTTTATGGCAGAATGGGAGGATAAGACGATTTTTAACCAACAACCACCGGAACTCATCTTTTATAAGCGTTTTATTGATGATTTGTTTTTTATCTGGGCAGGCACAGAAAATGGTTTGGATGATTTTATTAAGTTTTTAAATATCAATGAACGGAACATCAAACTAACCTCGGAATGGAGTGAGCAGGAGATTAATTTTTTAGACGTGAAGGTGTACAAAAAGGACGAAAAACTGGAGACTATGGTGTTTTTTAAGAAGACAGATAGGAACAGTTACCTCCCCACATCAAGTGCTCATCATCCACAGTGGTTGCGCAACATCCCGAAGGGCCAAATTATGAGGGTACGGAGAAATTGTTCGGAAGACGTGAATTATACCATACAGGCGAACATTTTGGCAGACAAATTTATAACACGAGGGTATGACCCAAAAATATTACATAAAGTTATAGAAGAAGTCGGAAGTACACCAAGAATGCGATGCTTGGAAGATAAACCGAAGCCAAACATGGAGCCAAATAATGATAAAAAAAACCTCTAGTAGTAAAGAATGGGGATTCATATCAGGTTTCCACGCACAGTATCGAGAAATTGAGGCAATTTTTAAGGAACATTGGCATGTCCTGATGCTAGACAAAAAACTCAAAACAGAATTGCCATCAAAACCCCAGTTCATATATCGTAAATCGACAAGCTTTGGAGATAAGATCGTGAGGAAGATAGTAGACCCGCCTAAACGCCCTTCTACGTTTTGGGACCAGAATGGGTTTTTTGCGTGTAGGCGATGCAAAGCATGCAGAGAAGTAACACACCTCTGCAGATCATTAGAATCTTTTTCCTCACCAGTAAACAATCAGACTTTCTCCATTAAACAATTCATTACCTGTAACAGCACTCATGTGGTATATGCACTGAAATGTCCCTGTAATCTGTTATACATCGGACGCACAAAAAGGAAATTGCGTATCAGAATCGCAGAACATATCCATAACATCCAAATTGGATACAAGGATCATAATGTATCTTTGCACTTTAAAACCAAACACAATAGGGATGCATCCGGATTACAATTTTGGGGGATTGAACAAATTAAACCCCATTGGAGGGGCAATAATATGGTGCGCGAACTATCAAAGCGCGAAACGCAATGGATCTTTGCCACCGATGTATTGGTACCAAAAGGCTTGAACGTCGAACTGGATATAAATTGTTTTATAAGTGATACTTAAGTATAATAAGACTCTCAATAGGAGACCACGGGGGAAATATGATAGCTAAATGCCGCCCTGTTTTTATGTAAATCTTTTATGTAAACCCCCCCTTTTTTATGTGAACCTTTTATGCGAACCTTTTATGTGAACTTTTTATAGAGGTTTTATGCATATTTCTGGCAGGCATATGACACATATAAAATATATACACACATATATATATATATATATTTTTCTGATGGGATGTGATTCAGTTGTTCCACAATCACGTCTAGTCATTTGATTGGTTAAACGGCTATTTGGAGCGTAGGATTTTATTGCATATCTCTTTCCACTTTTTTAGTATTGCATCATCAGAATAAACACAAGGTTTTACCCGGATATTGTACGGATACATATTTTTAAGATCTTTAATACGATCAGATTTTAATTTTATTTTCTTCTTTCTTTTTTTGTTTTTATTTTATTTTTTTTTTTATTTTTATTTTTATTTTTTTTTTTATTTGTATTTGTATTATTATTTATATTTATATTTATTTTTTTTTATTTTTATATTTATTTTTTTTTTTTTATTTTTATTTTTTTTTTTTGATTTTTTATTTTTATTTGTATTTTTATTTTTTTTTATTTTTATACTTATTTTTATTATATACATAATTTTTATTACATGTTTACACATTTTATCTCTCTTTCATATATATATATTAAAGTTTTGGAAACTACTTTTTTATACGATACACTGGCCTATCTGGTCCATAATAAGGACTCTCGGAATTTCTTACTAGCCGTGACATAGGGATCTATGGGGTGTTAATTTAACATGAGGGACTACGTCTATGTCAGTTATGCTTTCCAAAGAAATATGCATAAGGCACACAACGTTGCAATGTACAAGCAAGCACATCTACAACATATGGACTTGCCCCTTATATACTAATGAATTTGAAATACACACCAAAAAAAAAAAAATATGTTCGAGAATGGGGAGTCGGCTTGATACTGCCATACACATTAAGACGGTCGGCCAATCGGTTTGAACACCAGTCCGCATAAGGACCGCTCAATAAAGATCCTCCATGCAGTATTGCGGGGGATGGCTTAAATAGCAAGTCCTTTTTGAATACAAACAACTCCATATATTTGCACTGTGCAAGCTTATCAAATGTCATGTTCCATGGATCATAACTCTCGTCTGCCCGCTTGGGCAGTATCAGTATGGTGATCGCTCTGCCTGTCACTGTGCAGGAGGGGAGGAGAACTGGGACATGCGCAGTAGCTCACACACACTTGTGGATGTGTGTGAGATCGTAGGACATGCTATGCTGACACTGGGATGGGAGGCGGCTGATAGGAGGGAAGCGAGGCGGACGGACACACCGACTGCACAGTTTCCTTGTCAATCACACGGAGCTTACACGGGGGATTGGTGGATTCCCCTCCCAGAGGTATTTAGGAGACAATATCCGGCTGTAGATCAAGCCCTCAGAGGAAGTCCGATAACGACGAAACGTCAGGGCAGTGATCTACAGACCGGAAGTGAAGTGTGTGCGCCTTGGATGTGCGTTCCAGGACAAACAAGATACTGAATTGCTGTTCTATGCAGCAGGGAGGATCAGTCCCGGAGGAATTCGCACAGAGACAGGCATAGTGACACACACGTTTTTAATGCATACGATTAACCATTTTATGGTACGCATTCTGTATTAGGGGGGGAGGTTTTTTCTGCATCTAAATAATAAAAAGCTTTTAAAACAATATCACACTATTGCAATACCCCTTTGTTTTTGCGAGGAATTATGTGTACATGATCCAGCCAAGCACTGCAGAGGAGATAGAACGTGGGAGGAACGCTAATGCATAAGTGATTTATTGAAAGGCTTATTTTGACCAGTGGTCTGGTGAGTGTATCCCCAAAGGGGAGTTTTATTCCACACGTGGTGAAGGATTTATTCAAGGAAGCACTACGCGGAAATATCTCTTTAAAGCTAGACTGTATTCTTTACCATATGGTCCTGGGTGATAACAAGGACTAAAGCGCTGCTGCAATAGTATACAGACTGAGCCAATAGCATTGCTTGTTCATAATATATAATATTGCCATATTTCATATGATTACGATTTTTTAAGCGGCCGCTAAGATATCAGTGGTGAACTGAACTCATATATTTATATAAACGTGATCCAATTAGATTTTTATATATTTTACATATATATTTATATTTTTATACTTATATACATTCGATTTTATCCATGGTTTAAGAGGTTTTTATCCAATAAGCGCGGAGGGGTTAACCAGAAGGGCGGGTTTTTTTTGGTTTTACATTTGGGAGGGACATTTCTGAGACCATGCCATCTCCACCAGTCCAGCATACCTCTGGCACCTCACTCCCAGTGACAGAATGGGGTGCTGCCATGCACATAATTAACTATTACTCTTCCATATCAATTGACGAGGCTATGGGTCTTCAAAAAGGTTGGTTCAGTTCGGGTTGCTACTAGAAATTGACTGCTAGGGAGGGAACCCAATCACCAACCCCCCTCCCTACCAGAGCACCTACACCAGGTACCACACTTGACTACTGCCTGCAATTTACCTTGCAGTAGTCCTTGGTTACCCATAGCAATTAAAATACTCTTTCTGCTTAGCTTGCTGAGTAGACCTTTGTAATGGCTTTGCTTCATACCCCATATGTGCTTTACTGTCCCTAGTTCTTTTGATATGCCAGTAACCAATATGCACCCCTTTAAAAACCTTTAGACCAGGCTTAGAACAGTTGATGCACCAATATGCACTCCTGTAAATGACTTTAGACCAGGCTTAGAACAATTGTTGCAACTTTTACTTGAGTTATCAGAACATGATCATGTCCTTAAAATGTCTCTAACTACAGTATCTCTAGCAGACTTCCCAGGAGTACCTCCAGAAAAGGTAGTAGTCCATGATTGGTGTGCCCCTGAAGCTGGCAGATCTCTGGACTCCCAGTGCCTCTGATGGACTGTAAGTCCTCTTCTGCATCAATCATTCTGTAAAGTAGGAACAGAATCGGCGGCCACGGTCCTCAGCTTTTCCCCCCATTTAATAATACCAGGCAGATGGGCTGGGCCTGAAACATCAGCTCCTGCGCCTGCTTCCAGCACCTGCACAGCATCCGAGTTGACCAGAATTCCAGCATGCCTCCCAAAGAGGTTGGCTTACTTAATATCTGCAAGACCACAGCAGAAGCCAAAACTGTTCAAATTAAAATGGTTCCTGTTAGAGATTGAGTTTATTATTTTAAGTGATAAAAGTTTCTTAAAAATATATGAAACACATGAATGTTATAATGTAAATGTTATTTTCTGAAGGTGACAGAGACATTGTTTTGCTGGGTAGGTACTTAAATTCCGAGTTACTATGTCAGGACAATGGGTGGAGTTAAGCAACTTAACTTTAGACTGAAGCCATATAAGCTTCTATGCAAAAATGGGCGTTATTCTAGGAAATGCTGACATAACATTATGAAACAGTATAAGAATGGAGTAGGGTTGAGTGGTGAGTTGAGGAGAGAGGTGGGAAGAGAGGGAAGGAACTCTACACTTTGGAGAATGTAACATCTGATATCTCTTACTCCTGAAGCCATCACCATACCATATGTTACCAGATGTCACTATGCAAGTCTTGTCTTGACTCTTTACTTATCTTTCTGTACAATAAACTACCTTTCTGGAAATATTATACGATCAAAGAATTCTTCAATTTGTACTAAGAAACTAATTCCTAAAAGAAATTTGGAAATGTGGCCTTGGATAAAGACAGACACCCTTCTCCTTTACACAACCTCTAGGAGAGAGGACACTGACATATTACACAAAGACTTTGCTATTCATCCAGAAACGCCCCTGAGATACAAGAATAGTAGATATTATATTCTTCAGTTCCATAGGCTGAACGTATGCAGCTCCCCCCAGCCCCCCTAATACTTACCCAAGCCCACTCCATTGATGTGCACAACAGTGGCTGCTCTCCTGGGTCTCTGCCTCCTTATTGGCTGAGAGACAGCAGTGGGAGACATTGGCACCCACCGCTGTCAATCACAGCCAATGAGGAGGGAGCATGTCCCAATGGGCACAGAGTGGGGGCTTGGGAGCAAGAGCACACAAGTGCCCTCATAGCAAGCGGCTTGCTATGTGGGAACTTGGAGAAAAGGAGGAGCCAAGTGTGCCAGTGGGGGACCCAAGGAGGAGGATTAGGGCAAAACCATTGCACTGCGCAAGTATAACATGTTTGTTATTCTTAAAAAAAAATAAAAGAATCTCCCTTTCATATTACTTCATTTTTTTAACATGTAACTTTTTATTCATTTGTTATTACAAAACATATAAGCAATAATGAATAAAACAGATTAGCATAGGAGGCGGATCTAGTCGTCAACCTTGATCTGATAATAGGCTACATGAAAAGAAAAAAAAAAAATACAGCTTCAAAGGGGGCTGTATGAGGCCGGGTAGATCTTGTGTGGACATACATCCCTGTGCGGTAACAAAGTACATACCGCAAGATATACCTAACCCTTCCAACCCCCAGAGTTGTTTATTATTTAACCCCTGGTGGGAAATCTGGGTTACGAATCACCAGAGTTAATGGAGATGGGTAGAGAGAAAGGCTTTTTATAGGGAACATCTGAGTGAGAGCTGCTAATGTGGCCCTGTTTGTGAGATGCAACTTCAATCCACAAGTGTTTATGGGCAACCCAAGGAAGAGCCGACAGAACAAATTGGTGATGCCTGTTCGACTTGCACCCAAAGTTTTGTCTGCGGGGAAATACACCATGATACCACTCTAGACAAATGTACGGCTCGGTAATATCAGATCAGGCTGCCCAATTCCCCCATGGATTTAGGCAGCACCATCAAAGAATGACAGAGTCTGGCCTTCTTATTACTCCAAAAAAATATTTAGTCAGCATTGTTTGGCATGAGAGGAAGACGGCTTGAGGTAATTTAATCAGTAGTGGTTGCATTAAGTAAAAAAAAAGTGGGGGGGGGGGGAAGCATTGTCATCTTAAATGCATTGCATCTCCTGAAACCACGTTAGAGTTTGCCAGAATTGAAGATGCATTCGCATTTTGGATAACAATGGACAGAAATTCATCTTGTATAATAGGGCAGTGTTCGGAGTAAATGTAAACCCCAGATATTTCATAAATGACTGAACCCAATTAAACTGATAATTGTCTTGTAATTTAGCGATACTGTCCATGGAGAGAAGAATACTCATTACTTCACATTTAGCGTAGTTCCCGTAGTTATAGAAAATTTTGAGATACTTGTGCTGATTAAAATATTGGAGTAAAGATGGTAACGAAACCCCAGGTTGGTAAGGAAGAATAAAAAGGTCATCCGCATAAGACGCAATCTTATGCTCCATATTTGAAACCTGTGGTCTTGGGCCCCTTTCACACTGAGGCGCTTTGCAGGTGCTATGCAGGTGCTAAAGTTCTAAAAATAGCACCTGCAAAGCGCCTTCAAACAGCCGCTGCTGTGTCTCCAGTGTGAAAGCCCGAGGGCTTTCACACTAAAGCAGTGCGCTTGCAGGTCGCTGAAAAATGTCATGCAAGCCGCATCTTTGGAGCGGTGTATTTACTGCTCCTAAAGCGCCCCCTTCCCATTGAAAACAATGGGGCTGCGCTACAAACCCGCCTGCAAAAGCTGCGGCAATTTTAACCCCTTTTTTGGCCGCTCGCAGGGGTAAAACTGCCCCGCTGGCGGCTGAAAAGCGCAGCTGAAACGACGGTAAAGCAGCACTAAATATAGCGCCGCTTTACCGCCAACGCCTCGGTGTGAAAGTAGCCTTATTACTTTAAAGCTCTAGCGATGGCATAGAAAGTTCTCGATGGCATAGAAAATTACTCCTGCACTAGTGACCTTGGACTTATTGGGATTAGAAACTACACCACCAGAGGAAAGACCACAAAAAAAAAAAAATAAAAAAAAAAAAAAGACTGAAAATTTTGAAAAAAGTTTCCGCTATAAAATTTTGTAAATGAGTAATTTTCTTCTGCACTGATGTGTGCTGGTGAGGCTGCACTGATAACCAGGACACGAATGATCAGTGCCCCAATTGTCAGAGCAGCTGTCCCCTGTGTGGATTTACTGTTTTTTGGCTCTCCTTTGCCGACACGCGTTCAGCGTGAGGGGTGGATTGCCAATGACTGGCAAATCCTGTTTACATACGTTATCAGCTGCGATTGGACACTGCTTATCATGTGAAAGAGCCGCCGTAATTGGCAATGATCTGTGATTGGAGTAAAAAGCCAATGTGTGCCGCAGCAGGTGCGCAGGCAGTATGAGCACGGGAGGATGTCATGATGGCCTCCCGGTAGAGTGCGGCTGCGCTGTAGCCATCATTTGGCTATAGTGTTGTTGTGAAGGAGTTAATAGGATAGCAAATGAAGAAACATATAGGCTGGTTTCACACAGGCAGTCTGGGTCCGCCTGAAGAACTGACAGGTGGACCTAATCAAACAGACCAGCCATGGCTCTTTATGGAGCAGTGGATGTCTCGCTGGCATCCGATCCTGTCCACCAAAAACAGACGGCTAGGGGATCCAATTCCCATCTGTCCAGCGGATCAGATGACAGTGGGATGGGAATGGATAGGCGGCCCGGTTTTATCTGACAGCCCCATAGAGTACCAGCGGAGAGATCCCCTGCTGAGCAGGCAGATGCGCATTATGGATAACACCCATGTGAAACCAGTCTTAGAAACTTGGACGCTGCCACTTTTTGTAGATAAAGGTCATCAAAGTAGGAGATATATGGAAAGACCTTAGCAAAACACTTAGGTTTGTGGGTACCAAATGGAAATTGAGGTAACCAAGAGCTGCCAGGGGCATCCTCGATTTTTAAGATTTCCTGGATGGAAATAACGCCAGCTTGTTTTCCTTAAGCATAACAGAAGCAGACACCTTACATTCACTACTGGATAGGACAGACAAAACATGCTGAAGTAGGTTGGTCCAGCACTGCAGCAGTGCCTTCTGACTCTTTAAAAGAAACAGGCGAGTGGGGGGGGGGGGGGGAGAGAGAGAAACGCATTACCGGCAGCCCCATAAGGCTCCAAAGAGAGGGGGGTCCTGGGGACAGGATATATGACTGACAGAGGCAGTCTTGCAAGTTGTACAAATTGGAGAGTGTAAGGATTCCTTGCAAGTAAGCTCAAAACCCTTACACCCCAGTGATGAAACCTTGTCACTATGGCCCTCCAGGAGGAGCCAGCCACCCTCCCAGTCATCTCAGGCAGATAGCATTAACAGGAGATATATCCAAGGCTGTTAACAGGCTAGTGGAAGGCACACCAGAGGAATACTCACAGCCCTGACTGGCTGGCATGGAAATACATGTGCTTAGTGGCCAGACTGGGGGTTGGGCTACAAGGATCTAGACATATTCAGCTTGTCACCCACCTGACAACTGACTGAAGAATCCACAAATAACCAGATAATTTTAAAAAAATATTGCAAAAATAGTATGGGATTCTGGAGGTCCTATTTTCTGACACGATGCAAGAAACAGAAAAGGGCACTGCTAGCAGGTGGGGGGGGGGGGGGGGGAGGGCACCAGCAGAGGCCAACCTAGGCAGTTTTATTTTTTTGTGCCCAGCATCCTACTCCTGCAGGTGGCGCTATAATGAGAGCAGGTGGCGCTATAATGAGAGCAGGTGAGAGAAATAAATGCTGCATCATACTGACTATACAAAGCCTTTTGGCAATGTTTAAACTTCATGTGCAATAACTACTATATATAGGTACTTCTTTAAATGTTACTATTCTGATAACTCAGCAAATTGTGCAATTTATTATAATCTCTGTAAAGCTTCCATTATATACTCATAGATTTGCCTTGTTATGCCCGTTTGACCTCTATTGTTAGGTGCCTTTGCTGTTCTGTGAATTCCATGTACAGTGGATGTGCAAGTACAGTAAGACCCCTTTTACACTGAAGCATTTTTCTAGGCGATTTAGGGCCAAAAATAGCGCCTGCAAAATGCCTCCCCTGCAGCCCCAGTGTGAAAGCCTGAGTGATTTCACACTGGGGCGGTGCACTTGCAGAACGTTAAAAGTTCTGCAAGTAGCATTTTTGGGGCGGTGCGGGAGCGGTGTGCACACCGCTCCTCCACCGCCCCTCATTGGAATCAATGGGCACCGCTGCCGAAGTGTCTGCAAAGCCCTTCGGCAATGGTGCTTTTAACCCTTTATTCGGCACTTTACCGATAATGCCCGCCCCAGTGTGAAAATCTTTTTTTTTCCCCCTTCATGTAAATTTTTAAGAGACACTTTGGTACAAGTGCAATATGCAAAGCCAACTGAATTTTTTCTTTTTTTTAACAAAAAAGGGAAAACTAAGAAGGACTGCTTAACACAAAATATCACCCAATTTACATAGATCATTATAACGTTCTAATAATTGGAGTTGGGGAAATTTTAGCTAGCTTCTGCAGGGTTTTAAGGGGTGACATAGGTGCAGTGAAACAAACATTGAAGTAAATTTAGAGCAAGTCAATCACGTAGAATTCAAAAATCAACACATACCACAATATTAGGAAAAGAAAAGTATGTAGCCGATTATAAAAATAAAAAAATAATTACTTATTTCAATCCTTATAAATTTGTCATAAGTTCGGTGGAAAAGAAAAAAAGTCCTGCACACAGGACCAAAAAAATGCTGTCATAAAGTTCCTATGACCCCCCTATAATGGAAAAGGTGGCCCTTTTACACAAATATGTAAGCAATCATCTGTCTCACCTTACAAATTACGGAGCTATAATATGTAACCCTACAGAAGAGAAAAAAAAAACCCATGACAATATGATGCCAAACAAGATACAATAAATGTGATCACGGACCTTTTAATGTACAGTTATTCTAATACAAAAGCTTAGGCACACATGAGGTTTAGGTTGTTTATCATTCATTTTTTTTTTTTTTAAATGTTTTGTTTGGTGAAGGTAATCTGACAGGCCAGAATTGAGGTGAATGTCACTGCCGATTTGTTTTTAAAGACATTTTTCTGGACGGTCATCCTTAGAAGAAGCATGCAGCCATTGAAGCGCTATAACATCTGCTTTGTAGGTCAGTGACTGGCCCAGTAAGAAAGGGAGGATAAGGATGTGGCCTCCAGAGAAGTCAGCAAAACCGATTTTCTTCTTTCCCATTAATGAAAATCTACACTTTGATAATTGCTTTTCCAATGTTCTCTCCCTTGAGCATTCCCATGAATCCTGCTGGCATGTTTTCAAATCCATTGGTGATGTGCTCATGATATTTTAATTTGCCCTGAAAAAAATAAAAAGAAAGTATAAAATCATGTCAGAGAAAACCCATTTTTTTCCAATAATAAAAAAAATAAAAGTATAAAAAGTCTATATTAAATTGCTACCTTTTGGTATGTTGAATATGCCATTGATGATTATTGGACTCCCCTTAAAATCTTTATTTTTTTTTGGAGATCATTGAGGGACACCATTTTAATAATAAGTGGCCTAGGGTTTTAATCCCAACTGCAGAAAAGATGGACATTGTGCACAAAGAAAACTGAAGCACCCTTGAGGCTATAAACCCACTTACCTCACATCTGCTCAGTTGCAACAAGCAGCCCAACTAGAAAACTATAGCAAATGAGGGGAGGGGTGCTGCGTCCCACAATGGACTGAGAAAAAGTAGTTTATGGCAAGTACAAAAATCCTGTTTTCTACATTATCCAGTGAGGGCCACAACTTTGATAAGCAACCTAAGGAAGTCCAAAAGCTCTGTACCCCCCCCCCCCCCCCTTTTGTCGTGTTTTGGATCGAAGTGATTTTTTGCTTTTAAATAAACCTTTTCGAATTTTAATTTTCCCGGTGTGCGGCTGTCCGGAGTTCTTCCTGATTTCCAAATTGAAGTCCAAAAGCAGTCCAAAAGCAGTCCAAACTTGGGGGCAGACACTGAAACACCACAGGTAAACCAGACCAACAAAACAAAACAGGAAACAGCCACTTACAAAAATTTTGGCTGAAATTACCATCCTCAAATGGGTAGATACATCAATCTTGTAGAACTGCCATCTGTAAGGCTGAGAACTGGCTGTCTGTCTGTTCACATGTTCTCTAAGACACTGAATTACAAAAAATCCAAGCAGTACCCATTGCTCTAGTGGAGTGGGCTTTAAATGTGAAAAAGAAGCACTTTATCTCACAACAATCTGTTGAAGCTAGTTAGAAATAGTTTTCCTAGAAGCTGGATAACCTTTAGGACATTCTAGGACAAAACAGGGAATCTATTTGATAAAATAAGCAGTGGCCAATTGATAAACCCAGAAGTTCCCTACCACATTCAGACAATGGAGAAAGGTAAGCTTAGGGTGAACTGGTGTTGGACACAAGGGTAACGCAATATCTTCATGGTGAAAAGCAGAGATCACTTTGGGCAAAAAGGAGGTCCTTGGTCTCAAAATCATATGGGGCTCCTTATAGGACAATACTAATAACTCAGATACCCTTCTAGCCAAAGTGATGGCTACAAGAAAGTCCACCATACAGAATAACAAAGTTCAGATGGGTATGAACCAGTAAACTATTAGCAAGAGGATGTTGAAAAAATAACTGACTGATGGTGCCATGGGTGAAATGTTGATCTACCCCCAACTGAAGGAAAGGAAGAAAAACGGTACAAAGGCATGCGAGAAAAACCACCAGTGAAAATAAGCAACCCAAGTGCAATAATAAATCTTGCAAGAAGCATATTAATGAACTTTAGGCAAGAATGAAATAATTAAATTTGCAATGCTTTGGTTTTCCAGAACCTGGCTTTCGATAGCCAGGTAATCAAAGCCAGCAAATGAGAACAAGATATGTGATCCCAGTGACCTATCTGATCACAAAAAACATTGACTAACAGACCATGCTCTTTGAGGCCAATCCAGAGCTATAAAAAATAAAAAAAAATAAAAATAAAAAAAAAGCTCTTGCTGTCGGTTTTTTGAAGTAGACAAGGTAAAAACTTCAGCAGAGAAAAAGGCATAGACCAGGTATCCCTCGCATCCTCTGTTGGGTTCCATGTGCTTAAAAGGGCAAGTCAACTTTTGTGGGAAAAAAAAAAAAAAAAGGCAAATAAAATCTAGCGTATACAGTAATTGATGGCTATTTAAAAAAAAATTAAATAAAAAAAAAAAAAAAAAAAAAGTCCCCCAGAAACATTTCCTGCTTGTGCGATTGTCTCACAGGTAGGAATCTGCAACAAAGTTTGGTAAAATCCTTGTAATGTACATAGATCACCCAGAGGGGAATGTTTTCTCTCTCAGCAAAAAAGTGGCGTTACGCCTTAAGGCAAATCTGTCCAGGTTCTTGTTAACACGAAAAGGAACAGAGCCACATTTGATGTCCCAACACAGACGCAAGTCCCAAGACCCCTTCTAGAGAGATAAATTTCCCCCCCAATCCAGACATTTTCGGCTGTGAAAAATAAGCCTGCCAGGTCCCCCCCATCATGGGAATGTATAGATCATTATAAAAAAATAAATAAAATACATACACTCAGGAAAAATTAGATTGTACCTCCAGATTCCCCTCTGATGCAGCACTCCTGACGCCCCACTGGTGATTTATGCAAGCTGTGGTATAGTCCCACTGAACCCAGACTGGAGGACTTGTCAGAAGGGTTTTAATGAAGTAAAGAGATGAATCACTAGAAACTCCATGATACTGGATTGGAAGTTTTTGATTTCCCCCAGAGACCAACATCTCTAAACAGACAGATAATCAAGAACCTTGCTTCAGCCATGAAGGATTGTATCCCTTGAGATAATCTTCCAATAAAAAAAAAAAAAAAAAAAAAAAGTCCTACAACAACGTTGGGGACAGAAGCCACCAAGCCAGACATATTGGTTCATAAGTGCAACAAGAGCATGTTCCTCTAGGTCAGGGATATGCAATCAGCGACAAGTATGACACCCAGAGGCAGAGGCCTGATGGGACTTTTAGATTTGCAACAGCTGGAGGTCTGCCAATTGCATATCCCTGCTCTAGGCAAAGGCTGCCTTTGTCCAATGCTGTGGAGGACATTCTATTGCAAAGCCTTGATGTGGAATTGAGAAAATGGAGCTGCAAAATAACCCACACAGCCATTAATGTCTAAACCGCTGGCAACAAAAGTGAATACACCCCTAGGAGTGAAAAAAATCAAAATTGGGCCCAATTAGCCATTTCCTTCCATTTGAGGATGCCCCACAGATGCTCAATAGGGTTTAGGTCTGGAGACATGCTTAGCCAGTTCATCACCTTTACCCTCAGCCATGCAGTCCAATTTGATGCAATGTGCGGTGTATGGTCCGAGCACTGACAGGCTGACCCACCCCTTCAACCTCTCCAGCAATGCTGGCAGCACTCATACGTCTATTTCCCAAAGACAACCTCTGGAAAGGACACCGAGCATGTGCACTCAACTTCATTGGCCGACCATGGCAAGGCCTGTTCTGAGTGGAATCTGTCCTGTTAAACTGATGTATGGTCTTGGCCACCATGCTGCAGCTCAGTGGCAATCTTATAGCCTATGCCATCTTTATGTAGAGGAACGTTTCTTTTTTCAGATCCTCAGAGTTCTTTGTCATGAGGAACTTGCAATGAGCGGTAACACCAAAATTTAAACACACCTGCTCCCGATTCAAATCTGAGACCTTGTAACACTAATGAGTCACATGGCCCTGGGAGGGAAAATAGCTAAATTGGTCCCAATTTGGATATTTTCAAATAGGGGTGTACTCACTTTTGTTGCCAGTAGTTTAGACATTAATGGCTGTGTGTAGTTATTTTGAGGGGACAACAAAATTTACACTGTTATAAAAGCTGTACACTCACTACTTTACATTGTAGCAAAGTGTAATTTCTTCACTGTTGTCACATGAAAAGATGTAATAAAATATTTAAACTTCCCACCAAATCCAGTGCAAGGTAAATATACTTTTCGTATCGTATCTTTTTTTTGGAGTCTAGACTACCCCCTAGGACTTCCTTAACCAGAGATAATAAAAACAGCAAGCCTCTAATGAGGCACTTGTTTAAAGCATGCGTGTTTTTATCTGCTCATTCTTTCACAAGTCTAGTCTACTGACCACCTATACTGGCCCCAATCCTCATGACCGACATCAACACACACTGTACTTTGGCTCCTAAAACTTGTTTGCAGTAATGCCTTGTTCAGTTAGTTCTCTAATGAATGCCAAGTGTAAATACCCACAGTAATAGTCTTACCTCTAAAACCCACTGCAGGAGCTGCTTTCCACCTTCCTCAAACCGGTTCTCCCAGCGACTTACAATGAACCCTTCCATTCGGAGTTGTTTAAACAGGAGAGTTGGCTGTATGTAAGGCCCTTTAAACGAACAAGCATCAACATTAATGGAAAAATGTTTAAAACTATAAAAAATAAAATATATGTCCCATGATGGTCATGCACAGAAATCTTTTAGTAATCATGAAGGGTCAATGCCTGACTTTCTGACTGATTTGTACTTGCCTTTTAAACTGGTGCCTGTACAGTGGCTCATTTGCTGCCTTGCAACAAATGAAAGGCTTTTTGAATACTTGCTCTGTTTGGCCATATCCATGTACCCATAGTAAAGTAAAAATAAAGCTCAAATCTCCATTACCTTAATCATACAGTTTGTCCTGAGAGTACACAAAAAAAGGCCTCTTTTTTGCTTCCTTTTGGTATGGTAAATATACCATAGAACGCTTTTAAATTACATCTATTCCACAAGTTCAAGAGAAAAAAAAAAAAAAAAAAAAAAGCGGTTCATCCAGCCAGGACAAAAAAGGTGATGCTTGATAAACTATGTAAAGCTCATCTATACACTTCATAATAACTTTTGAATACATATACAGTATCTTTCTGCATATGAATGCAAACAAGCCTCTTCGGTAAGAAAAAAATGGTCTTATTTTCAATTCATAGACAAAGGATGAGAAAGAAGGAAGAAAGAAAAGAAAAAAAAAAAAAAATAAATAAAAAAAAAAAGGAAGGAAGACGGAAGACATTGTAGTAAAAAGCATAAACTGAAACCAAGGCAGTTCTTTCAATTTTATGCAACACAAAAACGAGAAACTAGAGTTAAATATTAATGGTAAAAACAATAAAAATGAGAAAAAAAAAAAACAGGAGAAATACCTAGACACATTTTATTTATTTATTTTTATTTACTTGTAAGGCTGCTTTAAAAGCCTAACTCCATGTTTACAACAATCTTTATCATTTGCTTGGGCCAAGCTGGAGGGGGTACGAGCCAGGAGCACCGGAGGAGGAGGATTGGGGCAGCTCTGTGCAAAACCATTGCATAGAGCAGGCAAGTAGAAGTTTGTTATTTTAGAAAACACACTTTAACATTTAAAAATACAACCACTAAAATCCAATATCTTATGTTTGTCAACTGACATTTCCCCTTTATTTTTATATACTTGAACAGTTAAAGTGGTTGTAAAGGCTCAAAAGGTTTTCACCTTCATGCATTCAGGTGAAAAACCTTTGGTGCTGCAGCTCCACCCAGACCCCCCCCCCCCCGACCTTTTTCTTACCTGAGCCCAATCCAATCCAGCAATGTGCATGAGCGCAGCGTCTCCAGCCACTGTCCCTCTCCTCACTGGACAGTGATAGCAGCAGGAGCCATTTTCTCCCGCTGCTGTCAATCAAATCCAATGACATGGGAGAGGGGCCGAGTCCCACTGTTTGTGTCAATAGATGCAGCAGTGGGATTTGGGAGCGAGCCTGCACGGGTGCCCCCAGGGTAGGCGGCTTTCTGTGGGGGTACCTGATGAAGAGGGGCCTGGAACGGCGGTGGGGCACCCCAGAAGAAGAGGACTGGGGCTGCTCTGTGCTAAAACGATTGCACAGAGCAGGAAAGTATAGGCATGTTATTTTTAAACAAAAATAAGGACTTATAACCCCCTTTAAACCTACGCAAAAGTGAAATGTCAGTTTTAGGTGGTGTATGGTGGGCTGGGACAACCACTAGCCCCTAGCTCTCGGAGATTGCAACGATAAGATCCCCCTTATGTAGTTATGCCCACTTTGAAGTGGTCGGAGTTCCTGCCCAACCTTGAAAGCTCACACCCTCAGCAGTAAGAACTCAGTGTAAAATAAAATTAAAAACATTTAGGCAATAGAAAGATCTCTTCAACCAGCCTGAACCCCACCCAAAAACACAGGAAAATGCCAAGTCTAACTCCAGGTTTAGAGGGACTTTAAAAATAGTTTGTTTGGACCAAGCTGGTCCAAACAAACTATTGCCTTCACAAATACAGTTTATACAGCCCTCTTAGCAGGTACATGTATGTAGCATCAGCTACATACAAGATACAGCTCTAAGTTCCAGCAGCGGTATTGGGGGGGGGGGGGGATTCCCTTCCTATTCCTGGAACAAAATCGTGATGGCACCCTCCCAGCTCAGCCATTCAGAGAATGCCTTGATTCATTCAAAAATACAAAGACTTCCTGTGAATGGCTGTGCAGCCCTGAACAGGATAGGAATAGGGTTGAGCGAACCCGAACTGTAAAGTTCGGGTCCGTACCGGACTTTTGGGTGTCCGGGACCCGGACCCGAACTATTGGCTGCAAGTTCGGGTCCGGTGTTCGGCGCTGTATTGGCGCCTTTTTCACAGCTTTAGGTCAGCCAATGGATGATCGTTTTACTAGTGTGCCCTAGAAGCCATCACAGCCATGCCTACTAATGGCATGGCTGTGATTGGCCAGTGCAGCATGTGACCCAGCCTCTATATATAGCCCACACACAGCACACAGCGTCATTCTGTTAGACACACATTGTTAGGCAGGTTCCTGTGCTGCAGATAGATAGAAGATTTTAGGAGTTCGTGTGCTAAAGTCAGTCCACATTCCTGGAATTAGTTAGATCAGTGAGCGATCTAGATAGCTAGAGTAGGGAGGGAGTTTCTTTATTTTGCAAAAGAAAGAGGCAGACATAATTATTGAAGAGATTCCTAAATCAATTGTACCCTGGCTGGGGTGCAGTGCACAGTAACAGTGCCATGAGGCCAGTGCCAGACAAAATCTAAACGTTTTACCTTCAAGCTCAGTGCAACATTACTGCACTGCATATACTAAGAGATACACCACAGTCTGTGTGTATTCTGCCATTGGAAAAACATTGCATAAAAATTGAATTTTGCTTTTTATTTTTTTTTTCCCCAATAGCATTTTCTGCGTGTTCCTACATACACGCTGTAGACACTAACCGTGTATTCTGATATTGCAAAAAAATATAATTTTGCAGTGTTTTTTTTTCTTCCCAATAGCATTTTCTGCGTTTTCATAAACGCTTTACGTGTATTCTGCTATATACAAAAACACCCATTTAGGGCGAGATCATAAATTTTGAAAATATGAGATCATCATCAAAAAGGGGACGTGGCCCAGGTCGTGGTGCTGCTGGTGGCGCTCCTGTTGCAGGGAGAGGACGTGGTTGATCTGTGCCAGCTACATGCACTAGTGTAACACCTTCCGCAGGTGCGAGTAGGCGACAGAGCCTGCAGCAGTATTTTGGCGCGCCTAATGAGGCTGTACGAATGTCGAGGCCAGGACAAGTACAGGCGATAGTAGATTGGGTTGCTGCTGACAGTGCCTCCGGTTCCTTCACATTGAACTTTCATCAGGAGACTGGGTGTGAGACAGAGTTGGCACCTGCAGCCAATGTCAGTCTTTCACCTCACCCCTTTGCAAATCAGCCAATCAGTCTGAGCCCCAAATCATGCAGCAGTCTCTTCTGCTTTTTGATGACTCTGTTAGCAGGGTTTCCCAGGGCCATCCACCTAGCCCTGTCTCAGAAGTGGAAGATTGTGTGCACCGATGCCCAACCACTTATGTTTCATGATGAGTACATGGGAGCACCAACGCAGCATGTCTCGGATGATGACGAAACACAGGTGCCAACTGCTGCTGCTTTCGCCATTGTGCAGACCTACAAGGAGGGCAGGGGTGAATTTTGGGTGAAGATGATGTGGAGGACGATGAGGTCCTTGACCCCACATGGAATCAACGTCATGCAGGTGACCAGTGTAGTTCAGAGGAAGAGGCGGTGGTCGCACAGAGCCACCAGCACAGCAGAAGAGGGAGCAGGGTGCAAAAGCGGAGCGTCCGTCCCCTAGACAGTACGTCTGCTACTGCCCAACGCAGCAAGGGACCGAGCACACCAAAGCCAGGTGCAAGGAGTTCCCTAGCGTGGCAGTTCTTCAGACAATGTCCTGATGACAAGACACGAGTGGTTTGCACGCTGTGCAATCAGAGCTTGAAGCGAGGCATAAACGTTCTCAACCTGAGCACAACCTGCATGACCAGGCATCTAAGTGCAAAGCACGAGATGCAGTGGAGTAGACACCTCAAAAACCAAGAAAGGTCTCTGGCTCCTCCTGCTTCCTCTTCTGCTGCAGTCTCGGCCTCTTCATCCACCTCTGTAGTGACAGTGACACCTGCCAACCCGCACACAGAGGATCTGCCAGCAACACTACCACCTGGGTCACCAACCATCTCCACAATGTCCCATGGAAGCTTTCAGCTCTATTTCCCAAACACTGGGAGCGGAAGAGGAAGTACCCCCCTAGCCACCCGCGATCCCTGGCCCTGAATGCCAGCATTTCAAAATTGCTCGCCTTTGAAATGCTGTCATTGCGTCTGGTGGAGACGCAGAGTTTTCAAAGGCTGATGTCATTGGCTGTCCCACAGTACGTCGTGCCCAGCCGCCACTACTTTTCCAGACGAGCTATCCCTTCACAACCAAGTGGGGGACAAAATCAGGTGTGCACCGCGCAACGCCATCTGTGGCAAGGTCCACCTAACTACGGATGCGTGGACCAGTAAGCACGGTCAGGGACGTTATATCTCCCTAACAGCACACTGGGTAAATGTAGTGGCGGCTGGGCCTGAGGCAGATAGCACTTTGGCGCATGTCCTTCCACCACCGAGGATTGCAGGGCACTTCAGTTTGCCTCCTGTTGCTAACTCCTCCTACTCCGCCTCCTCATCCGGTCAGCGTAACACCTTCACCACCAACTTCAGCACAGCCAGGGCTAAACGACAGCAGGCAGTTTTAAAAAACTTTCCTGTTTGGGGGAAAAACCCCACACCGCGCAGGAGTTGTGGAGGGACATGGAACAACAGACCTATGAGTGGTTGGTGGCAGTGAGCCTCAAGCCCGGTCTGGTGGTGTGCGATAATGGGCGAAATCTCGTAGCAGCTCTGGGCCTTGTCGGTTTGACGCACATCCCTTGCCTGGCGCATGTGCTGAACTTGGTGGTCCAGAGGTTCCTGAAGAATTACCCCGATATGCCAGAGCTGCTGCAGAAAGTGCGGGCCGTCTGTGCGCACTTTCAGCGTTCTCACCCTGCTGCTGCTTGCCTGTCAGCGCTGCAGCGTAACTTCCGCCTTCCCGCTCACCGTCTCATATGTGACGTGCCCACAAGGTGGAAATCCACCTTGCACATGCTTGCCAGACTGTGCGAGCAGCAGGCGATAGTGGAGCTGCAGCACGCGCGAGTCGCTCTGCGGAACAGCACCACTTCACCGCCAATAACTGGGCCTCCATGCGAGACCTGTGTGCCTTGTTGCGCTGTTTCGAGTACTCCACCAACATGGCCAGTGCCGATGACGCCGTTCTCAGCGTTACTATCCCAGTTCTATGCCTCCTTGAAAAAACTCTTAAGGCGATGATGGATGAGGATGTGGCACAGGATGAGGATGTGGCACAGGATGAGGATGGTTCATTTCCAAGGCTTTCAGGGCAGTCATTTACAAGTGGCTACGAGGCTGGGTTCCTGCACCAACAAGCGCCAGGTACAGAATTGTCTGGCAGCAAGGGCACAGTTCTGGAGGATGACGAGGTGGAGGATGAGGAGGAGATGGAGGAGGAGGAACCATGTTCACAGCAGGGTGGCACCCAGACCAGCTCATGTCCATCACTGGTGCGTGGCTGGGGGGGATACAGAGGACACAGACGATACACCTCCCACAGAGGACAGCTTTTCCTTGCCTCTGGGCAGCCTGGCACACATGAGCGATTACATGCTGCAGTGTCTCCGCAACGACCGCCGAGTTGCCCACATTTTAACTGGTGCTGATTATAGGGTGGCCACCCTGCTGGATCCCTGTTACAAGGACAATGTGCCGTCCTTAATTACCTCACTGGAGCGTGATCGTAAGATGCGCGAGTACAAGCGTACGCTGGTAGACGCGCTGCTGGTGGCATTCCCACTTGGAAGCGGGGGTACGGTGGAAGCACAAGGCGAAGGCAGAGGAGGAAGAGGTCGCCAACGCAGCCGGGGCACCGCCAGCACCTCGCAAGGCAGGGTTAGCATAGCCGGAATGTGGAAAAGCTTTGTCGGCACGCCACAACAACCAGCACCACCAGCTGAGATGGAACGTCTTAGCAGGAGGCAGCATTTCACCAACATGGTGGAGCAGTATGTGCGTACACGTACTGCATGACGGGTCTGCCCCCTTCAACTTCTGGGTCTCCAAATTGGGCACATGGCCTGAGCTTGCCCTTTACGCCTTGGAGGTGCTGGCCTGCCCTGCCGCCAGTGTATTATCTGAACGTGTATTTAGCACGGCAGGGGGCGTTATCACAGACCAGCGCAGCCGCCTGTCCAGAGCCAATGTGGACAAGCTCATGTTCATTAAAAGGAACCAGGCATGAATCCCACAGGACTTGGCCGTACCTTGTGCAGAATAGACACATATACCGGTGTTCTGACGAAAACTGTCTTGCTATCGGATAGTGTCCGGCCACTTACTGCGCAGGTGCAGTGCTTGCGCAGTACGGAGGACAAGGAGATTCACAAAATCTCCAAAGATGAACGTCGCCTGCGCAGTGAGTGCAGGTTCAAGCCCTACCATCCAAGTGGACATACGGTAGCACATAGTAACAGGGCTCGCTTGGCTAGGCTTCAACCTCGGATGATGTGGCTTGAACCTGGAGTCACCGCGCATAGTCTTCGGAGAGTTTCAAAATCCCCTTGTCCTATGTACTGAGCAAGCGCAGTACAGGGCGGACACTATGCGACGGGGGACAGAATTCAACACATCATTCACCACTAGCCTTACCCAGCCATTGTTGTATTTTTGAACCAGTGTTGGCTACCTCGTCCTCCTCCACCGCCGATTCCACCTACACCGCCACATCCACCGCCACCTCAACCTCCTACTCCATTTGAATTTCGTCCTCCTAGGTCAAGACTATAAAAAAATTCATTTTTTTTTAAATTTCCAAGTATTTTATTTTCCCACTATCTTATCCATTAAATTGAATAATTTTTTCCAGAAAGTGCGTATTCTGGGGTATTCCCACCATATGTGCGGCATCGTGCCGTTGAGTTTCTGAGGTTCTTAATGACTTCCTGTACCTCTTCTGCTGAGAAGGGGGCCTCCAGCATTTTTTTTTATTTTAAATTTTTTTTATGTTATTTTAAGTTATTTCCCTATCCACATTTGTTTGCAGATCACTTGCCATGCTCTTAACAACATTTTGTTGCCATTTGCAGCCCTCTAGCCCTTTCCATGACCTTTTTACAGCCATTTTAGTGTTCAAAGGTCCGGGTCCCCATTGACTTCAATGGGGCTCGGAGTCCGGGGTCAAGTTCGGTCCCGAACCCGGACTTTTTTTCCGAAGTTCGGCCGAACCCGAACATCCAGGTGTCCGCTCAACTCTAGATAGGAAGTCTCCATGCCTCTTATGGAACACAAAGCTGTATACTGTATGGAACTGATGCTGCATACAGGTTAATAGTGCTCTCAGTGGATGCATCAGCTAGTGAAGGGAAGTTTGTTTGAAACAGCTTGGTCCAACCAAGCTATATCCAACCTGGTGTTCAGAGAATCCAATTACCCAACAAATAGATTTCCCAATGTTATTTTACTCATCAAAAACAAAGTCACATTCTTCTAATATATATATATATATATATATATATATATATATATATATATATATATATATATATATATATATATATATATTCTTCTATATATATATATATATATATATATATATATAATCCTGGAAGAAAGTGAAGTGAACACATTTATAAAACAGATCCTCATAGGATTGGTTACATTTCTGTCTAAACCAGGAAAATAAAAAAAGGGAAGCAAAAAACAAGCAGCAGACATGAGACTGAGGAGACACCAGATGCCTTTCAAAACATGGCAGACAACAGGTTCAAAAAGCATGTCATCCATTCCATAAAACCTAATAATCAAGTCTGAGTGAACCTTTAAAGATTCAATAGATTCCAGTTATCAGATAATAAACAGTTGTATGCCAAAATAGAATTCTACTTGCAAAATTAGTCGCATGCACGCATTTCACTGCAGTATTGCACAGTTTGAAATATTTTGGAAGAAAAAAAATTAAATAAAATTACTCTACCTGAAGGAGGTACTGCGTCATTGTACATGGAGATAGCGCCACATACAGCAATTCTTCCAAATGTTTTCATTTGTTGCAAGGCAGCATCTGCAAACTTTCCTCCAACCTAAAGCAAAAAAAAAAAAAAAAAAAAAAGAGCCACAATATTATATTTTTTACAGAGGTAAAAGATTCGTACACACCATTCTTAGGACAGTAAATGGAAAGGTGTCATGTGTACTGGGTCCAACACCAAAGGATAATCTAGAAATCAAAATATTTATTGAATATAATAAACTAGTAGAAATTAGCAAAAAAATATAAAATAAAAATAAAAAGTCAACTGGCGTCATAGTAATTATTGAGTGGCAATAGTTGTGTGCGATTCAAATATTCCATATTTTGTCAAATTTGGCTGAGCATCCCCTAGAGTGAAACGTGGCATTGTATAATGGAATAGCAGAATTAATCAAGGCCTTCCAGAGAGGGCACCTTGGGTTGCTTCCATTTTAGAATTATAGCTTTCCTTGCATAGAACAGCAATAGGCTTATAAGTCGGTTACTCGTCGGTGAGTCAGGGTAACCGCCAGGCCTAGCAAGCAGACCGACAGTCTGTCGAATGGAAATCGTAGTAAGGGAGAAACATTTTAGCTGGGGACAGGACCACAACAGGTGACAAAAGTCTGCATCTCTACTGCCATACTTCCAACAGCATGAAGAAGCATAACATTTTTGTGCAGTCAGACCCAGTGAATAATTTTGATTAGATTAAATGGTCTCTGACAAACCAAAATTGCAAAAAAGTTAAATAACGAGAAAGCTTAAAATTAGTAGAATGGAGTATAATTCTAAAGATACATGTGACAGAAGGCAAAACAAGGGTATATTTGGGTCTTTGAGTATACCTCTATGGATTGCTTATAAAAAAAGGATACAAAAAAAAAAAAGAAATTAAGTTTTATTTTATTTATTTTTAATGAAAAAAAAATTGTCTTTAATGAAAGAAAGTTTAGATAATTTCCGTTTCTATCCTTTTAAGAGATTAGATTAGTGATCATAGAGGTATACCTAGTCCCAAATATAACCTTCTTTCGCCTTCCAACAATTGCAAAAAAGGGTATTCCCAAGCATCTTCCCAGTCCTCTGCATTCATGTTCAGGACATCATTCTGCCACTTAGAAAACAGGCCCTCCAGTCCAAAATGAACCAAAGTGCTTTATATATGTTGGAAGTAGCTTTAATCAGATGGTCATCCTGCAAACAAAGATTGCAGGTTGGACTGAAAGAGGAGGCGCACAGGTTGAGAAGTAAAACGGAGTAGCAAATGCTTGGCGAAGTTGGAGAGATCTAAAGAAATGGCAGTTGGAAAGCACAAAACTTTTGCTCGAGTGTGTCAAAAGACATTAAAGTGGAGTTCCACTCAAAAGTACTGTACAATTCCTTGAAGGTACAAAACTCTTGAAGGATGGCTTGCAGATCAGAAATGTGGACTCCCGCCATGGTCAGCAGTTCAGAGATCAGTCTGATAAATGGCGATCTGCCACTTGTTTAGCCAAAAGGCGCCCGTTTGTCACCTGACTCAAAGATTCTGCCCGCAAACAAATGATCAGTTTATGCAAGGGTGGTGTAATTGAGATTCACCGCTCTTCTGACTTGGGCCAGATGGAGATAGGCATCTGGTGTGGAAAGTTCTGCAAAGGAGACAGATGCTTTAGACCACTTTCACACTGAGGCGCTTTTCAGGCGCTTTCACGCTAAAAACAGCGCCTAAAAAGCTCACGAAAACCTATTTACATTAAAATCAATTAACGCTTTCACACCGGGGCAGTGCTGTGAAAAACTCCCCTCCCTATTGAAATGAATGGAAAGCTCTTCAAAAGCGCTCAGTGTTTTTACTGGCCGTTTAGAAGCGCTTCAGTGTGAAAGTGGCCTCAGGTTCTTGGCTCTCCAAGCATATAGTCTCTGAATTGCAATCATCTGATGGCTTTAATTGCTGATGAGTAATTGTCTCGCATTGTTGCCTTGAAGGCATCCCACACACAATTGCCAGAGAAGCCGTGTCATCATTGAGCAACCAAAGAGATTCAATTTGTTGACACTATTTCAGCAACGTTTTCATTTTGAACCCATCGGGGAGCCAGTCTCCATGGACCCAGGTGCCTCTGACTTCCCAAGATGGAGGCATAATTCCAATGGAGAATGGTCAGAGAGTCCTGTTGGAAGATACTGTAGGAAGCCTCAGAGTTTAGATATTACTGAAGAGGTACCAAAAGCAAGATCAATCCTGGAACTCGATTTGCGGGTTGCAGATAAATGGGAGAAGGCTTTGGTGTTCACATGCTTCCACCTCCAGAGTTTAGGTGTCTGGCCAAGGTATCAGATCAGGGCTAGCAGTACAGTGTGGGTTGGAGAAATCAAGTTTAGGGTCCAGAATTTAAATTTAAATCCCCAATTTTTCATATATGGTGTACAGTAGGGAGAGATCTATGGGGGGCAGATACACATCAACAAAGGCCCATAGGACTGAGTGTAGATCCAGTAGTAATATGACATATTTACATTCCGGGGTCAGTTATAAAACTCTCTCCACTTTGCACGGTAGGGATTGGTTTATTAGTACAGCAACACTTCTTGCATATGTGGAATAGATTGCATGAAAAGCCTGCCTAACCCAGGATCTGCACAGGGCCAAGATACGAATACCAGTGAGATGGGTCTCCTGTAAATACAGGATGCGCAGTTTATGTGAATTGAGACTTTGAATAGGAGGGAGCATTTCGATTTGTCATTGAGGGCTCTTATATTCCAGGAAACCAACTTGATTTCAGACATAGCCATGGCATATAATACAATACAGCAGGGGAGTAATGCAACCTGTAGAGTATACAAAAAACATCAATGACCAAGTACACAACTGCCACTGTATGTTGGTGTGAAAGCAAAAAAAAAAAAAAAAAAAAACCCTGGAGAAATTGAGCAGCGAGAACTATAAAAAAAAAAAAAAAAAAAAAAAAAATGAAACTCCCTACTACTTAGCCAAAACCCCAACATAACCAGGCTTAGCAATTTGTTCCCAAAACTGAAGTACAAAAATATGCTACACAGACAAAATTAAAGGTTCGTAGATCCAACTAGGTGGCCTTGTTGGGTGACCTTAGTGTGTCCTTGAGTAGGCAGTCTTGAGAAGGGGGGGGTAATACTCTTTAAGAAGGCACTGTTGAGCGTCCGACAGGGAAAACACACCTTCCTTGCCTGTAGTGCAGAGATATAACCTGTGTACCAACATAAAAGCCCCGTGGCTGCCAGCGGCAACAACCAGATGAAAATTATAGTCTGTGCATAGAAAGGGCTCCAAAACAAGAAGAGTGGGTGGTCCTGCAGGCACCCCCAACATGAAAGCAGTAAATATAGTTTTGCAGACACACACAAAAGAGTGAAAACTAACTAAAGAAATAGAGCTGGTAGGAGAAATAGGATGGGATACAGTACAGCTCACCAGGGACAACAAGCAGTTTAAGCTGGCCGATCTACCCTGCAGAGAGTCAGGAGCCAAGCGTTGGCAGTTTCAGGCGAATCCAAAAAATCTCAGTTCCCTCCTAAAGGGACTTGGAGGCGGCTAGGATACAGCTTGTGCAGAGCTTTTTGCTGACTTTAGTGAAGGATTTTCTTTTTTTCTGAAGTTCAGCATTAAAATCCAGAAACCGGTGCACTGCAGAATCTTGATAGGAGAGAGCTGGGTGTTTGAGCTTCACCAAGAATCCTGTCCTGGTCCCTATAATTAAGGAACCGGACCAGGAAAGGTCTAGATGAAGCTCCTGCATAGCAACAGCCTGTTGGCACTGTGTGCATGTTCCACCACATAAGTAGGCAAGACTTTTGAGAGACCCAGAAGTTCCTAAAAAAGGATCTTACCTGTAAAATCCATTTCTTGGAGTACATCACAGGACACAGTGCAGCCATAATAATTACCATTTGGGTTATACGCCACTTAAAAGGTGAATGGACACTGGCAATGAAAAGGACAGGAAGTTGCCCTCTATATTCCATACAGGAAGTATCTCAGCATTGTAGCAAGCAACAAAATTTCCCAGACAAGACAGGGGGGGGGGGACCTTTGTCCCATGATGTGCTCCAAGAAATTGATTTTACAAAAAAAAAAAAAAAAAAGTCATTGTACATCATAGGACACAATTCAGCCATAATAATTGCTATCTGGAACATCCCATGATTACGACAACCGCCATCAGACTAAAGGATCTACATTCCTGCTTACAGCATGCTCTGACTAAACGCAGTCCTCCTGAGCTCCAAAATCCACCTGAAAAATCTAGTGAAAGTATGCACTGAAGACCAAGTAGCGGCCTTGCGAATCTGAGCCATAGACATTTGATGACAAACTGCCCACGAAGCACCTACCCTCCTGGTAGAATGTGCCTTCACCCGAAAGGATGGTGCCTCTCTTCAGACTTAAGTCTCAATTACCAGGTGAATTCAACAAGAAATCATTGATTTTGATGCCGCCAGACCCCTATTGGGCCCATCTGGCAGCACAAAGAATCGGTTTTCTGAATTTAAGCGGATGCTTTCAAGTAAACTTTTACTGCATGCACCACAGTGAGAGAATGTAACAATTTTTCCTCTGTAGAACGAGGATTTGCAAAGAAGGTAGTGCGATATCCTGATGCAAGTGAAAACTACCTTGGTTAAAAATCTGAGTAGGGGTGGAACGCCACTAGCGATTCATAGATTGTCCAGCTGGTTCCAGAGAGCTACACAGTGGCTAACACTGATCGCGCAGTACTCCTGGGGGGGGGGGGGGGTAAGGCCAACTGGTGAGTGCATTATATTACCAGCATGGATAAGAGCACCGGCACCACTGTCACCTAAAAGGATATAAACAGCATTATTCTGATAAGGAACTGGACACTGTTTGTGAGCACAAGTCACTTTATTGATTCATTATTGGACTAAATTTACCGTTTGCTTTTGCACATCCTTCTGTTTACACAGTGGGATACATATACATTTTTGCATTGTGTTCTTATCCCTTTCATGATTGTAGGTTCATCCACTGAGACACTGCAATAGGAGGGTCAAATACATATGCTACCTGCATATATAAAAAGGAACCACCAAGTAGTGTATGGTAACAGATTATTTATATAACACACACACACACACACACACACACACACACACACTAGAATCATTTTATGCACTTATCCGACACCCCGCATATTGCAGAGGGTGTAACACACAAGCACGTATCACTTTAAAACATGTTCTTCTCATTTGTAAAATCAAGGTTAAACTGCATTCTGCAGTATATGCAACACCTTTAGCACATTCTTTTCATTGCTACGCTACACAGGGCAGAGGGTGCAACACACGAGCAGTTTAAGGCATTTTTAAAAACTGAATTTTTCAGAAAGTACAAGTTTCCAGCACCCTTTTGCAATATATTTGGAAGTTGAAAAAAAAATCTAAGTATCAAAATGTATTATTTATAAGGGGAATAGCGCCACACCTAATTACTCCCTGGGATTTTAAATTGTCCAAGGCCTGAACAAACAACCTGCCCTTATCTGAACCAAGGTACATTAGATCTTACAAAGCGAGAGGGGGGGGGGGGGGGGGGGTGGGGGAGGCGGGGGGTGGAGGGGGGGGGGGGGGGGGGGGGAGAATGACCCGGAAATCAAACTTGTAACCTCGAGACACTGTGGGGGATGACCCACCCGTCTCGAATCACCCCCTGCCAAGCTTCTGTGAACTGTAGAAGCACCCCCCCACCCGAATGAATGGGGGTGCTCCTTCACAAAAGGAAGGCCTAGAGCACAACTTGGCAGGCCCCAGGGCTTTCTTGCTGCTAACCGCAGATGGCTGAGACTACCAAAGCTCTCGAAGTAGAGGTATTAGGTACAGAGGTGCTAGGAATGTTAAAGATGGACGCTTACTCCTTTCTTTGGATATATTTATCCAGGCCTTTCACCAAAAAGACACTCCCCATGAAAGGGGAAAAATCAGCCAGAATTCTTTGCATGGCAATTCTGCCAACTAATTCTTCAATCACATGATTCTCCACATGTGCACTGACCCCAGAGAAAAACGTGAGACCTGCTGTAGTGAGTCTTTATGGCATGTACTGCAAAGCTTAAGGCGCAAGCACATCCACCAACTCTTTAATCACTCTTAGTTAAATCACTAAAGGTGATTTTCAAGATTGAAAAACTCCCATTACCGATACAGCTTTGCGGAAACTGCAATAGCAAAAGACGATTTTTGTAAATATTCCAACTCTTTATCTGCTGGATCTTCAAACACTTGTGCACTGTTAACTGGGCAGGTCCAATTTATGTTTACAGAAGAAATAGCTGCAACCGATAGCTTGCTCCATTTTCTTATAAAGGTTTCCTCCAGGAGGATATAAAAAAAAAAAAAAAAAAAAAAGAAGTTTTTTTTTTTTTTTTTTTTTTTTTTTTAGGAGGTACAAAGATCATGTCAGGGTGGACCCCATCGGCATAAACTACCTGCTCCAATAGCGGGTGCAAAAGGAATGCCTGAGGAGACTTTAATGAGCCCAAGGAGGAAAAGAAGCCCCTGAAACCTCGAATGGATGCAAGTTAAACTCATACAGGACCATTTCTGAGAGACTGGATCAACAATCTCTTGGCCTGAGAGGCTGACCTGGTTTCCTCAGGTCCCGATTCTCCAGAAGTGACCTTCCTTGTGGTCATCTAGTGCTATACTTTTCATATCCTCCGCCTATCATGTTCCAACACAGGAGGTTCAGGAAAGGGAGCCCTTTTTATGTTTGAGGAAATCATACCGGCCATTTTCCCTCTAACCCAGCTAAAGCAGACATCAAATCGTCTTTAGTAACAAACTGATGCAAAAGCACTAGAAGTGGCTACAATGCCTGACAACATGTAATGGCTTAGATTCTGACCCTTCAGGGGAAGTCACCACAGTGGAAGCCCAACTAGGATCCTCTAATCCTGATGGTGCACTTGCTTTTTCTGGAAGACATTGCTTGAGCAAGATAGACAGACAATGGCAGTGCATAGTAAATTGCAGATATGCAGATAGCAGAAAGATTAGAACAAACTATACAAGGTTGTTCTGGCCTACTGGGCATGTTAAATTACAATGAGGTAAAATACTCTTGTGCAAACCATCCCACGGTAGGGCTGTGTCCCAGCACAGCCCCTACCACAGCTCAGTCAGTACCCAGTTCAGTGCCTGCAATCCTGTGTCCCCCACCTACCCAGTGACTTATGTGCCCAGCCGAAGACTGCTGTGTAACCCTTTGTTTCTCATCTGGTTGCCTCACAGGAATACTGCTCACCCACATGCGATTTTAAAACTACCTCTTATGCGGCGAGCTGCATGCATGCCTGCAGCCTCTCAGTGCATGCGGCTGCCTTCAGGAGCATGCCTTATGCACACGCCCCGGCTACTTCCACACCAGAAAAAAGGTGTTCTGTCAAAAGAGCCAACTCAAAATCTTCAATTACTTCACTTCCGGTGACTCCAGCAGCAGTAATTGCAGATTGACGACTTGGCTGTTTTGACAGAACACCAGCAGCGTATACACTATATAATGAAAGAACATTGTTGGTTAGTAGCTGCCGAACTAACAACCTGGCCGCCTCCGAGGCGGCAACTTTTTGACTCCAAAACAGCCAAGTCATTGTGTACATGTTCCCGATGTTCTGTAAAAAATAGCCAAGTAGCCGAAATCTGCAATTACTGCTGCTGGAGCGTCACCAGAAGTGATGTAATTGGAGATTTTTACAGAACACTGGTCTCACAACCTCCAGAATGGACGCAGACACTTAGTGCCACCTAGTGGAGAACTGTGAAATTTCAGGCAATTTAGGCAGACAGGACTGCATTGAAATCTCCACATACAGCCTGTCATACCAAATAGGCAAAACACTTTATTCCATAAGGAGATGACCAACCAATCCCGCCGCAGGATCAGCCTATAGGCAAAAGCCCCAATCTTCACCCATCACGGCGGGCTGTCGCTTCAGCCTTAAAGGACTGGGTACCCACTTTAAATTAGGGTCCACTTCCTTGGACCTGTACAGCACCCTACAGGAAACTGCCTTGAAGCTCTTGCTGACCAGGGTTCCATTACTCAAGGATCACATTACAGGAAAAACCTTGCTTCTTTAGCAGAGGCCCGTGTACCATCCATTTTTGCTTTTAGCCATCTGAAAAGATCAGATTACCCTCTTTCCCTGAAAGAAAGACCTAGTGTGATTGTCGGTGATGGCTGCAATATAAGCCCTACCCCCAAAATAAGCCCTAGTTAAAGTCCCTGTAGGTCTTATTTTCTGGGAAATAGGGCAGGGCTGATTTGGGGGGGGGGGGGGGGGGGGGGGGGGGGGGGGGGGGGGGGGGGGGGGGGGGGGGGGGGGGGGGGGGGGGGGGAGTAGGGCTTATATTGCAGCCATCACCGACAATCACAATAGGTCTTATTTTCGGGGAAACAGGGTAGTTAGCCCATTTCTCAGGACCATCGTCCATTTTGAAAGGCTTCACAATCATGACCATCACCTTCATACACAATGAAAAAACAAACAAACACTGGAGGTACTTCCTGGGAGGGGTTATATAGAGGGGAGCCTCCTGTCTTTTTTGGTTTGCCAGTGTCCATTCACCTATAGGTGGCATATAACCCAGATAGTAATTAATAATATTATGGCTGCTCTGTGTCCCATGATGTACGATAAAGAAAAAAGGTCTCAGCAAATTCTGCTGGGTGGTCACCTTCAGCCCCTTCTGGTAGGCCTAGTACACACTGAGGTCGACCTCTCTTGTATCTCCAGCCCAGGCCCCACAGAGTGGAAGAGATGGTGGCTAGGGTCAGGAACACGAGGACCTGTAAGTGTTGCTTGCAGAGCTTGTGGCAAGAGTTGTAGACCGATTCAGGCAGAACATCAGGTCAGGAACTGGAATGAAGCTGGATAGATCAGCCGAGGTTAAAGGGGAACTCCAACCGGCTTGCAGGTTCAGGATACATGGCTTGCCGGAACTTCCTGTAATCTGGAGACCGAAGTAAGACCCAATGAGCTAGGATGGAGGTCAGCCAGCACAGGCACTCGGAGAAGGCGTTGAGCCAAGCAGGGAACAGGAGCGAGGTCACTAGGATAGCCGGATTCAGCAGTAAGCAGACAGCAAGGTACCAAGACATTAGGCAGTAGCAAGCCAGAATCAAGAACCGGTAATCAGGAATGTAACAGTGAAAAAGCCAGGTTCAGCAACAGGCATCAGGAAACAGCTGAAGACCAGTCAGCATTGATCAGGAGTCAGGGCACCCTTTAAATAGACCGCCTGGCACCAATTGGGGCTAGGGACATGCTCCCACGCATGTGCGCAGTCCATCACGCATGCGTATTGGCACATATAGGAATACGCGGTCGCCCGTGTATGCATGCGCACGCGTGTGCGCTGGACGTATTCCAATAGTTCTTACAGGTGGGGTCCTCCGTGGCCGTGATGCGGGACTCTGCCCCTGATTTTATCCAACTCATTGCAGATCAGATTGCATTTCTATGCAAGTTGGTCAATCCTCTCCAGTTAGGAGGTTTTTCCCAGTTCTATAGCCTGCAGGATTAACGTGGTGTCAGCACCCTGAGTTTGAGCAGTGGAAGCTGTACTGCACTCTTGTTTGCTTGCAAGATCCATTCCAGCCAGGAGTGCATGCATATTGTGAGCCAAGATGACTGGAGCTTTCGGTTCCTTTTTTGAAGTAGGAGCCGCGGAGAGGCTCTTTGACGGCATCACAGGATGCTCTGGGACCAGCGGGAAAGTTGGGCGAGTCGGGTAGACCGAATGCCAGAGAAAATAAATAAAATATATAATTTTTTTTTTAAATAAAAAAAAAAAAAAAAAAAAAAAAAATCGGGCAAATGAGAGCAGGAGAATACAAGATTAGAAGGAAGCTCTTCTCCCAGGTGTCCATCCCACTCTACCTCTGATCATGCCCCCTAAGACCATTATTTCTGCCATGGGTTTAAAATTGTAAGGATCAAATAGGTTTAGGTTTCAGACAATGTCCAAGAATCCTTTAGACAGGCTTCCATAAATAAAACTGTCCTGATAGAACCGAGATCTACTGCTTCCTGCTTCCTGAACACCAGTGATACAACTCATTCACATTTACAAACACCGGAGATAAAAAGGAAACATTTTTGCTGTCATCATGACTGTGCATATTTGTACATGTTACTGCATAGCCATGTAAATACTTTGCCAAGAGGCCAATTATGTAATGCAAACATTTAGTAACCCAAAGCAGATCATAATAAAAAGTCTCTCAGTTAAAAGCAAAGCAAATTTTTTTTATTATTATTGCTACAATACATAGAATGCTCAAGCGAACTTACATTCTCAAAGTAACAGTCATAGCCCTCTGGAGATGCCGTCTTCAGTGCTTCCTCTAAAGAGCCCACTGTCTTATAGTCGAAAGCTTCATCAAAACCAATTTCCTTTAAATACTCAACTTTTTCCTTTGAGCCAGCAGATCCGACTACTTTACAGCCCTGATGAGAAAAAGAAAAACAAACCACACTCTTTACTTTTTATTATTAATTTCAGACCATAGTTCTCTTCACTGTGCGTTTTTGATTTGGGGCTGACAGCAATTGTACATAGGATTCATACTTACCTAGGTGGATGCAGTATCAGTCCAATGCTGCATCCGTCCCCCAGCTCCTCTACACCGAGAACCGAGCGAGCGATCACTCGGTTCTCCCAGTTCCGTGAGCAAACAGCTGCAGCCACAGCTCTCTGCTCTGCCCCCTCCTCGCTCATTGGAGCACTGAGCTGTGAAGCAGCCGACTCAGGCTCTCAGCGGCTCGCCTGATAAACAGCGATGTCAGCAGAGAGCGGACTTCAGCCCACTCTCTGCTGAAAACAGGTCACAGAAGTGCAAAACAAAAATTGCACTCGTGTGATCCATAGGAGAAGTAGAGCCAAAACGAGCTTTGGCTCTACTTCTCCTTTATAAAAAAAAAAAAAAAAAAAAAAAAAAAACACACAAACAAAGAAGGACCCTTGCACACTGGTGGAGTCCGCCAGCGGATCTGCCCCCTCAGCAGGGGATCTCTCTGCTGAGCAGGCGGATGACAGGTCCGTGTCTGCTCCACTGATGCAGAGCGGACACAGCCCACTGTTTTCTATGGGGCTGTCAGATGGAAACGGACCACCCGTCATCCAATCTGCCAAACGGATGAGGAATGGATCCCCATCTGTTTTTAGTGGATCGGATGCTTGCGGTTGCCAGGGAACACTCGTTCGCGGACATCCGCTGCATAATAGAGAGCACTGGATGGTCCGATCGGGTCCACCTGAAAAACCGACAAGACGGACCTGATCGATCCATCAGTGTTAAAAAAAAAAAAGGGACCTTACTTTCATAGCCGTGATACTTTGGGACTCTTTCACATCAGCAGTTGTATTAGAATGCAGTGAGAATACTGCAGTGCTTATGTGCTGGAAACACAGCAACCTTTCTATTCCCCCCTCAAACTTTACTGAAATTTCAGTGACATTTATTGCAGTGCTATTGGCTGCAGAGCAGTGCAATGCAGTGGATCGTATTGCAGCATGTGGTGGAAAAAAAATAAAAAGTACGGCATCATATTTTTCAGCATACACAACCCGCATCAGTGTTGTGAACTGAGCCGATTGTAACCAAGGCAAAGTTGCCTTGTCTTGGGTCTGTGCAGGTCAAGCACAGTCCCAATGCACCTGGTGGGACTGGGACCTAAACATGTCATTTTTGTAACATTTAGTCTCAGTCTACGTGATCGATGTCATTTTCATCCTGGGATGAGTCATATGCACAGTACTATGTAAATTGCTATAGTTGCAGTCGTCTGGAGAGACTAATATCTTTTGCTGAATGACCTTGAAAATTAGATTGCTTCCAACACCTGCACTTCCCTGGCAAGCCCTGCAATATGCAGGGCGAACATGGGGGAGTATGAGGGGAATGTTTTCTCATCTGCAGGTTGCTATTGGTGAATGCAGCAGGCTAGCAACAGCGCCTGATTGGTGGATGGCGGCGGGAGCGCTAAAGCCCGCGAAACGGGGCCCTTTAAGAGCGGATCGTCCGGCCTTACCTGTCTCTCTGAAGCAAGACCGGGACCCCCTACCCCTGCAGAGCTGACAGAAGAAGATGGAGGCTTCCAGAGACCGCGAGGCGCTGCTGCGCCGCCTAATAGAGAAGGCGGAGGGAGCTGGAGGAGAGGAGTGGCTACAGAGATGCCTGGAGGACAGCCCCAACATGGCTCCGCATGGTCCGCCCCTCAGCATGGCCGAGGATGTCACTGGGGAAAAGATGGTGGAGCCTATAGCCAGCATGCGCAGTCCGCGCCTACAGCCAGCAAGGAGGAAGAAGAAAGCAAAGTCCTCTGCTTCTCCTGTCCCGCGGAAGAAGGGGAGAGCCAGCAGCATGCCTCTCAAGGACGCTGCCTCTACTGAGAAAGAATGCAGTCAGCCAGCAGCTTCCAGCCTAAAGGAGGGGAGTTCGCCCAGTGGTGAGACATGTTACAACATCCCTGTTAATGACATGTGTTTGTTAATGACTTCCTTATCTAGCCTTGTAAATGATCTTAAAGGGGTACACACAGGTGGTACTGAGGTAAAAAAGTTTGAGGAGGATTTATATAATTTTCATGGGTTACACACAGATGGTGCTGGTGTGGTTAATGATACAGGTGCACAAAAGTTTGGTGCTTTTTCTATCACTAAAAATGACGTTAAAGGGGCACAGCGGTCTGGTGCATGTTTGCAGAACTCTGCTTATGGTGGTATTAAAGAAACTAATGGCGCACAGTATCATGGTGCTTTTCAGGATAATAGGAATGACACGGTTTTTGGAGGGGCACACTTTAGTGGTGCTATACAGCAGCCTAATGATGGCGTGCGGGTGGATGTAGTAAGCCCAGTATGGCGCAGTTTATCAGGTGTGCACGCAGATGCTTCTGAGTTATCAGCAGGTGGGGTGCTGCCGCAGACAGGCAGGCGCATAAATCAAGCAGCCACTTCTCCACGGGCAGCTGAGTCATCATTTAGGCTGCCTATGCCATGCGACATTTCCCCGCTGGGTTTTCACTTAACAGATACTGTAAAGGATAAAATTTGGAAAGGTGAATTTATTGATCTAATGTCTTTATTGCCAGCTTCCAAAGAATTTATGGCTAGAGTTGATAAACGCTCTGATGACAGAGCAGAGGAGGATCGTAAGAAGTCCATACCAAAAACTTTTCAGAATTGGTTGCAGGCCTTTTGCATTTATGCGGCCGTGCTAGGGGAGCGTTTTCCTGGGAAATGTTCAGGGCTTTTCAGCATGTGGATATAATAGCGGAGGCTTTTCGCCATTTTGGGGGTATAGCATGGTTCACTTATGATGAGAACTTTAGGCAAAAACTGGCCGTTCACCCAATGTTGCAATGGGGTTGCAAGGATGTGGGTCTATGGCTAAACCTCATGCTGCCACAGAAGCCGCAGTTTGCTCCCCGGGTAGTGCCCCCACAGAATAGTTTTCGCAAGGGATGCTGTTTCGCCTTCAACGAAGGGCATTGTAAATTCTTGGCTAATTGCAGATATAGGCATGAATGCTCTTTCTGCAGTGGTGCCCATCCTGCAAACAGGTGTTTTCGTAAATCGGCCGCATCCTCCTCTACAGCAGTACCCAGGGAGACAGGAGGGAAGGGCCAGGACGCCAGTGAAATTATCAAACATGCAGCCTTGGCTAGAACAATACCCAGACCGCACGATGGCTCGGCTGCTGTTTGAGGGTTTTGCTAATGGTTTTTTGGTCCCTTCATATTCAGGTTCTGGGTGCGTCCGGGTTGAGAATCTACGCTCAGTCAGGATGCACCCTGACATTGTACAGGAAAAAATCAATAAAGAGATCACTGAGGGTAGAGTAGCGGGGCCTTTTAAGCTTCCACCTTTTGAGAATTTCCGCCTCTCCCCCTTGGGAATTGTTCCCAAGAAGGAGAAGGGGAGTTTTCGACTCATACACCACTTGTCTTATCCAGCAGGTTGTTCACTAAATGATGAGGTCTCTGGGGTCCTGGCCCCGGTGTCCTATGCATCATTTGATGAAGCACTGATGCTGTTACGTCAATTTGGGCAGGGGGCTTTGTTGGCTAAGGCAGATATCAAGTCTGCCTTCCGGCTGCTGCCCGTGCATCCGCAGGGATTTAATTCCCTGGGGTTTAATTTTAAGGATCAATTTTATTTTGACAAATGTCTACCAATGGGTTTTGCCTTGTCATGTTTTTATTTTGAAGCCTTTTCTACCTTCTTGCACTGGGTTGTAGCACAGTGCCTCCCGGAGGGGGGCCTGTTACACTACCTAGATGATTTTTTGTTCATTGGTCCAGTGGACTCACAATTGTGTTCTAAATCGCTGGACACTTTTTTGAGGACGTGTACCCTTTTTGGGATTCCTATCGCCCATGAGAAAACGGTCCTCCCGGCCACGACGATTGAATTTTTGGGCATCACAATCGACTCAATGCGAATGGAGTTTCGGCTACCGGAAGAAAAGCTGTGCCGGTTGAGATTATTAATTTCATTGTTTTTGTCCAAAAGGAAAGTATTGTTGAAAGAGGCGCAATCCCTATTGGGGCTTTTTGCATTCGCAGCCAGGGTGATCCCGATGGCCAGGATATTTTCAAGGCGTTTCGCCTTGGCCACAAGTGGTTTGCTGTCCCCATATTCACATATTCACCTGTCAGCAAATGTGAAAGAGGACTTGAAGGTGTGGGATGCTTTCCTTTCTAATTTTAATGGCTCAACAGTATGGCAACAATCTATTATGGATGATTTTCAATTAAATTTCTTCACCGACGCAGCTGGTTCATCAGGTTTTGGGGCTTTTCTGAACGGCAGTTGGTGTGCTTCTGAATGGCACCCCAGCTGGCTACAGGGGGAAGTTATACGGAATATAGTCCTGTTGGAACTTTTTCCTGTCGTAGTTTCATTAATAATATGGAAGGAGTTCTTTAAGAATCGGAGGGTGCTAGTACATACAGATAACAAAGGCGTTCTATTTGCCATAAACACGCTGTCATCAAAATCTGAAATGGTGATTAAGCTACTGCGTTTTGTAGTATTACATTGTTTTCGTTGTAACATTTGGTTGAAGGCTCAGTACTTACCTGGTTTACAGAATGATATAGCTGACGCTTTATCTCGTTCACAGTTCCAACGTTTTCGGGATTTGGCGCCTGCGGCGGACCAAACGGGCACCCCCTGCCCAGATTTCCTCTGGGGCTTGATTTGGGACTGATGGCTACTCACCTCCGGGGCTCACTGGCGCCGAAGACATGGCAGGAATATGGTTTGGCATGGTCCAGATGGTGTTCTTTCTGCTCTCAGCACGGTACAGGGGTTCTGGAGGTGAATGGTTATGTCGCTCTGGCTTTCATATCTTCGTTAATAAATGCAGGTATGAGTCCGGGTTCAGTTAACAAGATTGTGGCTGGTGTTTCCTTTTTTCTCAAATTTTCCGACCGCCAAGCGCTTACTTCATTTTTTCAAGTCAGGCAAATTTTGAAGGGCTTTCGGAAATCGGCTCCTTCTAAGGATGGCCGTCGGCCTATTTCTGTGGAGTTATTAATCAACCTGTTATCGGTCCTGGAGGTTGTTTGTACATCTATGTTTGAAGTTTTTCTTTTCAGGGCAGCATTCTCGGTCACTTTCTTCGGTGCTTTAAGGATCGGTGAATTTACGGCTAGGAATAGGTCTTCCTCTTCTTTTCTTTTGTTCAGGCATGTAGTCTTGGGGCCGGATAATCTTCGTGTCTTTATTTGCAGGTCAAAAACTTTTGGATTGGGTAAAGGTCAATGGGTGCCTCTGGCTAGTTCCCCGGATCCGAGAGTATGCCCAGTAGTGTTGGTATCAAATTTTTTGGCTGTGCGCCCCTCATGCGAGGGTTCCTTTTTTATCCACCAGAACAGTTCCCCGCTTACCAGATTTCAGTTTTCAGCTGTTCTTGCTTCTTGCCTTAGACGGCTCAATCTTTCAGGTTTTAAATTTTCATCTCATTCATTTAGGGTTGGGGCCGCCACAGCGGCCAATCTATTGGGTTTCCCTATAGAAAGTCAAAAGAGGGTCGGTAGGTGGGCTAGTGATAGGTACAAAATTTATGTTCGCCCAGATCTATTAACGCTATGATTTTGTTTCAGATCCAGCTACTGAGGCAATTTGGATCGTAGGCCACTCCTACATTTTCTGGGCTGGTAAGCAAGCTTCTTCTAGGATCTACTCAAGTAATTTGGGTCTGGACGATTCTTTATACACAGTTTTTTGGTCAGGCATTAGGGGTCTGAGATGGCGTAATCTTAGATGCCATTTACTTTACTTAGCATCTATTTGGCCGCCTCCGAGTATCCTGGTTATTCATTTAGGGGCAAACGATATTGGCAAGGTTAGGACTTGGGATCTTCTGTGCGAGATCAAGAAGGATCTGTGCGACTTTAGGCTACTGTTCCCAAGTACTACCCTGGCCTTTTCAGAAATGATCCCACGGCTCCTGTGGGCCCCGGGCGGTGACTTAAGCTACATGGATAGGATCAGGAGGCGGCTGAATAGAACCATACACAATATGTTAGTTTCACTGGGTGGTGTATCATTCCGCCATTTTGAGCTGGAAGGTTTTTTCTTAGGTCTGTTCAGGCAGGACCAGGTCCATTTGTCTGCAATTGGCCTGGATATTTTTAACATGGGCCTGCAGGCCTTGATTGAGAGTGCCTTGGTGTTGGGGGGACCTCAGCCAGGAGCGTCACTCCTGGCTTAGGTTGGTGGGGGATTAGTCGTCCAGCTTCGTCTGGATGGACACTGTGAACTAGAACAATAATTTAATTTTGTTTATAGCCGAGGTGGCTAAATTATGATTTAAGTTTAAGGTTACCTCTTGACCAACACCAGGGCCAGAAAAAAAAAAATTCCAACAATAAAGTATGGTTACAAAGAATTACTTGGTGTTTGTATTTTGTACGTTTAATGACTCCTTAATGCTAGCCCATGGCAAGCCCTGCAATATGCAGGGCGAACATGGGGGAGTATGAGGGGAATGTTTTCTCATCTGCAGGTTGCTATTGGTGAATGCAGCAGGCTAGCAACAGCGCCTGATTGGTGGATGGCGGCGGGAGCGCTAAAGCCCGCGAAACGGGGCCCTTTAAGAGCGGATCGTCCGGCCTTACCTGTCTCTCTGAAGCAAGACCGGGACCCCCGCCCACCCTTCCCCTTTTTTCTTTTCTTCTCTAAAAAATATTCTTTTGCAAGTCATGGTGTTGGTTAGTGGGGGATTAGTCGTCCAGCTTCGTCTGGATGGACACTGTGAACTAGAACAATAATTTAATTTTGTTTATAGCCGAGGTGGCTAAATTATGATTTAAGTTTAAGGTTACCTCTTGACCAACACCAGGGCCAGAAAAAAAATTCCAACAATAAAGTATGGTTACAAAGAATTACTTGGTGTTTGTATTTTGTACGTTTAATGACTCCTTAATGCTAGCCCATGAGCCCTCTGCAGCCGTGAACACACAAATAATTTGGAAGATGCACAGCATATACTTTGACAGGCAGAACCACACTAAAATATATATATATATATATATATCATATATATAGTATATATATATATATATATATATATATATTATATATATATTATATATATATATATATATATATGCAGCCCTTGTAGGATTCTAAATAAGCTGGGTTGCCTCTGGGTTTATAAAGTGGGCAATGTACCTAGAAAGCATTAGCACATTTTATGCCAAGTAAATCTTTTGTTTGCAGTTGCTCTCTGAACTAAATCTGTAAGGCATCCCCTACTAACCTTCTGAAAATAATTGCCTGACTGCCACAGTATTTGTCTGGCCTCTGAACCACTGACTTGCAATAAGTTTGCCAATTACGAGTTCTGGCTTCTCTTGCTGCAAACTTATTCTGGGCTAGTGCCTTTAAAGAACACAAGCCATGTGACCTGCATCAGAGCCAGGCGAGTAGCATGTTTAAAGGAAGGTGAGCAATGACAGAACACGTTTCTTTAGGTAGGCTTCATTTAAAGTGATATATTTTTTTTCCCCCCAAAAAAGCTCATAATAATATTACAAGGGAATCACCATTTTAAAAGGGTAAACTTACTTTGATCTTTGCAATCTGTCCCACTACAGAACCCACAGCACCAGCAGCGCTGTTAACAAGAACCACGTCTCCTTCCTTGGCACTGCAGACTTCCAACAAGCCAAAGTATGCTGTCAGACTGTTAAAATGAAAGCACAGTTGTGGTGGCTTTTGTTTAATCACATAGAAAATGACAGAATTTTGCAACCAGAACAGGTAATTCGAATTCAACTAAACAGTTTTATTACACAAACACCAATATCAGACAAATTCACATTGGGATGTCAAGTCTGCATGTTTCTGAAATGAGCTAATCAGGATTCCTCAGTTACCGTTTAAAAAGAAACCCTATACAGCCGAGGTGATCTCAGCTTTTACACACAGAATCCAATGCAGCTCTGCATGGTAGCCAGCTTCCAACCTCAACTTGTTCAATTAAGTTTTGACAATATAACATGGAAGCTAATTGGAGTCTATGCAGACCTGCACCAGATTATGCACAGCTTTAGTAAATCTTCACCACAGTGTCTGTGGCACTGTTCAGCCATTCACAGGAAGCTTTGTATCGTATGAATGAATACAAAGTTTCATCTGTATGGCGGAGGTGGAGGTCATGATGTAATCCGCTTGCCACTCCATCTCAGCCAATCAGAGGAAGCCCTGTATTAGTGCATAGAATACAATGTTTCCCGTAAAGGACTAAGCAGAGCTCAGCCCAACTCTATTTTGTTATGGAGCAAGACGGGAAGTCTCCATCCCACTGCCGCAAACACATAGCTGAGGCTACATACAGTTTATACAGCGCACACAGCTACTGCATCTGTTAATGAAATAGTTTGATTGGTCCAGCCAAACTATTTAAATTTCACTAATACTTGAAGTTAGGCTTTCTTAAATAAAAAAAAAAAAAAAAAAAAAAAGACGTTTCTCACTACAGAAAAACAAATTACTGTATGCCGAGACATACTCTAGAGAAGGAGAGCGAGCCCAGGGGGGGGGGGGGGGGGGGGGGGGGGGGTATATTTTGGAAATGCCTGGCTATACATTATTACACCTGCATTGTTTGCCTTTAAATAATTTTGCCCCTTCCTCACTCTGTAGCTAGCCTCCATTCACATGAACTGTATTCTGCTGGAGCTAGACATACTATGATTTGTGACCATTCTGATGCTTATCCGTTATGACTTGCACAAGGTTTTGGATTACAAAGCTTGCTACAATCCGCAGTATGCCAATTGGATTGAGTCACTGTCTGCTAGCACTTCTGAGACCGCAAGTTACACAGCTTTCTGGCCACAACTGGATCAGTTATACAGATCACACTTGCAGTGCTTAGTTCAGAGAGGCAGAACATACACCAATAGGGTTTTATTTAAAAAAATAAAAATAAATTTTTAAACCCCTTTTGCTTCCAAAGAAATAACCCCCCCCCCCCCATTTAAACCATAAGAAAAAAATTGCTATAAATCACCATTTTTCTGTATACATTTTTTATAATATATCCATGTACATGGGAGGCATTCATAGGTTTTAATTACATGGTGAGATTCTGCTTTATGTATTGCATTGTGAGAAGGGTGGTAAAGCTCAACCGTTTTCGTATTGCAAGTCCATGACTCATTGAAAACAATGTGTGGCTGATGTCTTATTTCAACAGGTATGCATGGAGGCTGGATGGGGCTTAAATGCAGGTTAATCTACAAATCTCTAATTATTAGACTAACCAGAATATTGTAAACAAAGCACTTAGTAATGTGGATGTCACAAATAATGAAAATAAATACTGCAATAATAAAAAAAAAATAATAATTTTACTTAAAATGTGTGCTCATTTAAAATGAATATATTCCCCATGATACTAATATGATTTAGTGCCATCCAGAGACCAGAAAAGACAGTACAATATGGATGCAAGTTAAATTCATTATAGCAGAAAAATGCAAAGTGCACAAACATGATAACGATGCCATCTGCTGCCATTAAACAGGAACTCCAGGCAGAGGCCATTTTACATTTTCTGAAGCACAAATGAAGTGTAGTTCAGGTGTCAAGAATATACAATGTACGGAGTGCAGGGGTCAATAGTATGCAATTTACACAGTGCAGTTTCAGGAGTATGTACCATATGGTGTGCAAGAGTACATACATCGTTGAGGGGTTGGGAATGTTTAATGTACAGGGTGCAGGGGTCAGGAATTGGTAATATACATAATTGAGGGGTCTGGAGTGGGCAATACATAGAATGCAGGGGTCTCGAGTATTTAACATACAGATTGCAGCAAATGGGAGTATACAAAACTGAACCCCCCACTGTCATGTTCGGGGGCAGAATGCAACCCATTCCATTGAATGGGGCCACCTCACAGCCGTGTACAATGAAAGCAGTTGCAGCAAGGTGGTGCACGTTTTTAGGGATTAAATAAATCAGTGAGGAGACGACATAATGCTTCTTCACTGCCTGTCAAACACCCACTGAAAACTGATCCACTCGTCAGAGGGTGACAAATGTACACTAATCCACCTTAATAATGCCCCTGAGATGTGTCACTCCAAACATGTCCAGGGTATAGCTGCAGTATCAAATGTTACTTCAAGAGGCTTATCTAAAATAAATCTGTATGACAGAAAATACAGCAGGGAAAAAAAAAAAAAGGGGGATAGCTTGCAATGCATTTTGGAGAGTCAAAGATACCATCCACAATCGTTTGGATATGTGGGAGGGCAACTGGGTGTAAGAACATTGTGCATCCTGACTTGACTACAAAATGAACAAGAGTTGGAAGTTAAACCATCTGGTCAACCTAGTGCTGATGCAAGGGGAACGAGGGGCAGAAAGGGGGACCATTTAATCACTTTCGGGTTCAAGCAGATTAATCTGCCTCTGCGTTTCCTGACATACATTAAAGTCCTGGCACATTGATCTAGAAAAGGCCAAGACTTTAACGCAATTGTCAAGAAACATGTAAAAGGACTAGGAATTATTATTTATTTTTTTTAATAGCTTTTTTTTTTTTTAATAGGGCCAGGCTTGACACAGGACCGATACCTTCTTGTCCACAGCCCTGTTTTCATGCATGTGAGCTGTACCTTTCATAGCTGAAGCTGGCCAGAAGTACAATTTTTAGTATTCAGTGAAAAAAAAAAAAAAAAAAAGACGAAGGGGGGGGGGGGGGGAGATGACTTTTATAGTACAAAGCAGCAATGTGCTCATTTAGTACATAGATAGGACTAGGGGGTATCCCCCCCCCCCCCTCTAAAAATTGCCTGTGCCTGTAGTTCCACCTTAAACTTTTCAAATGCAGAGAAAAAAAATAAATAAAAATTATATATATATAAATATATTATATATTTATCTATATAAATATAATATATATATATATATAATATATATATATATATAAAAATAAAAAAAACACAGCTGGTCACAGAACAGGATAAAAAAACTATGCTTTGTACATTTTCAATCACTTTTTTTTCAAGAACGTTGTGCAGAACAGATACATAACTCAACTCTGAAATTCACAACCTAAAGTGAGCGTGTCCTACTAGCATGGTCAACAAGTAAAACATCTTTAGGGCTGGCTGAGGTCAAACTGTTGAGCAGAAGTGCCAGCAACACATGTGTTAATGCAGCACAAATAGTGTGAACCCAGCCCAAAGGTTTGAATTGTTGGGATATCTGCACCAATATTTAATGAGGCAGATAAGAAATCAGGAGAAGTAGTGCAAAGTGCAGCAACAGATTACTTAACCGAAGTCAGGGTGCATTCTGACTGATGACTTAATTTTTCACATGGTTAAAAACCATAGACAAGTGTATATGACAAGCATTTACCAAGTTTTTTTTAAACAAGTTTTAAACAGCTTTGCCGAGTCCTTTAAAGCAATCAGTTCTAGTAAGAAGATGTTGAACATAAATCCCAAATGGGAGTGCTGAATGTCACATTGAACAAGCTGCTAGCAGTCTTTTACCAAGTGTCAAGGAATGCTGAAGCTTACTAAAGCCTGGTAGCAGCTTATAAACGCAACAGCCAGCACTATTAACATCCAAGTTTAACCTGGAAGTACTGCGAGCGCCGAGAGTACCTGGAAGTACTGCGAGGAGGAAAGCATGCCGATGATCGCGTGATTGGAGAGAACGCAGAGGGCCGTGTAAATCAGAAATAGAATAGAGGAGTTTAATCATCATTAAATTGGGCAGAGTATAACTCCTAACTGTCTAGGATTATCCCAATTAAATTTGTGGGTAGTATGTCCAAGAGGTATGGTAATGTGACTCGGTGCACATCATGTACAGTTCCTTGAGGGTGAATACTGCTGCACAAAATGTGAGCCGGTTGCTTCTGTGGAAGTCCAGGGCCTGAATCTAGGGAAGTAGCTGGCAACACTCCAAAGCATTGCCAACCTGAAAGCGTTTGGACTATACCTGTTAGGTGCTGGTAGGGGCCAACAGAGGTTTGTGGAGATGCAGGCACAAGAGCAGAGTCGTTGGGTGACAGTTAGGCAGGGTAGAGGGAAAAGCATCAGTGAGGCCAGTCCTGAGCTGGCACATCCCAATAAGTACGCCCTGATGTTGGGGAGACCAGACAAGAAGTGGCATTTCTGGAGCAGAGCAACTCCAGTGAGGACGGGGGCAAGACAGATTCTGGTGGTAGGGAATTCAATTATTAGAAGGACAGATAGGGCTACCTTTCACAAAGGCCGCCATCACAGAATGGTCCATTTACCAAGTGCTTGGGCTTGGCACACCATGGATCAGATGGACAGATTGTTGGGGGGGGGCTGGGGAGGACCCCGCTGTCATGGTACAAACGACAAAGTTAGGAGGCAGGTGGAGTGTCCAAAAAAAAAAAATTATAATAAGATTTTAAGGACTCAGGAGCCAAAATTGAAGAAAAAGGACCTGCAATGTAGTATTCGCAGAAATACTGCCTGTACCTCGAGCCACACCAGAGAGGCAGCAGGAGCTTAGGGAAATTAACAAGTGGCTGAGGAACTGGTGAAGAAACTAGGGTTTTGGGTTCCTGGGGAACTGGGCTGACTTGTCAGTTGGTTACTTGCACTTTAGCAGGGATGACTGCATCTAAAAATGGGGAGGGCGCAGCTCTGTTGGGAGAGAAGATGGCCATAAAGTTAGAGGGAAATTTAAACTAGATGGTGGGGGCGGGGAGAGGGACTCAATATAGTGATTGCCAGCAATGAGCAAGGTTCAGCGTGTAATATTGGGGGCATTAGTGGTAGAATGACTAGAATACCTAAAACACAAGGTCATTTGGAAAATACCAATTGCAGCCTCAAAACAACGAACAAGCAGGCATGTACACAAACACTGGAAGTCTAGCTAATAAAATGGGAGAACTGGAGCTGCTAATGTACGAGGAGGATTTTGATTTTGTGCAAGTAACAGAAACTTGGTTTAAAAAGCTCACATGACTGGCTGGCAACCGTTCAGGGAGGGTAATAAGGGGGAGGGGGGTATGCCTGTACATCAAGAATGATTTGTGAGTGAACGTTAGCAAGAGGGGAGGGGGAAATCCTTGTGGTTGGAGCTCCAAAGGGAAGAAGCAGGTGGGAAAGCAATAGTGGGTGTATGTCACATGCCCCTTAACCTGAAGGATGAGGAGGAGTCTGACCTTATACCACAGTTAGGAACGGCGGCAAGGCAATTTTAAAAATGGTGGATTTTAATTATCCAGATATCGACTGGGCAGAAGGAAGTGCCCATTAATCTAAGTTACGCCATTTCCTAGATGTCTTTCAGGACAATTTCATGGGTCAGTTGGTGAATGGGAAAAAAAAAAAAAAAAAAAAAAAAAAAAGGGCAGACACATGTACTTGGAAACTATAGGCCAGTCAGTCCAACATCTACAGTTTGTAAATGATTGGAGTGGACGATAAGGGACTATATACACACACCCACACAAGAATTTGTTGATGAAAACAGTATCATTCGTAGTAAGCAGCATGGATTTATGAAGGGTTGTTCTTGCCAAACAAGTCTGTTAACATTCTATGGGGAAGTGAGCTGCCATCTATACAAAGGAAGGCTGGTCAATGTCACGTATCTGGATGTTGCAAAAGCATTTAATACAGTCCCCCATAAACGTTTACAAACTGAGGTTTGTTGGCATGGACCATAGGGTATGCACCTGGATAGAAAACTGGTTACAGGGATGCGTACAAAAAAGGGTGGTCATTCAGAATGGTCTAGTGTAGTAAGTGGGGTACCCCAGGGCTCTGTCCTGGGATCAATTTTGTATAAATTTATTCATAAAAGTTATAGAGGTTGATATAAATAGCTCAAGCTCAGTGTTTGCCGACGATACAAAGCAAAGCAGGGCAATAACTTCACAGCAAGATGTGGAAACCCTACATGAAGGCCTAAGTAAACAAATGGGGCGGTCAAGTACATGGCAAATAAAGTTTAATGTTGAAAAATGTAAAGTAATGCATTCCAGGGCTAAAAATATTAAACGCAAATTACTTGCTAGGGGGGAGAACCACTGGGGGAATCCAGGATGTAAATAGATCTGGGGGTCCTAGTAAAGGACAGGGTCAGCAATGGCATGCAGTGCCAAGCTACTGCAAGCAAAGTAAGCTGAATATTAGCATTCATAAAAAAGGGGATTTACTCAAGAGATAAAATGATAATTCTGCCACTTTACAAGGAGTCTGGCACGGTTGCATTTAGAGTATGCCATCCAGTTCTGGGCACCAGTCCTCAGGAAGCATGTACTGGAACTGGAGAGTCCAGAGAAAGGCAACAAAATAAAGGGATTGGGAGGGCCGCAGTTCTGAAAAACGGCTATAAAAACATTAAAAAATTATTCTCTCTGGAGAAGAGACACTTGAGAGGAGAAATGATCGCAATATACAAGTACCTTAATGGTGATTCTAGCATAGGGAAAAAACCTCTCAGTGGGGAGGAGTGTAAAAAGAAATACAGCCAGCCATTCATTGAAGCTGGGAGAAGCGGTTTAACCTTAAACTGTGTATAGGTTTTTATTGTCAGAATGGTAAGAATGTGGAACTCCTTTCTAGAAGCAGTGGTAACAGCAGGAGGTATTAAGACACGACATTTGAGGAAAATTAATATAACAAATAAAAGAAAGCATTTTTAAAGTAGTGTTCTGTATAACTTACCCAGGCATGCCAACGGCTCCAAGTGCCAGTGATTTAGGCAGAGATTCAGGCCAGCTGGAGGGTAATGCATGTAGTCCTTTGCCAGCGGATATGAAATGTGTTGTCCATCCAACATTTGCAACATAGAATCCTCCCACTGGAAAATTAGTATTTTTGCTCTCCGTTACCCTACAGAGCAGAAAGCAATGTTGAGAGAAGTGTACAGTGCATACTAAAGGAAGCACAGCAAAAACAATATTAGTCAATACGTAACGCAAACCTCTGTGCCGTCGGTTCAGAGTAAAGAAAGTTTGCTTACTGCCCCCCCCCCCCCCCCCCCAC